>JAIOJX010000004.1:293769468-293846066 GCA_022376925.1 Tragulus kanchil
CTAAAACCCTTAAAATCAAAGTCATGGAAATGTAAGGGAATCTTGGTAAATTATAAAAATTTAGTGTCAATCCTCATTCATTTTATCTACATTTTACTGAGAGCCTTGTTGAATAACAACATTCAGCTTGAATATGGAAGAGCATTTCTCCTAACCCAGCTGTGGAAGCTCAGTGACTAACTGATTTATTGACTTGATTATACTTCCAAGCAGGCATCCTTTTTTGCGTCTTTCCTTTCTCTGGTCTCTGCCTCTTCTGTGCTGCTTTATTGTGCTAAGGAAATAAAAGCACGTTCATTTAGAAATCATTTCTTGGCAGCTGGGCCTCTGTCTCTCTTAGGCCTTTTGAAAGAATTGTAACTTTTTCAAAAAGAGACCTAGAACAAACAGAAATGGAAAGCAGTTTCTTTTAAACTAATATATATTTTATATTTCCTATGGTCCTTTTACATAGAGGCCCTACTAAACCTACTTTAGTGAATACAAAAAGGTTTTTTATAGTATTTCTATATACTAATTTTAACTTATACAGCTTTAATATTTTCTTTAGCAAAAAGTGACCTCTTCCTAGGGTCAGCACTTGTCACAATTTACAAAACTTGATTTAGTGAGGTTTTACTACCTAGAGACTCAAATTCCTTGACTCTTTCAATCCATTAGCTTATAGAATTTAGGTCAACAATTTGATTTGCCTTATTTTGACCAACAGGAAATTAATTTCATATTCTTAATGTATCAAAATCTCAATGTTTCATTATATGTTTTTTATAAGTTTATAAAGTTTTTATAAAATTTTACATTTTACCTTTAGTATTTTTTCTCATAATATTTTTATGTATGCAAATTATTATAATTAAAGAATACAGTTGAAAAAAGAAAGAGAGCCAAAAATTCAAAAACTCAAAAGATTTTGTTGAGAAAAGATAAATATATTCATTATGATGTAGTATATTGATAAAAAATTTCATTGTAGTTTTCATTTCAGAGTTTTTTCTTCTAGAAATATGCTTTATCTTATTTCAGGCTTCTTAAAAATTCATATTTTCATTTAGTTTTTTTTTTTAAATTGAAATTTTGAATGTGATGGAAGTCTTTAAAAAAAAAAAACATTTATTTATTTATTTTTTTGGTGGGGGTGGGGAGGGGGGGGGGGTGGGGCGGAAGGGAGGGGGGCAGGCCACTTCCACTGGTCTTTCATTTGTCTAGTTTCATCCATCTTTGTTCTTTGGCCCATATGGGCCTCCATCGCGGTGGCATCTGTTGTCGCAGAGTACCGGCTCTGGGCGCATGCGCTCCAGAGCTCCCGCTCGGTAATTGGACACATTGGTCCAGCCGCTCCGCGGCACGTGGGATCTTCCCAGGCCAGGGATCGAACCAGCGCCCCTTGCACTGCAAGGCGGTGTCCTTACCCACTGGACCACTAGGGAAGCCCTTCATTTAGTTTTATTTTGAGAATTTTATGGAATCAAAAGACCAGTCAAAATTTGACAAAACAATAGCAAAAGTAGAAAAGTGTATATTTTTTAAGCAGTATTTTGTAAAGTCAGTCTGAAAACATTTAAGAATTGATTCAGATTAAGAAAAGGGGCAGAGAATAAATATCGACGGTATTGTGGGTAATGACACATTTAAGACCGGTGGTAAATTTGAAAGGTAAACATAGATTCATGTTACTGAGTCAAAATTAGATGTACCACAGACTTAGATAATGGCAAAATTATCCCCTCCCCCTTTAAAAATTCAAAATTTGAGCAAAATGTCTGGTAAAACTGGGTGTTTTGATTCTTCTAGTGAAATTTATTATAATGCAAAATCTTGGCAGTATTTTGTAATAGATAAGTTACCTTTATCAATTAATAGTTGTATGACAGTTACTTCAAAACATTTTCTTCAATGAAAATATTTTGTTTTTTTTGTATGCAAATTATTATAATTAAAGAATACAGTTGAAAAAAGAAAGAGAGCCAAAAATTCAAAAACTCAAAAGATTTTGTTGAGAAAAGATAAATATATTCATTATGATGTAGTATATTGATAAAAAATTTCATTGTAGTTTTCATTTCAGAGTTTTTTCTTCTAGAAATATGCTTTATCTTATTTCAGGCTTCTTAAAAATTCATATTTTCATTTAGTTTTTTTTTTTAAATTGAAATTTTGAATGTGATGGAAGTCTTTAAAAAAAAAAACATTTATTTATTTATTTTTTTGGTGGGGGTGGGGAGGGAGGGTGGGGGGGAAAGGGGAGGGGCAGGCCACTTCCACTGGTCTTTCATTTGTCTAGTTTCATCCATCTTTGTTCTTTGGCCCATATGGGCCTCCATCGCGGTGGCATCTGTTGTCGCAGAGTACCGGCTCTGGGCGCATGCGCTCCAGAGCTCCCGCTCGGTAATTGGACACATTGGTCCAGCCGCTCCGCGGCACGTGGGATCTTCCCAGGCCAGGGATCGAACCAGCGCCCCTTGCACTGCAAGGCGGTGTCCTTACCCACTGGACCACTAGGGAAGCCCTTCATTTAGTTTTATTTTGAGAATTTTATGGAATCAAAAGACCAGTCAAAATTTGACAAAACAATAGCAAAAGTAGAAAAGTGTATATTTTTTAAGCAGTATTTTGTAAAGTCAGTCTGAAAACATTTAAGAATTGATTCAGATTAAGAAAAGGGGCAGAGAATAAATATCGACGGTATTGTGGGTAATGACACATTTAAGACCGGTGGTAAATTTGAAAGGTAAACATAGATTCATGTTACTGAGTCAAAATTAGATGTACCACAGACTTAGATAATGGCAAAATTATCCCCTCCCCCTTTAAAAATTCAAAATTTGAGCAAAATGTCTGGTAAAACTGGGTGTTTTGATTCTTCTAGTGAAATTTATTATAATGCAAAATCTTGGCAGTATTTTGTAATAGATAAGTTACCTTTATCAATTAATAGTTGTATGACAGTTACTTCAAAACATTTACAGAAACAAGAAATAATTGAGATAATGACGCAGCAAACATTTGATATTGAAAGTGATGATAGTGATGAATCTGAAAATGAAGAGATGTCCCCAAAAGTGACTGAGGGGAGAGTATTTAAACAAATTTTGGCACAAGGAATGTATGTGAGACTACCATCTCTGACTATGGAAACATTTTCAGACAAGGACATAGGTAATTACTCAGGCCAGCAAAGTCCTCAGACCAGCACCAATGCAGAGGGTTTCCACAAAGGAACATTTTGCCATGAAAGTAAGCATGGTGCCTATCCACTTAATAGTGAGGAAATAGAAAAGGAAAGTGATGAAGGACAAAGTCAGAAGGATTCAGAAGCAGAAGAAATAGCCTCTGAGAAGGAAACTTATCTGTCCAAAATGCCACATATACAGGATATAAGGAAAAGTGAAGATAATAGACAAGATATTGAAACATTATTTGATGAGTTACCAAATAGAGACATGAATATTGAAGATGAAGAAAATAAAGACTTTGTTAAGGAAAGTAAAAGGAACAAGCAAGATATGACCTTCGATAGTGAAGGAGAATCTATAAAGGAGCAAGATAGTTACTTGCAAGGTGAAGGTGAGAGTCAGCAAGATACATCTGATGGATTTGACCAGCCTGAGTCAATAGAATTTAGCAGTGGCGAGAAAGAGGATGATGACGTGGAAACTGATCAAAACTTATGGTATAGCAGAAAATTTATTGAACAAGAATTTGAGGAAGAGACTAAGCACAGGATGTCCACATACATGTTAAAATATGACTTTAAGTGTGACCACTTATCACAGATCCCAGAGGAACAGGAAGAAGATAGTTCAGAAGGAAGTGGAATAGAGGAGCAAGAGACAAAGGCAGATGAGGAGGTGTCTGGAGAAAAAGAGGAGGAAGAAGCAGGCGTCCTGTCAGATGACCTTGCAGATGGAGCTGAGGTGACTGAAGGTAAGGGACAGCTTTGGGGAGAGGCAGAACATGTGTCTAAAGGTGGAGGTGAGGGAATCAAAAAGGAGTGTAATTCAGGAGTGGAACAAAGAAATGAAACGGGAAGTGAGAAGGAGCAATGTCTGGTAAAACTGGGTGTTTTGATTCTTCTAGTGAAATTTATTATAATGCAAAATCTTGGCAGTATTTTGTAATAGATAAGTTACCTTTATCAATTAATAGTTGTATGACAGTTACTTCAAAACATTTACAGAAACAAGAAATAATTGAGATAATGACGCAGCAAACATTTGATATTGAAAGTGATGATAGTGATGAATCTGAAAATGAAGAGATGTCCCCAAAAGTGACTGAGGGGAGAGTATTTAAACAAATTTTGGCACAAGGAATGTATGTGAGACTACCATCTCTGACTATGGAAACATTTTCAGACAAGGACATAGGTAATTACTGAGGCCAGCAAAGTCCTCAGACCAGCACCAATGCAGAGGGTTTCCACAAAGGAACATTTTGCCATGAAAGTAAGCATGGTGCCTATCCACTTAATAGTGAGGAAATAGAAAAGGAAAGTGATGAAGGACAAAGTCAGAAGGATTCAGAAGCAGAAGAAATAGCCTCTGAGAAGGAAACTTATCTGTCCAAAATGCCACATATACAGGATATAAGGAAAAGTGAAGATAATAGACAAGATATTGAAACATTATTTGATGAGTTACCAAATAGAGACATGAATATTGAAGATGAAGAAAATAAAGACTTTGTTAAGGAAAGTAAAAGGAACAAGCAAGATATGACCTTCGATAGTGAAGGAGAATCTATAAAGGAGCAAGATAGTTACTTGCAAGGTGAAGGTGAGAGTCAGCAAGATACATCTGATGGATTTGACCAGCCTGAGTCAATAGAATTTAGCAGTGGCGAGAAAGAGGATGATGACGTGGAAACTGATCAAAACTTATGGTATAGCAGAAAATTTATTGAACAAGAATTTGAGGAAGAGACTAAGCACAGGATGTCCACATACATGTTAAAATATGACTTTAAGTGTGACCACTTATCACAGATCCCAGAGGAACAGGAAGAAGATAGTTCAGAAGGAAGTGGAATAGAGGAGCAAGAGACAAAGGCAGATGAGGAGGTGTCTGGAGAAAAAGAGGAGGAAGAAGCAGGCGTCCTGTCAGATGACCTTGCAGATGGAGCTGAGGTGACTGAAGGTAAGGGACAGCTTTGGGGAGAGGCAGAACATGTGTCTAAAGGTGGAGGTGAGGGAATCAAAAAGGAGTGTAATTCAGGAGTGGAGCAAAGAAATGAAACGGGAAGTGAAGAAGGAGAAGAGGAAGACAAGGGGGAAGGAGGATAAACAGAGAGCCTGGGTAAGTGAGAGAAGGACCTGGGAGAGGAGGAACAAGAGCAAAAAGAGAGGGAACAGGACCATCAGGAGGAAAGAAGCAACAGGAGGAAGGAAGAACAGAGGGAGCAAGGAGTGGGGGAATGTGAGGGAGAGAGAGGGAAAGAAGAGAAAGAAGAGGAAAAAGAAGAATGGAAAGAGGGAGAAGAGGGGAAGGAAGAGCAGGATGGGAAGGGGGAGGAGTTAGAAGAAAGGAAAGGACAGGAGGAAGAGGAAGAAGGAGACGGGAAGGCACAAGAAGGAGAGGAGGAAGGGGATGGTGAGGAGCAGGAAGGAGAAGAAGTAGAGAAGAAAGGAGATGGAGAGGAACAGGAAGAAGAGGGAGGAGAGGAGGAAGGGAGTGGGGAGGAGCAGGAAGGAGAAGGGGTAGAGGAAGAAGGAGATGGAAAGGAACAGAAAAGAGAGGGAGGAGAGGAGGAAGGAGATGGAGAGGAACAGGAAGGAGAGAGAGGAGAGGAGGGAGGGGATGAGCAGGAACGGAAAGGAGGAAGGGTAGAGGAGGAAAGAGATGGAGAGGAACAGAAAAGAAAAGGGGTAGAAGAGGAAGGAGATGGAGAGGAGCAGGAAGGAGAAGGAGTAGAGGAGGAAGGAGATGGAGAGGAACAGGAAGAAGAGGGAGGAGAGGAGGAAGGGGGTGGGGAGGAGCAGGAAGGAGATGGAGGAGAAGAGGAAGGAGATGGGGAAGAACAAGAAGGAGAGCAGGAAGAGGAGAGAGGAGGGGATGAGGGAGAGGAAGAAGATGAAGAAGAAGAAAAGGAAGGAGAGGGGGAGGAAGAGTTAGAAGAGGGAAAAGCAGAGGAGGAAGGAGAGGAAGTGGAGGGAGAAGAAGGAGGGGAGGAAGAGGAGGAAGATGGAGAGGAGGAGGAAGGGGAAGGAGATGAGGAGTGGGGGGAAGATGGGGAAAGGGAAGAGAAAGAGGGGGCGGTGGGAGAGAAGAAAGAGGAGAAGAGAAGAGGAGAAAGATGATGGGAACGATGAGGGAGAGAATGGAAAGTACAAAGAGAGAGGCAGTGAAGAAAGTGGAAGGCAGGGAAGACAGGGTGGAGGAAGAGAACCTAACAAAGTGAGTCAAACCAGAAGATTTGTGAAATATGACGAAGATAAGACACATCCAAAAAAGTTTACCACTAACAGGGAGGGAAAGGGGAAAGGGCATGAAGTACAGAGGTTCAAAATTCCAGTGCAGTCAAAGCAACTTACAGAAAATGGGCAACCAGGTTCCAAAAAAAATTGGAATAATGTATTACCATATTACTTGAAATTGAAGTAACAGACTTTAAATTTGACCTTATATGTCCAGCCACACAATTTAAATATCTTATGCATAATAGGCACTCATTCTGTGACATTAATTTTGTGTCATGGCAACTTTACATGTGATACGGTATAAACTGATAATGATAACTTGAAGCACTGGTAAATTTTGGCTTCTCTTAAACTAATGTTTTGGTGTCTTTTCTCTCAAATTATAAATGTATAACTAGAAAATATCAACAAGTCATACCATATAGTTAATATTCTAATTCATCACTAAAGACAGTGTTAGGAAGCAGGAGTATATTGTAAATGTGTTTTGTTTGTGTGTATAAGTAAGTCCCTTTAAAAATGGCACAGATATTTAAGGGTTATAAAAATGTCTAATTTCTTATAGCTATCTATGTTAGCATAATTTCTTCAATCTATGACTACAATTTTCTTACCATATAGAATAATTTTGTAAGACTGGATGTTAAAACTAAATGAGGAATTAAAAAAAAAATTACGTTGGTTTTTACCTTCAGTGTCTTCCTTTTGCAACAGTCTACAAAGTGACAGCTTGGTCCAGAGTTTAGACTCTAATTTCTCTTTTAGTTGCTGTTTGGTAAATGGCAGAATATCTAATGAAATAGAGATGAACATATATTCTAGAAGTATGAAAAGTTGAGGTGTTTATTCACGAGGCAAAGCTACTCATTAGGCTTTGGTTTCCTTATCTGTAAAACAGAATAGATTAGCTGGTATGATCATTATAACCCCCAAATTCTTGCATCGTAACATGTTTGTTGTTTGCAAAAATTGATGGGAACGATGAGGGAGAGAATGGAAAGTACAAAGAGAGAGGCAGTGAAGAAAGTGGAAGGCAGGGAAGACAGGGTGGAGGAAGAGAACCTAACAAAGTGAGTCAAACCAGAAGATTTGTGAAATATGACGAAGATAAGACACATCCAAAAAAGTTTACCACTAACAGGGAGGGAAAGGGGAAAGGGCATGAAGTACAGAGGTTCAAAATTCCAGTGCAGTCAAAGCAACTTACAGAAAATGGGCAACCAGGTTCCAAAAAAAATTGGAATAATGTATTACCATATTACTTGAAATTGAAGTAACAGACTTTAAATTTGACCTTATATGTCCAGCCACACAATTTAAATATCTTATGCATAATAGGCACTCATTCTGTGACATTAATTTTGTGTCATGGCAACTTTACATGTGATACGGTATAAACTGATAATGATAACTTGAAGCACTGGTAAATTTTGGCTTCTCTTAAACTAATGTTTTGGTGTCTTTTCTCTCAAATTATAAATGTATAACTAGAAAATATCAACAAGTCATACCATATAGTTAATATTCTAATTCATCACTAAAGACAGTGTTAGGAAGCAGGAGTATATTGTAAATGTGTTTTGTTTGTGTGTATAAGTAAGTCCCTTTAAAAATGGCACAGATATTTAAGGGTTATAAAAATGTCTAATTTCTTATAGCTATCTATGTTAGCATAATTTCTTCAATCTATGACTACAATTTTCTTACCATATAGAATAATTTTGTAAGACTGGATGTTAAAACTAAATGAGGAATTAAAAAAAAAATTACGTTGGTTTTTACCTTCAGTGTCTTCCTTTTGCAACAGTCTACAAAGTGACAGCTTGGTCCAGAGTTTAGACTCTAATTTCTCTTTTAGTTGCTGTTTGGTAAATGGCAGAATATCTAATGAAATAGAGATGAACATATATTCTAGAAGTATGAAAAAGTTGAGGTGTTTATTCACGAGGCAAAGCTACTCATTAGGCTTTGGTTTCCTTATCTGTAAAACAGAATAGATTAGCTGGTATGATCATTTTAACCCCCAAATTCTTGCATCGTAACATGTTTGTTGTTTGCTTAAGAAGATTTTTAAGGAAGAAAAATTACATTTCACCATTAATCCAGTTTTGTACAAAATGTTCTTTACTCTTGAAAAATTATGACAGTTTTAATGCCTTTTTTCTTCTATAATTCTGTATTTCCAAACTCCTATTGTTTTCTGAACTTTCACTTAACTATGATGCCCTCATTCCCAATACGATTGTCTGTTATTATCCTCAGTGTATTCTTCATTGGCTATTCTCTAATTCTCTGTTTGCTGTTTGTCAGAATGTTTCAAGTAAAATAAAAATTAGACGTATACAGTCATTAGTTGTTTGTGAAAAGAGAAACTGTTAGATATTGAGTTTTAGACAGGCTAGATTTCCACTAAAGTAATTCCGTTGTATGTAATGCAACCGGTTTGTTTGATCGTTGTTTATTCATAGCTTTCCTTTCCTAAGCCCTTCCATATCTTAGACATGACTGATTTCTTATGCTTTGTTTTACCAAGGAGGATTCACAGGAAGGTAGACTTCCTGTGAATTTTGTATCATTGAATTCTTTACACATTTGATGTTCCATGAGTGAGAAAGAATATGAGGAGAAAGACCAGAAAGTGGAGAAATTCCTAGGGATAGTTGTATATGTTCTCCTAGCTGCAAGCCTCTCAGGTAGCTTCCACTAACCAACCAAATACGTGGGTTTGGCATTGCAGTGTTTTACCACTATCATTAGTGTTAGAATTGAATTAATCCCTAGATTAAAATGTGTGTGCTGTGTTATTGATTTTAGTGCAGACGTGGTTGTTTTAGAAGTAGATTTAGGATTAAATGGGATGGATGGCAAGTTGAAATTCATAAAAGGAAAAACCTCCAAGGAGATGAGAAATTCTTTAGCTCAAGTTATAGTGTTAAAGTGTTTAGTGGGCGTTCATCTTCCACTAAAGAGATTATCAGCCCCTCAATACTGAAATGATGTACTTAAAATATGTCCACTCAGTATTTGAAAACCTCATTAGGCTTTGGTTTCCTTATCTGTAAAACAGAATAGATTAGCTGGTATGATCATTTTAACCCCCAAATTCTTGCATCGTAACATGTTTGTTGTTTGCTTAAGAAGATTTTTAAGGAAGAAAAATTACATTTCACCATTAATCCAGTTTTGTACAAAATGTTCTTTACTCTTGAAAAATTATGACAGTTTTAATGCCTTTTTTCTTCTATAATTCTGTATTTCCAAACTCCTATTGTTTTCTGAACTTTCACTTAACTATGATGCCCTCATTCCCAATACGATTGTCTGTTATTATCCTCAGTGTATTCTTCATTGGCTATTCTCTAATTCTCTGTTTGCTGTTTGTCAGAATGTTTCAAGTAAAATAAAAATTAGACGTATACAGTCATTAGTTGTTTGTGAAAAGAGAAACTGTGAGATATTGAGTTTTAGACAGGCTAGATTTCCACTAAAGTAATTCCGTGTATGTAATGCAACCGGTTTGTTTGATCGTTGTTTATTCATAGCTTTCCTTTCCTAAGCCCTTCCATATCTTAGACATGACTGATTTCTTATGCTTTGTTTTACCAAGGAGGATTCACAGGAAGGTAGACTTCCTGTGAATTTTGTATCATTGAATTCTTTACACATTTGATGTTCCATGAGTGAGAAAGAATATGAGGAGAAAGACCAGAAAGTGGAGAAATTCCTAGGGATAGTTGTATATGTTCTCCTAGCTGCAAGCCTCTCTGGTAGCTTCCACTAACCAACCAAATACGTGGGTTTGGCATTGCAGTGTTTTACCACTATCATTAGTGTTAGAATTGAATTAATCCCTAGATTAAAATGTGTGTGCTGTGTTATTGATTTTAGTGCAGACGTGGTTGTTTTAGAAGTAGATTTAGGATTAAATGGGATGGATGGCAAGTTGAAATTCATAAAAGGAAAAACCTCCAAGGAGATGAGAAATTCTTTAGCTCAAGTTATAGTGTTAAAGTGTTTAGTGGGCGTTCATCTTCCACTAAAGAGATTATCAGCCCCTCAATACTGAAATGATGTACTTAAAATATGTCCATCTCAGTATTTGAACCTGTTTAGGTAACCATTTGTAAACCTCATTTCTTACCCATTTGTTCACATTTCCCTAACCTCCCCCCACCCCACAGTCATTTTCAGACCTGAATTAACACTTGACTAAGTAGATTGGAATAACTAGTTCCCTCTTTATTGCCCCCCATCTGCTGGTTGATCAAGCTTTTACTGTAGTTTATCAGTGATCATTTCTGAGCTAGGTGTGAGTTGTGAATGTAGAATCTATTGAATTACAGTGTCACACGAGGACTCTGGTAGAAATATAAGGTAAGCTATAAAGGAGTACCACAGAAACATCTGGCACTGTGGACCAGCGGCAGAAGAGGTGAGTATAATTGAAATGTTCCTTATTATTTCATGATAGAAATCAATTTGCTATATACATGTAGACTAAAAATAAAATTCTACCGTGGAGGAAGGTGCTGTAATTTCTTCCTTCTTCCCATTTCAATTCTTGAAACACTAATGCATAATATGCCAAAATGTTGCATTTTTTTCTTCCATATTCAATATTAAGGTAGCTACACAGAAACCCACCAATTTTAATAAGTTCTCTTTTAATGCATGCCGACATGACAGCCATCGCAATACAATCTAACAAAATCATTTTGAATGAAGTTAAAGACAACTAAATGCTACTAGAGCCATCTTAGGAAAAAATAAGTAAAACAAAACAAATGGACATTTTGGTCAACCCAATAGTTCATTATAAAAAAGATGTTTTGCCTATTTCGAATATGAGGAGAAAGACCTAGGGATAGTTGTATATGTTCTCCTAGCTGCAAGCCTCTCGGTAGCTTCCACTAACCAACCAAATACGTGGGTTTGGCATTGCAGTGTTTTACCACTATCATTAGTGTTAGAATTGAATTAATCCCTAGATTAAAATGTGTGTGCTGTGTTATTGATTTTAGTGCAGACGTGGTTGTTTTAGAAGTAGATTTAGGATTAAATGGGATGGATGGCAAGTTGAAATTCATAAAAGGAAAAACCTCCAAGGAGATGAGAAATTCTTTAGCTCAAGTTATAGTGTTAAAGTGTTTAGTGGGCGTTCATCTTCCACTAAAGAGATTATCAGCCCCTCAATACTGAAATGATGTACTTAAAATATGTCCATCTCAGTATTTGAACCTGTTTAGGTAACCATTTGTAAACCTCATTTCTTACCCATTTGTTCACATTTCCCTAACCTCCCCCCACCCCACAGTCATTTTCAGACCTGAATTAACACTTGACTAAGTAGATTGGAATAACTAGTTCCCTCTTTATTGCCCCCCATCTGCTGGTTGATCAAGCTTTTACTGTAGTTTATCAGTGATCATTTCTGAGCTAGGTGTGAGTTGTGAATGTAGAATCTATTGAATTACAGTGTCACACGAGGACTCTGGTAGAAATATAAGGTAAGCTATAAAGGAGTACCACAGAAACATCTGGCACTGTGGACCAGCGGCAGAAGAGGTGAGTATAATTGAAATGTTCCTTATTATTTCATGATAGAAATCAATTTGCTATATACATGTAGACTAAAAATAAAATTCTACCGTGGAGGAAGGTGCTGTAATTTCTTCCTTCTTCCCATTTCAATTCTTGAAACACTAATGCATAATATGCCAAAATGTTGCATTTTTTTCTTCCATATTCAATATTAAGGTAGCTACACAGAAACCCACCAATTTTAATAAGTTCTCTTTTAATGCATGCCGACATGACAGCCATCGCAATACAATCTAACAAAATCATTTTGAATGAAGTTAAAGACAACTAAATGCTACTAGAGCCATCTTAGGAAAAAATAAGTAAAACAAAACAAATGGACATTTTGGTCAACCCAATAGTTCATTATAAAAAAGATGTTTTGCCTATTTCTCAAATAAGGTGAAACTCCATGTTTCTTTTTATAATAGCATGATATCCTGTGGTTACATTAATATCTTAGTAGACTAGAACAAGTAGAACTGACCCAGGTCCCAGATTAGCCAAATTGTCCAAGTAATGAGGACTGTAATGGGACACAGCTCACTGGTCCTCCTTCTGGGAGGTAAGTGGGCAGAGTCTGGAATTCTGTCTTAAGAGCTCTGTTCTTTTCTAGTCGGTCTTCATATATGTACATTTCTGAACACATTTGTTTACCAGACATAAGTCTTGGATCCAGTAATCTTGCTTCCCATTCTCTTCCAAGGTAAAGTGATCTCTGATCATTGTAACTACTTTAATGTGCATTTGGCTTGCCATAATATACAAGTCACTTAGAGGAGAAATCATTCAGAAGAAGAAGAAAGATTTCAGAGTTCTTGGTAAATGGTTGCTACCTTGTCATTAACCCTACCCAGCCTAAACATGTAGCACATTCTTCAGTATAACTCTCTACCCTGTTGCCTTCTCCTTCATTCCTCTCCTGAATACACTACCTCATGACTTTGATTGACCTAAATTTAGCCTTCCCACAGTAAGTTCTGAACCTCTTAAATCTCAAGACTTCACTTTTGGTTTGCTTGTCCTCAGTGGGAGTGCTGTCAGGCCATACCCTTAGTGCTACTGGCCTGAGCATGCCACTTATATGTGTTACTGAGGTGTGAAATACAAACACACTTTCCCTAGCCTGAACTCTCACAATTTATATTTTTGCCAGAAAGAAAAAAGGTGAATTAATTATTAAAGGCATTCCTTTCAAACTACCCAATAAAGATTCTGTTGGGTGTCAGGCTTATTCTTAGCCTGATGGCCATTAGGAAGGTGACCATGAGGAGCTAGTTACAATGTTGAAGGGGTATAAAGGGCATATATGGTCTCAAGCAAATATGACTAAGGTGAAGTTTGTAAAAACATTCTTCAGAGGAGTGAATGGCACAAAGTACTTACTGTGTCACCTGTTTTAGGAGTCATTGTGCCGTTGGTGAAGTGCATAAATGAAAAGCATAGGTAAAAATATCCAATAAAGAGTCCATTTTCTTAATGACAGTAAATAAGCAGTTTTCTACCCAAAGTATGAAATGGCAAAAATATATAATCAGTAGAGAACAAAGAGTAAAACTAATATTTTCTGTCTTTAATAAGCTTTACATGATTTATTATCAGTCTGTCAGATTCATAGACAGGCTGTTTTATAATTGGATTAGCTGAACAGGGGCCATATGGACAAACCCTTTTTTTTTTAGTCGGTCTTCATATATGTACATTTCTGAACACATTTGTTTACCAGACATAAGTCTTGGATCCAGTAATCTTGCTTCCCATTCTCTTCCAAGGTAAAGTGATCTCTGATCATTGTAACTACTTTAATGTGCATTTGGCTTGCCATAATATACAAGTCACTTAGAGGAGAAATCATTCAGAAGAAGAAGAAAGATTTCAGAGTTCTTGGTAAATGGTTGCTACCTTGTCATTAACCCTACCCAGCCTAAACATGTAGCACATTCTTCAGTATAACTCTCTACCCTGTTGCCTTCTCCTTCATTCCTCTCCTGAATACACTACCTCATGACTTTGATTGACCTAAATTTAGCCTTCCCACAGTAAGTTCTGAACCTCTTAAATCTCAAGACTTCACTTTTGGTTTGCTTGTCCTCAGTGGGAGTGCTGTCAGGCCATACCCTTAGTGCTACTGGCCTGAGCATGCCACTTATATGTGTTACTGAGGTGTGAAATACAAACACACTTTCCCTAGCCTGAACTCTCACAATTTATATTTTTGCCAGAAAGAAAAAAGGTGAATTAATTATTAAAGGCATTCCTTTCAAACTACCCAATAAAGATTCTGTTGGGTGTCAGGCTTATTCTTAGCCTGATGGCCATTAGGAAGGTGACCATGAGGAGCTAGTTACAATGTTGAAGGGGTATAAAGGGCATATATGGTCTCAAGCAAATATGACTAAGGTGAAGTTTGTAAAAACATTCTTCAGAGGAGTGAATGGCACAAAGTACTTACTGTGTCACCTGTTTTAGGAGTCATTGTGCCGTTGGTGAAGTGCATAAATGAAAAGCATAGGTAAAAATATCCAATAAAGAGTCCATTTTCTTAATGACAGTAAATAAGCAGTTTTCTACCCAAAGTATGAAATGGCAAAAATATATAATCAGTAGAGAACAAAGAGTAAAACTAATATTTTCTGTCTTTAATAAGCTTTACATGATTTATTATCAGTCTGTCAGATTCATAGACAGGCTGTTTTATAATTTGGATTAGCTGAACAGGGGCCATATGGACAAAGTTCTGCCTCTGGTTTTCCATCTGCTTCAAGTAGCCAAGATCAAGACACTTAAACTGCCTATGTCCTTTTATCTATTTCCCAGAGTATAAGTAATTATAGTTACCTCTCTCTTGGATACCGGTCAATTGTACTTCTGAAGTGATTTTAAATCCCTATGTTGTAGGAAATGAACATAGTATATCCATATGATTATGTTATAATGCTACAATAGATAGAAAGGTTTTAATCTTCTCTAGCATTTTAAAACACTCTTTTGAGACAGCCAGAAAGCATTTTGTTTTTCCATTTTAACCTTGATGTTGGTGCTAAAAAAAACTTTGGGAACCCTAGTCATTGAAGTGTTGGAATACAGTATGTAACATGCATAAAAGCTTCGGTTATACAGTAACTTGATATGGGGCATGAATTATTCAGTATTTTATTTCTTTGACTTTAATATTTGAATTCATAGTCTAGGTATTCTTTGAAATGGTATAAATTATTTACGACAGCAAGATTACATCTCTATTTTTTTTAAAAAAAGAAAATTTGAACTCTTCCTTGTTTATCAATTTTGTCACAGGATCATGAACTTTCAGAAGACCTAGCTGAGGAAACTGAGGAAGATAAGAACAAAACCACAGGAGACAATACAAGTGTTCCTAAAGATAGTTGCAGCAACATTGACAATTCAACTCAAAAGGTATTGACAGGGCTTCCCAGGTGGTCCAGTGTGTAAGGACACCCCCTTGCAGTGCAAGGGGTATAAAGGGCATATATGGTCTCAAGCAAATATGACTAAGGTGAAGTTTGTAAAAACATTCTTCAGAGGAGTGAATGGCACAAAGTACTTACTGTGTCACCTGTTTTAGGAGTCATTGTGCCGTTGGTGAAGTGCATAAATGAAAAGCATAGGTAAAAATATCCAATAAAGAGTCCATTTTCTTAATGACAGTAAATAAGCAGTTTTCTACCCAAAGTATGAAATGGCAAAAATATATAATCAGTAGAGAACAAAGAGTAAAACTAATATTTTCTGTCTTTAATAAGCTTTACATGATTTATTATCAGTCTGTCAGATTCATAGACAGGCTGTTTTATAATTTGGATTAGCTGAACAGGGGCCATATGGACAAAGTTCTGCCTCTGGTTTTCCATCTGCTTCAAGTAGCCAAGATCAAGACACTTAAACTGCCTATGTCCTTTTATCTATTTCCCAGAGTATAAGTAATTATAGTTACCTCTCTCTTGGATACCGGTCAATTGTACTTCTGAAGTGATTTTAAATCCCTATGTTGTAGGAAATGAACATAGTATATCCATATGATTATGTTATAATGCTACAATAGATAGAAAGGTTTTAATCTTCTCTAGCATTTTAAAACACTCTTTTGAGACAGCCAGAAAGCATTTTGTTTTTCCATTTTAACCTTGATGTTGGTGCTAAAAAGAACTTTGGGAACCCTAGTCATTGAAGTGTTGGAATACAGTATGTAACATGCATAAAAGCTTCGGTTATACAGTAACTTGATATGGGGCATGAATTATTCAGTATTTTATTTCTTTGACTTTAATATTTGAATTCATAGTCTAGGTATTCTTTGAAATGGTATAAATTATTTACGACAGCAAGATTACATCTCTATTTTTTTTAAAAAAAGAAAATTTGAACTCTTCCTTGTTTATCAATTTTGTCACAGGATCATGAACTTTCAGAAGACCTAGCTGAGGAAACTGAGGAAGATAAGAACAAAACCACAGGAGACAATACAAGTGTTCCTAAAGATAGTTGCAGCAACATTGACAATTCAACTCAAAAGGTATTGACAGGGCTTCCCAGGTGGTCCAGTGTGTAAGGACACCACCTTGCAGTGCAAGGGGCGCCAGTTCAATCCCTGGCCTGGGAAGATCCCACGTGCCACGGAGAGGATGATGTGTGCTTAAATCCTGAGCCCCTGCTCAAGAGAAAATGTATGGGTTTCCTGGTTTCTGCAGAAGGCAGATTCCAACTTCCATAGAGAAAAGAAATAATCCTATTAATAAGTTTGTTCATGTGCTATAGGAGAGACTTTGATAGATGCATGAATCAGGCACCCTTTTTTCTCTAGCATTCTTTCTGCACTTCTTGGTAGCATTCTATTCAAATGAGTGAAAGTAAATTAATATGGGCCAGTATCATACACTCTTGAGAAATGAATCAAGAGATTTAGCACCAGGTCCTTGAAATGATAAAACTGCATTAGCAACCAAGTACTAGGAGCAGTAATGAGATGTGTATGTGTACACATACTTGCGTACTTTTTACATGGACAGATGAAAGTTGTTCACAGCAGTTTTTGAGGTTATAATTAGTTCTGCACAGATGTGATATGGAAGGGAAAGTTTATAGGAGGAATGGAAGGAGGTCTTCCTGAGGAAAAGAAAGGCATCCCAAATGTGGAGCTAGAGATGCCAAAAACATCTATTCCATTTGGCAGCTTTACCTGAGTGACCCTTCTAGGAAACAGGTGGTAGGTTTGAAATCATTCATTTGCTAGCACTACTCTGGATTCATTTCAGAGGTATGGAATTCAGAAACCCAAACTGAGTAATACTGTATTGATTCATTTTCATTTCATATTTTAGATCTCTGGCAAAGAGCTCTTAGTTAATCATGCCATCTCATTGATGAAACACTATCATCACTTGTCTTTGAGAGGCTTCTCTCTTTATTTAAACTGATTCCCTTTGAGCCCTACGTTCCCCATTTCCTTAACAAAGACAACCATTAAAACATGCTTGTCCTTTTATTTGAATATGTACCTTGTAAAACATGTATTGTTTTCTATGCATATATTTTTAATTTACAAAATGTTCTTGTGCTATTCTCTTCTTTACTTCCTTCTTTTTCTAAGACTTCTTCCTTTCACTGTTGCAGCAACATTGACAATTCAACTCAAAAGGTATTGACAGGGCTTCCCAGGTGGTCCAGTGTGTAGGACACCACCTTGCAGTGCAAGCGCCAGTTCAATCCCTGGCCTGGGAAGATCCCACGTGCCACGGAGAGGATGATGTGTGCTTAAATCCTGAGCCCCTGCTCAAGAGAAAATGTATGGGTTTCCTGGTTTCTGCAGAAGGCAGATTCCAACTTCCATAGAGAAAAGAAATAATCCTATTAATAAGTTTGTTCATGTGCTATAGGAGAGACTTTGATAGATGCATGAATCAGGCACCCTTTTTTCTCTAGCATTCTTTCTGCACTTCTTGGTAGCATTCTATTCAAATGAGTGAAAGTAAATTAATATGGGCCAGTATCATACACTCTTGAGAAATGAATCAAGAGATTTAGCACCAGGTCCTTGAAATGATAAAACTGCATTAGCAACCAAGTACTAGGAGCAGTAATGAGATGTGTATGTGTACACATACTTGCGTACTTTTTACATGGACAGATGAAAGTTGTTCACAGCAGTTTTTGAGGTTATAATTAGTTCTGCACAGATGTGATATGGAAGGGAAAGTTTATAGGAGGAATGGGAGGAGGCCTCCCTGAGGAAAGGCATCCCGAATGTGGAGCTAGAGATACCAAAAACATCTCTTCCATTTGGCATCTTTACCTGAGTAACTCTGCTAGGAGACAGGTGGTAGGTTTGAAATCATTCATTTGCTAGCACTATTCTGGATTCATTTCAGAGGTACAGAATTCAGAAACCCAAACTGAGTGATACTATATTGATTCATTTTCATTTCATTTTTTAGATCTCTTGCAAAGAACTCTGAGTTAATCATGCCATCTCATTGATGAAACACTATTGTCACTTGTCTGTGAGAGGCTTCTCTCTCTTTATTTAAACTGATTCCCTTTGAGCCCCAATTCCCCATTTCCTTAACAAAGACAACCATTAAAACATGCTTGTCCTTTTATTTGAATGTGCACCTTGTAAAACATGTATTGTTTTCTATGCATATATTTTTAATTTATAAAATGTTCTTGTTCTATTCTCTTCCTTACTTCCTTCTTTTTCTAAGACGCCTTCCTTTCACTGAGGGAAAAGTATGTTCTAGCAGTTACTGTTTTTTTTTTTTTTTATTATTGTGGTATATTTGTTTTACAATGTTGCATTAGCTTCAGCTGTACAGTGAAGTTATTATATGTTTTTACACAGTTTTCTTGTTTACATGTGTAAATAATCCCCAGTCATAGGTATATCCCTGACCCCTCCCACTTAGTTACTGTTTTCTTTCAGAAGAAGGGTTCTATTGTTTTGTAAGGAACATTTATGAGTTCCAGTTATGGTGGTCCCTGAAATTACTTAGCATAGAATTCACTAAACTCCAATTTGACATTATAAAATGTTGTGCTAATTCATAATGAATGTTCCTGAATCTTCTTTGAGCAGAATTCTTGAATATACAATTCTTGTTAATCATACAATTTTAACCTAGGAAAGACATTAGCAGTTATTCAGCAACTAAGTCAAGACTCCAGCAAAGAGAATTAATTGTCACATGTTTATGTTGTTAGCTAGAGATCAACTCTAGAACCCTGCTTAAAGCCAGGACTAGGTTTTGTAGGTCAGTGCAAATATGGTTTTTATTATATTGTTTCTTTATTGTTTATAGGACAAAAAAGGCAAACAAGAGGAACGATCCATTTATGAATACAGTGAAAATCAAAAAGGTGTGAGCACATTTAATTTCAAAAGCATACTTTAAAAAAAGCTAGGTTCAGAGTATACTAGGTTCATATTACAAACATATGCATATATGTGTTTTAACTAAGGAATTGTAGCTTACATGCATGTATTCTATTTTACACTTTTTATTGTCATGTCACTGTCATACAATGCTGTGTTATATGTTCTCATTGATCACCAGCACAGCTTCTTTACATGAAATTACTCACATTGCTCATGGCTGCTAATGTGTCAGTGTTAAGTGATTTAGAGCAGCCTTCTTACTACTTGTTTTTTTTTGTTTTTTTGAATCAGTATTATGAAGTTGGGCTTTTGTCCAAGATCCTGATTTACATGTCTGGTGAGCACTGCCCTGCCACTGATGTGCACGCTGGCCTAGAGCCACAGCAGGCTATCTAGGCATCTCCCCCAGAGCCCAGACCTGTGTTTTTGATCTTACCGCAGGCATTTCAGAGGAATCCTTTCCCAAGCCTTGTTGCTCCTGTCAGAGAACGGGTGCCACAGAACAGAAGAGGCTGTGACTGCCCTTGAGACCTACTGTTTTTACACCGAAATCATTGGTGTTTTTACTGTACGACCCCTATATTATGTTTCCACACCTTAGCATCACAGTGTGCCTTTTGCTGCAGTGTCATTACAAATAACTCTCTGTAGTGGTGGATATCTGATCTGAATTTAGGCAGAATGAGGAATAGTTTTCTTAATACTTCTTTCCTTCTTACTTCTGGCAGACAGGTAGTATGTTTTAGAATATTTTAAGCAAAACGTTAAAATGTTTGTCATCTCTAAGTTTTCTTAGCATAGTACCTCAAGTGTGAAAAAGATATTACATGTAAGATTTAGGTTGTTGATATATAAAATTAGAAGAATGCATATGCTTCATGAGTATACTTTATTTGAAGATCATTATTCAACTCTATACATATGAATTAATTTGAAACACCAAAAACATGACATGTCCATTTGGGTAGAGATAATTTCATTACAACTAATTTAATTTTTTTCAAAGGTACTTCATATTTTATAGAAATCTTCCCTAATATTTACAGTTTCCTTTGCTATATTTGGGTACTGGTCATCTTAGCACTTACAGCATTGGCCAGATCATTCTGATCATTTTGCCTAAACTTTTCAAGAAATATGCAGTTCGCTACCCTCTAGTGTTGCTCCATAATTCATGGTTGATAGCGTTTCACTGAAAGCATCAGGATTTTCCTTTTCTCATTAGTTAGAAAAAATATTTCATCATATATCCTATCATAGGCAGTAAGTGTGACCGTGCAACAATCAGTTCTTCAGAAACCTCAGAATATAGTGGATCAGCACCAACCAAAGAGAGAAAAATCGAAGGTAAGTGAAATGAATTCTTTGTTTTAGTGTTAAGGCCAGAGTATTGAATTGCTTCTTCTACTTATCTGTATAATTTAACCCCTTAATAGGAGTTTACTTTTGTGTTTGGTCCGACCCCCTGGGCCTAGAGCCACAGCAGGCTATCTAGGCATCTCCCCCAGAGCCCAGACCTGTGTTTTTGATCTTACCGCAGGCATTTCAGAGGAATCCTTTCCCAAGCCTTGTTGCTCCTGTCAGAGAACGGGTGCCACAGAACAGAAGAGGCTGTGACTGCCCTTGAGACCTACTGTTTCTACACCCAAATCATTGGTGTTTTTACTGTACAACCCCTATATTATGTTTCCACACCTTAACATCACAGTGTGCCTTTTGCTGCAATGTCATTACAAATAACTCTCCATGGTGGTGGATATCTGATCTGAATTTAGGCAGGGAAAGGAATAGTTCCCTTAAAACTTCTTTCCTTCTTACTTCTGACAGACAGATAGTAAGCTTTAGAATGTTTTAAGAAAGATGTTAAAATATTTGTCATCTCTAAGTTTTCTTAGCATAGTACCTCAAGTGTCAAAAAGACATTACGTGTAAGACTTAGATTGGCATATGCTTCATGGGTATACTTTGTTTGAAGATCATTATTCAACTCTATACATATGAATTAATTTGAAACACCAAAAAACATAGCATTTCCATTTGGGTACAGATAATTGCATTACAACTAGTTTAATTTTTTTCAAAGGTACTTCATATTTTACAGAAATCTTCCCTAACATTTATAGTTTCCTTTGCTATATTTGGGTACTGGTCATCTAAGCATTTACAGCATTGGTCAGATCATTCTGGTCATTTTGCCTTAACTTTTCAAGAAATATGCAGTTCGCTACCCTCTAGTGTTGCTCCATAATTCATGGTTGATAGCGTTTCACTGAAAGCATCAGGATTTTCCTTTTTCTCATTAGTTAGAAAAAAATATTTCATCATATATCCTATCATAGGCAGTAAGTGTGACCGTGCAACAATCAGTTCTTCAGAAACCTCAGAAGATAGTGGATCAGCACCAACCAAAGAGAGAAAAAAATCGAAGGTAAGTGAAATGAATTCTTTGTTTTAGTGTTAAGGCCAGAGTATTGAATTGCTTCTTCTACTTATCTGTATAATTTAACCCCCTTAATAGGAGTTTTGATGGGCCAAGAACATGTGAGGCATTCCAGGTGATGTTTCACATTTTTAACGTGCCTGTTTACTTATTGGATTTTAGATGATGATTCAAGTTGCTCTACCAAAATGTACCAGCATGTTCCTTTTAGTCATCTCATGCATACTGATTTATCATACAGTAAGAGATACATAAAAGAACCCTACTGCTCATACGTATCTGTAAACAACAAAACTCTCTAAAAGTAAAAGGCAAAATAAAAATTTCAAAAAATGTATGTCATTGTTGACAACCAAGGCTTCTGCATTGCAGCCCTATTGAATGTAATTGCAAGCCATGTATGTCCCATAACTGATATCGAGTATATTTCTGCACAGGTTTCATACTGTAAAAGAAGCATTGTTTCTCCTATTTGCCTTTCCAAATTTATATTCTTATTTTCAAAATAATAAATAAAAATAAAACTTTAAAAAATAATAGAAAATAGAATCCTACTGCTTAGTTGTAAGTGTATAATGTCCAGAGAGTCTAGAAGAGAGTAAGGGTAAAACAAGAAATAGGATGGGTTAAAAAAAAAAAAAAAAAGCTGATTGTGCTAAGAAAACAACATGCTACTCCGGCATCTCCTGGACACTTGTTTTGGAGGTTTTACAAGTCTGATAGATACATTTCTTCCTCTTGGAAGTGAATTCATCCTTCCATTTGAAGAAGGACTTTGTTTAATTATGAGACCACATTTCCAGGTAGAAGTGTTAGAAGGAAAAATGGAAGACAAGGAAAATGCAGAGCCTTATTAATTTTCATTCAACTTAACGGTCATTTCCACAGAGGCCTTTTGTGACCGGCAGCACTTACATAAATAATTATGTCTAATTCTTTCACATAGCACCCTTTTCTTAAACTTAGTGTCCATCACAGTTCATAATTGCATAGTCATTTGTTTCAATCTCCCCACTGGCCTTCAGCTCCATGGGGACAGAAATTGTTTCTTGTTTTGCTTTCTAGTGTATCCTTAGCGCATATCACAGTTCCTGGTGCATGGTGAATGCTCAGTAAATATTTTTGATTGACAGCGAAGTATAAAATGCAAAGGGGTAAGAAAGAGGAAAGGGATGAAGGTTATAAACAGCCTGTCTTGCTGTCTTTGTGGGTGATACGCCACTCTGAACTTCCTTTCAGAATTACTTCAGAAATTTCAAAAGTTATTTTAGCTGAAATCTTCATATTGTTATATTTTACTAAAAATTACTTCATGACCATTTTTATCTTTAGAGAAGTATCTTGTAAGTTTGAATTACTGTATCCAAAGGATGTCTTTGACTTGGCTCAAAGGACACTTCAGAATTATTATCCTTTTTAGAATTAAAACATGCACCACTAGAATGCTAATTTTTTTCTTTTTCACTAGAATGTTTTATCAAGGGCTAGGAACTTTCTAGATTCTCCATCTAGTAGAACAGAACATTTAACATACTCCACCACTACACTTCATAGGGTTCCTGTGAAAACTTTTTTCAGTTATCAAGAGCTCAAGGAGAGAGTATTCAGTTATAAATTGTTTCTCCTATTTGCCTTTCCAAATTTATATTCTTATTTTCAAAATAATAAATAAAAATAAAACTTTAAAAAATAATAGAAAATAGAATCCTACTGCTTAGTTGTAAGTGTATAATGTCCAGAGAGTCTAGAAGAGAGTAAGGGTAAAACAAGAAATAGGATGGGTTAAAAAAAAAAAAAAAAAGCTGATTGTGCTAAGAAAACAACATGCTACTCCGGCATCTCCTGGACACTTGTTTTGGAGGTTTTACAAGTCTGATAGATACATTTCTTCCTCTTGGAAGTGAATTCATCCTTCCATTTGAAGAAGGACTTTGTTTAATTGTGAGACCACATTTCCAAGCAAAAGTGTTAGAAAGAAAAATGGAAGACAAGAAAAATGAAGAGCCTTGTTAATTTTTATTCAACTTAAAGGTCATTTCCACAGAGGCCTTTTGTGACCGGCAGCACTTACATAAATTATTATGTCTCATTCTCTCACATAGCACCCTTTTCTTATACTTAGTGTTCGTCACAGTTCATAATTGTATAGTCATTTGTCTCAATCTCCCCACTGGCCTTCAGCTCCATGGGGATAGAAACGGTTTCTTGTTTTGCTTTCTAGTGTATCCTTAGCACATATCACAGTGCATGGTGAATGCTCAGTAAATATTTTTGATTGACAGCAAAGTGTAAAATGCAAGGGGGTAAGAAAGAGGAAAGGATGAAGGTAAAACTGGGAGTCATCCTTAGTATCGTAAACAACCTGTCTTGCCATCTTTGTGGGTGATACATCGCTCTGAACTTCCCTTCAGAATTACTTCAGAAATTTCAAAAGTTATTTTAGCCCAAATCTCCATATTCTTATCTTTTATTAAAAATTACTTCATGGCCATTTTTATCTTTGTAGAAGTATCTTATAAATTTGAATTACTGTACTCAAAAGATGTCTTTGACTTGGCTCAAAGGACACTTCAGAATTATTATCCTGTTTAGAATTAAAACATGCATCGCTAGAATGCTAATTTTTTTCTTTTTCACTAGAATGTTTTATCAAGGGCTAGGAACTTTCTAAATTCTCTGTCTAGTAGAGCAGAACATTTAACAGATACTCCACCACTACACTTCATAGAGTTCCTGTGAAAACTTTTTTCAGTTATAAAGAGTTCAAGGAGAGAGTATGGGGAAAAAAGCTCAAATATGAGGGAGAAGGATAAAAAGTAAGGGAGTTGGGAGACATAAGAACCCAAGCAGAGGAAAAGTGAAATAAAGCAGCAGAAAAGAAATATTTGAAACACACATGAGCAAATGAAAATGCATATTCTAGAATACATGATCGAGTTTAGGGAGCTTTTCAGGCTCTGCACTCTTCAGCATTGTCCATGCATGAGTGGTAGAATTTGAATACACTGGATGAGAGACCAGAGCCAGAGAAGGAATGCTGTGTGAGAGGCAGCGTGACAGGCATCTGTAGTAGCAGATCTCACCAGTCCATGGGACAAAGGTGAGGCCAGGACAGGATACAGAATGCTAGGCTGATGAATTCAGTCTTAAACTTTGATTCTGCTTAAATTCTCATTTATACCTAATGGAAAATATAATTCAGTAAGTACACATTTTCTTGGTTAAAGAAAAGAAACAAAAAGTAATGAAAATTGTATTGTATTAAGTCAAGCAGTGATTAATAGACTTCCTACTTAAAGAATAGGCTGTCATTCTATATATGTTAAAAAGGAAATAGATGATTTGGATGAGGCTTTTTCTAATCCTTCCCACATGGATAAATTTTAATCTACAGTGTCTCTAGCCTATTTACACCATTTAAGCCAAACAAATCAAACTTTTGAAAACTTGGGAAAGAAATGATGCATTAACTCGTGTCAAAATAAGCATGTGTTTCAAATTTTACATCCCTTTCCTTAAATAGACAGCTACTCCAAAGATAATCTGAAAAAAAAAGAAAAGACATAATTGCACTCTTGGGGTCTACAAAATGGAATTCACTGCTGAATCTTGTAGTCATGATGTTAAATGTTTCAGATAGCCAGGTTAGGATCCATGATTTTAATTGGTGACAGAGAGTTCTGCTGATTGGTATACCTGGAAATTGCCATACACTGCTTTTCCAAACTGTTGAAAATTTGGATCCACAGTTATCCACAATGAAAAACATGTTATGGGCTTAATTTCCACCTAAGTAAGCTAATGAAAAAAGCAGGAAGCTTCTTAACTGTTAATAATAATTTCTTCCAATCATGCAATTAGTTTATTCCTGTATTATTTAGTATATATTTACTGGGTACCTCTTATATGCCAAGCACAAAGTTCTGTGCCTGGCAGAAGGTGTTTTGTGTCTCTTTGTGATCCCTGTCTACCCCCTACATCTGCCTGCCATAGTCAGCAAATCACTGATAGCTGTTTTAAGATTCATCTGTGCTTGTATCGGTAGTTCATTCCTTTATATTGTTGAGTGGTATTCCATTTTGAGTTGATTTCTTACGTGGTAAATATATGGATTGTACTTCTTTTTTTTAACATATGGACAATTGTTATAGCACCATCTGTGGGGGGAAAAAAGCCTATCCTTTCTCTACTGAATTGTTTCCATACCTTTGTCAGAAAGCAATTGATATTTTAATGTGTGAACCTATTCTTGTACTCTGTATTTTGTTCCTTTGATCGTTTATCTTTTGCCAGTACCACGTTGTCTTAATCATTATAGCTTTAATATAAGGCTTGAAATCAGAAGCTGTTAATTTGCCAGTTTTGCTCTTTTTCAGACATGTTTTGGCTATTTTAGACCTTTTGCACTTAAAAATGTGAATTTTTTACAATCAGTTTGTCTATTACTGAAAAAAAAAATGCCTGCTGGGATTTTGCTTTGGGATTGTTTTCGAATCTGCAGATAAATTTGGGAGGAATTAACATTTTAACAATGTTAAGTTTCCTAATCCATGAACATGACATTTCACTTACTGATGTCTTTTCCAATTTCCTTTTGCAATATTTTGTTGAATTTTTCTTAACAAGGAAGTTGAGGTCAGTGATTTGAGATCTTTCTTATTTTCTCTTGTATAGGCTCTTGTGTTTTTAGACAGCTACTCCAAAGATAATCTGAAAAAAAAAGAAAAGAAACAATTGCACTCATGGGGTCTAGAAAACATAAATCACTGCTGAATCTTGTAGTCTTGATGTTAAATGTTTCACATAGCCAGGTTAGGACCTATGATTTTAACTGATGGCAGAGAGCTTTGATGATTAGTATATCTGGAAATTGCCATACACTGCTTTTCCAGACAGTTGAAAATTTGGACCCACAGTTAGCCACAAAGAAAAATGTGTTATGGGCTTAATTTCCACCTAAGCGAGCTAATGAAAAAAGCTATTAATAATAATTTATTCCAATCAAGAAATTAGTTTATTCCTGTATTATTCAGTGTATATTTACTGGGTACCTCTTATATGCCAAGCACAAGGTTCTGTGCCTTGTAGGTGTTTTGTGTCTCTTTGTGATCCCTGTCTACCCCCCTCATACCCCTGTCATAGTCAGCAAATCACTGATAGCTGTATTAAGATTCATCTGTGCGTGTATCAATAGTTCATTCCTTTATATTGTTGAGTAGTATTCCATTTTGAGTTGATTTCTTATATGGTAAAGGTATGGATTGAAGTTACTTTTTTTTAACATATGGACAATTGTTATAGCACCATCTGTGGGGGAAAAAAAGCCTATCCCTTCTCTACTGAATTGTTTTCATAATTTTGTCAGAAAACAGTTGATTTTTTTATATGTGAACTTACTTTTGCACTCTGTATTTTGCTCCTTTGATCGTTTATCTTGTGCCAGTACTACATTGTCTTAATCATTATAGCTTTAATATAAGGCTTGAAATCAGAAGCTGTTAGTCCTCCAGTTTTGCTCTTTTTCAGACATATTTTATCTATTCTAGACCTTTTGCACTTAAAAATGTGAATTTTTTACTGTCAGTTTGTCTATTATTGAAAAAAATGTCTGCTGGGATTTTGATTTGAGATTGTTTTCGAATCTGCAGATAAATTTGAGAAGAATTAACATTTAACAATGTTAAGTTACCTAATCGATGAACATGACATTACACTTATTGATATCTTTTCCAATTTCCTTTTGCAATATTTTGTTGAATTTTTCTTAACAAGGAAGTTGAGGTCAGTGATTTGAGATCTTTCTTATTTTCTCTTGTATAGGCTTTTTGTGCTATAAATTTCCCCTGAAGTACTTGATATGTTGTGTTTTCATTTTTAGTCAGTTCAAAATACTTTCTAAGTTCCCCACTTTGATTTCTTCTTCAACTCATGGGTTATTTAATTTTGGTGTATTTAGGGATTGTTCTGGGCTTCCCAGGTAGGGCTAGTGGTAAAGAACCTGCCTGCCAATGCAGGAGATGTAAGAGACGCAGATCTCTGGGTCGCAAAGATCCCCTGGAGGAGGAAATGGAAACCCACTCCAGTATTCTTGCCTCAAGAATCCCATGGACAGAGGAGCCTGGTGGACTGTAGCCCATAGAATCACAAAGAGTCAGACATGACTGAAGCATCTTAGCACCAGAAGCAAGGCAAGGGATTTTTCCAGTGATATTTTTGTTATTGATTTCTAATTGCATTATGATTGGAGAATATACTTAGTATGAATTTATTCCTTATAAATTTATTGAGACATATCTTATGGCCCAGAATCAGGTTTATCTTGGTAAATGTTCATTTTAGAAGAAGGTTAAGAAGACTGTTCTTGGAAGGAATGTTCGATCAATGACAATTAGGTCAAGTTGGTCAATAGTGTTGTTCAAATTTCTATCCTTTCTGATTTTCTGTCTACTTGTTCTATTATTGAAAGAGAAGTATTAAAATCCCTTACTATAGCTGTGGATTTGTCTAGTTTTCCTTGTACTTCTATTAATTTTTGCTTTATGTATCTTAAAGCTGTTATTTGGTTCTATTCAATATAATGTTTAGAATTGTTATATCTTTGAATTGACTCCTTCATCATTCCTTTTTTTATCCATAATAATATTCTTTGCTCTAAAATCTACTTTATGTGTTATTATATAGCCACTTTCACTTTCTTTGAATTAGACTTACCATCTTTTAACATTCTTTATTTTTAAACCATTTGTAATTTAACATTTGAAGTACATTTGATTTAGGCAACAGATAGATGGGTCTTACTATTTTATCTACTCTGAAAATCTCTGCCTTTTAATTGGTGCATTTAGGCCCAGGTTGCTCTAGGGGTAAAGAACCCACCTGCCATTCAGGAGACATAAAAGACACTGGTTCAATCCCTAGGTCAGGAAGATTCCTGGAGGAGGACATGACAACCCACTCCAGTATTCTTGCCTGGAGAATCCCATGGACTGAGGAGCCTGGTGGGCTACAGTCCATAGAGTTGCAAAGAATCGGACATGACTGAGGCAACTTAGCATGCACACACATAGATGGGTTTTGCTTTTTTATTTAATCTGATAATCTCTAGACCATTTATATTTAATCATTATTTAACATTTAATCTGATTATTGATGCCATTAGGTTTAAGTCTATTATCTTATCATTGGTAGTATTCCTCTTTGTCCCTAAATCATGCTAGGTTATTTTATCAGACATATATATTTTTTATTCTTATATTTTTATTTGTAGTTTAGATGTATCTCTTGTAAATGCCTATAAGGTAGATTCTGACTTTAAAAATGTTAACATGCATGGTACCTAAAATCTAATGCTAATCAATGTTCCTTTTTCCCAGATATTACCAGGATCTTGGGTATTAACCATTATGGGACCACTTTCCATTTATGTCTCAGTTAAGGGTTTTCAACGACTAATATACATGTGAGCCTCAAACTCACGTTAGGAAAACATCGTTAAGCTGAGAGAGACATGTTCTTCCGTATTTGTAGATTTACATTAAAGGCCTAGTCTTTAGAGGGTCCCCACTTTATGTAGGAGTCTCAGTTCTAGTTCTTCACATGTTGTGAGATCAAATCTGTTAAAATCCAAGAAAAGCTATGATATCAATAAATACCATTCAATACTCAACTCACCCTGAGTCTTCCTGTGTCCTCTTCATATTTTGACCCATAGGAATGTCCCTTCATTTTATGCGAGCTTACCTACATATTATGAAATTATATTTTATGTACTTCTTCAGCATTTCTTGGTAGTGGCAGAAATTTTCAAAATGTGTATTTCTACACAATAGCAAGAGTAGAGGTTCTTGTGTGTTAGTTTGTAGACTCTTTTTCTAGGTTCTTGTTGGCTTAGAACTTTTCATTCAAGTTCTTCCATTCTGTAAGACTAAAGGTAAAGGTTATTATGTGTTGTTGTTCAGTAGCTCAGTCGTGTCTTACTCTTTGTGACTCCATGGACTGCAACACACCAGGCTTCTCTGTCCTTCACTATCTCCTGAAGTATGCTCAAACTCATGTCCATTGACTCAGTGATGCCATACAACTGTTGCCCCCTTTCTCCTCCTGCCCTCAGTCTTTCCCAGCATCAGGAGCTTTTCCATTGAGTTGGCTTTTTGCATCAAGTGGCCAAAGTATTGGAGATTCAGCTTCAACATCAGTCCTTCCAATGAATATTCAAGGTTGATTTTCTTTAGGAATGACTAGTTTGATCTCCTTGCTGTCCAAGGGACTCTTAAAAGTCTTCTCCAGCATCACAGTTGGATAGCATTAATTCTTCGGTGTTCAGCCTTCTTTATGGTCTGGAAACAGTGACAGACTTTTATTTTCTTGGGCTCCAGAATCACTGTGGATGATGACTGCAACCATGAAATGAAAAGACACTTTCTTCTTGGAAGAAGAACTATGACAACCTTGGATAGCTTACTAAAAAACAGAGACATAACTTTGCCAACAGAGCTATGTTTTTTCCAGTATTCATGTACAGATGTGACAGTTTGACCAGAAAGAAGGTTGAGCTATTATTATTAGCACTATTTTAATTTCTGAAAGAGCCAGATCTTCAGCTACTTTTTTGGTTTTGGCATCGTGTCAAAACCATTATTTGGATTGCCATTGTTTAGGAATCCTGTTTTTTCCTACAACCTGATCCTCAAAGACCTTATATCATTTGAAACTTCTCAGTCATCATCTTCCTTGATGTCTCTTGTGTGTGCCTTGCTGGCCACTCTCTTCTTGGCATTTTCCTCCCCTGACTTCTGAGATGCCTCTTGATCCTGATTTTGCTCCTAGAAAACTTAATTTCCAGCCCTGGCTCCTCTTCCTCTGCCTACCTTTCACACTTGGTTTTTCCTCAGTCTGTTTTCTTCTTCTGTCTTTTTTGCCCACCTGGAGCCCCTGGGCTATGGGGTCTCCTTTCATCTCTTCAGTTATTATTTGCATTTTGCCTATTTGCAGTCCTGGCCTTGCCTGAGCAGCAGGTCTATGTATTGAATGAAGCACCTACTCAGAGCTCTGGGGCTCCCATTCATTTGGCAGCACTAGCATTTTGCCAAAAGTTATTATCTACAGGAATAGGGAGATATGTCCTCCTTTAGAATATCTTGGTTTTCATCTTTTTCCTCTTAAAACAAAATAAAGTAAAATTTGTTCTTTGAAAAAAAAATAACATTACCAAATAGTGTTGATAAATATCAACACTACTGATAGTGTTGAATGGTAAACCCTGAAAGGTTTTTGTTCTAGGGAAGAATCATGATAGCAATTGGTAAAAGAAAAAAAAGCTGGAAGATTCTAAGAATGTACCACTGTGGTGCCTCAGAAAGATGTGGTGAAATAATGGTAAGACTTGTTGAAAATTATGCCCCCTAAATACTATTAAGTGACTGTTTTATATACTGAAGTGAATTCTGTGTGTGTGTTTTTTCCCTAGAGTTTCCTCTTTAAAAGAATATCAATGATGAGTCAGAAAACTATGCAGCCTAACAATGAGCTACTCCCAGAGATAAGTCCAATAGGAGATCAAATAGCTTTCAAAAGCGATAAGAAAGATGCCAACCAGAGACACATGGGGCAAAATCAAGATACCTCACCCCTCAATACGGAGAGAAGATCAAAATTTTGTACACTTCTTTAAATATATGTTCATGTTTTCATGGTCATCCAAGCACATAGTAATTTATACTTGAAAAGCTTTTGAGTTCTGAAGGAAAGTTTCTGATAACAAACTTTTAAAGATTTAACTTAAGAGTATGTTTTATTTGGTTTGAATAATACTACCAGTTTTTATATTTATTTAAATACTGACAGTTTTGACAAGCAATTTCAAGATATGTGTATCTCAAATTCTCCTTCAAGTGTTGTGGCCTTTACTGTTCAGTGTTGCAATATAAAATATATTTTTATATGTGAAAGTTAAATTGCAACAGTTCATAGTTTTACACCTTACTTATAATTTCACAAGACAATATTTGCAATCTCATGACATGGTAACAGTTTTGAATGCATTTACAATTTTCAAAAACTGAGTCAAAGTTGTTTTAAGTGAACATATTTTAATGAACTACATCTGGTCAATTCTACTGTTTAAATGGATGAATATGAATAAAATTGAGAGGTATTTAGAGGTATCAGTAGATAAAACTGGGACAAAAACTTAATCTTAAAATATCAAAAGATGTAAAATACATATACTTTTCAGTCATGTCTGACTCTTTGTGTCCCCATGGCCCACCAGGCTCCTCTATCTGTGGGATTATCCAGGCAGGAATACTGGAATGGGTTGCCATTTCCTTCTCAAGGGAGTATTCCCTACTCAGGGATTGAAGCTAGATCTCCAGCATTGTAAGCAAACTCTTTACCATCTGAGCCACCAGAGGGACCAGGAAAGAAAATAAGAGGGCAACTGTATTTACAGGACATCTTTGTGGAGAAACTGTTGAGGGTTGACATGAAGACATTGCAGATTATGTGGTGTGATCTGCACTGTTTGACCATGCCACAGATCACCACCCTAGGAGAACCAAACAGTCTGGCTGGCTCATTGCATCTGTCTCTAGCATTGACAGTGGTAACTAGGGTTGACTCCATCACAAGGAAGGAAAGATAAAGATGGTAAGTCAGCTTGAATAGAAACATCATTTTCCTATGCTCGCAGATGCTACTTTGAGCAACTTGAAAAACTTTAGAGCAGTTTGAAAAAACTGAGCAGCTACCTTCATTTTTCCCATTCTAACTTCTGACTAAAAGATTTTATTCAGTCACAGCAACCGTTGCTCCATTTAAACAAAAAGAAAGTCCATCTTTGTGTTTCATGAATAAGGGCTGTAAGGATCTTAGTCTAGTATAGACATGATTTTGAAACCTTACAAAATGGTCTCATATTACATTTAGTGGAATTCTAATTTTTAAAGGTAAGTTTAATAGAAATGTTTGCTGTCACTACTATAGTACTGATACAGTGTTGTAAGAATACTTGCCAAAAATATAAACTATAGAAACCAAGTGGAAGTGAAACTCACAAGTAATACTAAGACATGCCAGGAGTGATAGGCAAGATCCTAAAATGCCCCCCGAGGATCCCACCTGCCGGTACATGCCCTGAATAATCCCTTCCCTTTGCATGTAGAAACAGTGAATATAATGAGATAGCATCCCATTGCTTATGTTATACTATGTGGAGAAGGTGAAACATTTTGCAGATATAATTAAAATTCCTAATCAGGACTTAACTTCCTAGATGGGACAAAAACTTAATCTTAAAATATCAAAAGATGTAAAATACATATACTTTTCAGTCATGTCTGACTCTTTGTGTCCCCATGGCCCACCAGGCTCCTCTATCTGTGGGATTATCCAGGCAGGAATACTGGAATGGGTTGCCATTTCCTTCTCAAGGGAGTATTCCCTACTCAGGGATTGAAGCTAGATCTCCAGCATTGTAAGCAAACTCTTTACCATCTGAGCCACCAGAGGGACCAGGAAAGAAAATAAGAGGGCAACTGTATTTACAGGACATCTTTGTGGAGAAACTGTTGAGGGTTGACATGAAGACATTGCAGATTATGTGGTGTGATCTGCACTGTTTGACCATGCCACAGATCACCACCCTAGGAGAACCAAACAGTCTGGCTGGCTCATTGCATCTGTCTCTAGCATTGACAGTGGTAACTAGGGTTGACTCCATCACAAGGAAGGAAAGATAAAGATGGTAAGTCAGCTTGAATAGAAACATCATTTTCCTATGCTCGCAGATGCTACTTTGAGCAACTTGAAAAACTTTAGAGCAGTTTGAAAAAACTGAGCAGCTACCTTCATTTTTCCCATTCTAACTTCTGACTAAAAGATTTTATTCAGTCACAGCAACCGTTGCTCCATTTAAACAAAAAGAAACTCCATCTTTGTGTTTCATGAACAAAAGTTAAAAGGATCTTAGTCCAGTATAGACATGATTTTGAAATCTTAAGTAGTCTCATATTACATTTAGTGTAATTCTAGTTTTATTAAAGGTAAATTTAATTAAAAATGTTTGCTGTCACTACTATAGTACTGATACAGTGTTGTAAGAATACTTTGCCAAAAATATAAACTGTAGAAACCAAGTGGAAATGAAACTCACAAGTAGCACTAAGCCATGCCAGGAGTGATAGGCAAGATCCTGAAATGGCCCCTGAGGTTCCCACCTGCTGGTACATGCCCTGAATAATCCCTTCCCCTTGCATGTAGGAACAGTGAATATGATGAGATAGCACCCCATTGCTTATGTTATACTATGTGGATAAGGTGAAACATTTTGCAGATATAATTAAAATTCCTAATCAGTTAACTTTAAGCAAAAGAGAGCTAATCCTAGGTGGGACTGACCTAATCAAGTGAACCCCTTTAGAAACGCTCTAGATGTCAGAGTTGGACGAAGTTAGAGCAATTCAAAGCAGTAGATGTGATCTCCTGTTGAAGAAGCAAACTACCATGCTATGGAGAGCTCCGTGCCAGGGTGAGAAGCCTCTGGGATCTGAAGGTCCTGGGTATTCTATAAACTGCAAGGCACTGAATTCTGCCAACACTAGTGAACATGGAAGAGGAATCCAGTCCTCAGATTAGACCATAGCCCTGGCTGATCCTGATTGTAGCTTTGTGAGGCCCTGAACAGAGGATCTAGCTAAGTAGTACCCCCCAGGCTCCTGACCTGTGAAAACCATGAGATCATAAATGTGTGTCATTTTCATCCATTGAGTTTATGGTAAATTGTTATGCAGCAATGGAAGCTAATATCAGTTTTATTCTGGGAGAGGGCCTGTCTCAGATCAGAAAGTTGGAAAGTCTTTGTCTCGGGAGTGAGGGGATGTTTCATTAAATTGAACAAAAAATGCATTTAAACCAGGGATCGCATAACTGAAGAATTTTTAGAGGCTAAACAGATAAGCATATTGGAGCTGCAGCCCATCTGTTCTAGCTGGTCATTGCTGTTTCTCAGTACTGGGCCCAGTATTGCCAGACCCTCAGCTGTTTTCAAAAGAAACTGTAAATGTGGAGTTTTATATGGGTAACTCGTTGGGTACATGTCCATGTGTGCATGCATGGGTATATAAACAGGGAGAGCCAAACTATAGCTGCAGGGTCAATTTTGGCCACAAAGGGCAAATTGTGACCTCAGTTTTAAACAAAGTACATTATTTTGGCAAGAGAATTTTGTTTACAAGGAAAAAATATGTTGAAATAATTAATAAGGTCCTGAATTTGTCTCAGTTATAATTTTCCCTCATTTGGCCTCAGGAAATGAGAGTTCAAGAACTACTTAGAAAAATTATTCTACTAGAAGGTAATGTTTTTTTGCATACAAGTGCATACTAATCCTTCTTGGGAGTGTGGGAACTTGGGGGAGGATGATGGAATGTAGCTATCTTGAATACAGTCAAGATGTTCCTGCTGGAAGAAGCTACATTAAAGCTAAAAGACAGCAGACAACAAATAGGCTTAGTAGCAATCCCTCCAACAGTTGTGATGGATGACTACTTTGGCATAGTGTTAATACACAATCCTAATCACCAAAATGTAACCAAATGTTATCCTAACCCTAAATTTATTTACGAAAGCTACAGCAGGAAATCTTACCTGAGCAGGCCATGCTGCATTCCCAAACAGTTCCATTTCCTTTCATTTTCATCTGATATGTAGGAATACATATGTTATGATAGATGAGATGTCTTAAATGGGGTAAGGTTAGCAGTGGACTAGAGAGTTGTATCTAAATTTAAATGAGAGTAATGTCTTTATTTTAAGAAAACTTGTTGGATTCAGCTGATTTAAGCTGAAGAAAAATTTTATATTCTCAGAAAGCTTTTGAAGTTTATCAGAAATCATCTTCCCAAGTAATTTGTTAGAATTTATCAAAGTAGTAGCACAGTACTTCTAAAATTTTACAGTATTTTCCCTATGAGCATGTTTATTATAACAGAAGTCTTCTATTATAAATTCTCAGTCTATCAATTGCTTAAAATTATTAAATTGTGTACATAGGAATGTACATGTTTGAGTTTATGTTTTTAGGTAGCTTATAATTTCCAACTTGGCATTAGATTTATATTAACTCAATTGGTATAATTATTTAATTTACTGCATATAGTAATTAAGAATTTGTAAAATTTATATAAAAGCATAAACTAATTTGGAAAAACTTTTTAAATTGAATTGAAGCTTTCCTTTTTGAATTACATATTGATTTACAATACTGTGTTGATTTTAGGTCTGCAACAAAGAGATTCAGTTATATATATATTAATAAATAACTCATATTAAATATATGTTTATATTATATACATATTTATATGTAATATATATTAGATTATTTTCCAGTATAGGTTATTACAATATATTGAGTAGAGTTCTCTGTGCTATATAGTAAATCCTTGTTGCTTAATCTATCTTACATGTAGTAGTTTGTGTCTCTTAATCCCATATACCTAATTTAGCACTCTCTCCCTCTCTTTCCCCTTTGGTAAAACCATTAAATTTATTTTCAAGGTCTTGTTTATATAGAGTGTGGGCACTTGGGGGAGGATGATGGAATGTAGCTATCTTGAATACAGTCAAGATGTTCCTGCTGAAAGAAGCTACATTAAAGCTCAAAGACAACAGACAACAAATAGGCTTAGTAGCAATTCCTCCAATTGTGATGGATGACTACTTTGGCATAGTGTTAATACACAATCCTAATCAGCAAAACGTAAGCAAATGTTATCCTAACCCTAAAGTTATTTACGAAAGCTACAGCAGGAAATCTTCTCTGATCAGGCCATGCTGCATTCCCAAATAGTTTCATTTGCTTTCATTTTCATCTGGTATGTATAAATACATATGTTATGAGATGTCTTAAAGGTCAGGTTAGCAGTGGACTAGAAAGCTGTATCTAAATTTAAGTGACAGTAATGTTTTTATTTTAAGAAAACTTGTCAGATTCAGTGATAAACATCTATCCTAAGCCAAAGAAAATTTTTATATTCTCAAAAAGCTTTTGAAGTTTATCAGAAATCATCTTCCCAAGTAATTTGTTAGAATTTATCAAAGTAGTAGCACAGTACTTCTAAAATTTTACAGTATTTTCCCTATGAACATGTTTGTTATAACAAGTGTTCTATTATAAATTCTCAGTCTATTGATTGCTTAAAATTATGAAATTCTGTACATAGGAATGTACATGTTTGAGTTCATATTTTTAGGTAGCTTATAATGTCCAGCTCCGCATCAGATTTATATTAACTCCTTAATTGGTATAATTATTTAATTTACTGCATATAGTAATTAAGAATTAGCAAAATTTATATAAAAGCATAAACTAATTGGGGAAAAGTATTTTTAAATTGAGTTGAAGCTTTCCTTTTTGAGTTGCATATTGACTTACAATATTGTGTTGGTTTCAGATCTGCAACAAAGTGATTCAGTTATCTATATATTATTCATATTAGATATATGTTTATATTATATACATATTTTATGTAATATATATTGGATTATTTTCCAATATAGATTATTACAATATATTGAGTATAGTTCTCTGTGCTATGTAGTAAATCCTTGTTGCTTAATCTATTTTATGTATAGTAGTTTGTGTCTCTTAATCCCATATACCTAATTTAGCACTCTGTCCCTCTCTTTCCCCTTTGATAAAACCACAAGTTTGTTTTCAAGGTCTATGAGACAGTCTCTCTTTTGTATATAGATTCATTTGTATTATTTTCTTAGATTCCACATGTTGTTGTTGCTTAGTTGCTAAGTCGGATCTGACTCTTTGAAACCCACGGCCTGTAGCCTGCCAGCCTTCTCTATCCATAGAATTTTCCAGGCAGGAATACTGGAGTGGGTTGCCATTTCCTTCTCTAGGAGATCTTCCCAACCCAGGGATCAAACCCATGTCTCTGCCATGGCAGGCATCAGTAGGCAGATTCTTTACCACTGAGACCCCTCATATAGTATTTGTCTTTCTCTGTCTGATTTCATTGTAGTATGATATCCTTTTATGTTCATCCATGTTGCTGCAGTGACAGCTTTCATTATATTTTATGGATGATTTATATTCCATTTTCTTAAACCTGTCACCTGTTCATGGGTACTTGGATTGTTTCCATGTCTTGGCTCTTGTAAATAGTGCTGCTGTGAACATGGGGATGCAAGTATCTTTTCAAATGGAATTACTTGATCATCTGGTAAAAAAAAAAATGAAAGTGAAGTCGTTCAATTGTGTCTAACTCTTTGTGACCCATGGACAAGCCATAGAATTCTCCAGGCAAGAATACTGGAGTGGATAGCCTTACCCTTCTCTAGGGGAAGTTCCCGACCCAGGAATTGAACCGGGTCTCCTGCATTGCGGGCCGATTCTTTACCAGCTGAGCTAAAAGGGAATCCCCCTACTCAATCATATGGCAGTTCTATTTTAGCTTTTTTTTTTTAAAGATTTATTTATTTATTTTTTTCCGGTGGGTGGGGGGGGGGGGGGAGGGGAGCAGGCGGGACACTTCTATTGGTCTTTCATTTGTCCATTTTCATCCATCTTTGTTCTTTGGCCCGTGTGGGTCTCCCATCGTGGTGGCCCCTGTTGTCGCAGAGCACTGGCTCTGGCCGCATGTGCTCCAGAGCTCTGGCTCAGTAATTGGACACATTGGTCCAGCCGCTCCACGGCACGTGGGATCTTCCCAGGCCAGGGCTCAAACCGGTGTCCCTTGCACTGCAAGGCGGTGTCCTTACCCACTGGACAACCAGGGAAGCCCTCTATTTTATTTTTTTAAGGAACCTCCATACTGTTCTCCATAGTAGTTAGATCAATTTACGTTCCCACCGCAGTGAGTGTGTTGGGTAAGGCATTCCCTTTTCTTCACACCCTCTGCCACATTTATTATTTGTTGACTTTTTATCTGTGTGATGTGTTGTTCATTCGTCAAGTCATGCTTGACTCTTTGTAACCCCATGGACTGCAGCACGCCAGGCTTCCCTGTCCCTCACCATCTCCCAGAGCCTGCCCAAGTTCATGTCCATTGAATTGGTGATGCTATCTAAACATCTTATCCTCTGTTACCCTCTTCTCCTTCTTTCATGATATCCTTTTATGTTCATCCATGTTGCTTCAGTGGCATCTTTCATTATATTTTATGGCTGACTTATATTCCATTTTCTTAAACCTGTCACCTGTTCATGGGTACTTGGATTGTTTCCATGTCTTGGCTCTTATAAATAGTGCTGCTGTGAACATGGGGATGCAAGTATCTTTTCAAATGGAATTACTTGATCATCTGGTAAAAAAAAAAATGAAAGTGAAGTCGTTCAATTGTGTCTAACTCTTTGTGACCCATGGACAAGCCATAGAATTCTCCAGGCAAGAATACTGGAGTGGATAGCCTTACCCTTCTCTAGGGGAAGTTCCCGACCCAGGAATTGAACCGGGTCTCCTGCATTGCGGGCCGATTCTTTACCAGCTGAGCTAAAAGGGAATCCCCCTACTCAATCATATGGCAGTTCTATTTTAGCTTTTTTTTTTTTAAAGATTTATTTATTTATTTATTTCAGGTGGGTGGGGTGGGGAGGGAGGGGAGCAGGCGGGACACTTCTATTGGTCTTTCATTTGTCCATTTTCATCCATCTTTGTTCTTTGGCCCGTGTGGGTCTCCCATCGTGGTGGCCCCTGTTGTCGCAGAGCACTGGCTCTGGCCGCATGTGCTCCAGAGCTCTGGCTCAGTAATTGGACACATTGGTCCAGCCGCTCCACGGCACGTGGGATCTTCCCAGGCCAGGGCTCAAACCGGTGTCCCTTGCACTGCAAGGCGGTGTCCTTACCCACTGGACAACCAGGGAAGCCCTCTATTTTAGTTTTTTAAGGAACTTCCATACTGTTCTCCATAGTAGTTAGATCAATTTGCATTCCACCGCAGTGAGTGTGTTGGGTGAAGCATTCCCTTTTCTTCACACCCTCTCCCACATTTATTATTTGTTGACTTTTTATGTGTGTGATGTGTTGTTCATTCACCACGTCATGTCCAACTCTTTGTATCCCCATGGATTGCAGCATGCCAGGCTTCCCTGTCCCTCACTATCTCCCGGAACCTGCCCAAGTTCATGTGCATTGAATTGGTGATGCTATCTAAACATCTTATCCTCTGTTACCCTCTTCTCCTTCTGCCTTCAATCTTTCCTATCATCAGGGTCTTTTCCAATGAGTCAACTGTTACCATTAGGTGGCCAAAGTATTGGAACTTCACCTTCAGCATCTGTCCTTACCAAGAGTATTCAGGGTTGATTTCCTTTAAGATTGACTGGTTTGATCTCCTTGCTTTCCAAGGGTCTCTCGAGAGTCTTTTCTGGCACCACAGTTTAAAATCATCAGTTCTTCTCTGTGTTCTTTATTGTCTGGCTCTCACATCCATACATGACTACTAGAAAGACCATAGCCTTGACTATACAGACTTTTGTTGGCAAAGTGATGCCTTTGCTTTTTAGTACACTGTCTTGGTTTGTCATACTTTCCTGCCAAGAGGCAGTCATCTTCTAATTTCATGGCTGCAGTCACCAGCTGCAGTGATTTTAGAGCCCAAGAAGAAATCTGTCACTGCTTCCACCTTTCCCCCTTCTGTTTGCCATAAAGTGATGGGACTGGATACCATGATCCTAGTTTTTTTAATATTGAGTTTTAAGCCAACTTTTTCAGTCTCCTCCTTCACCCTTATCAAGAGACTCTTTAGTTCCTCTTTACTTTCTGCCATTATAATGGTATCATCTGCATATCTGACATTATTGATATTTCTCCTGGCAGTTTTGATTCCACCTTGTAACTAATCCAGCCTGACATTTCACATTGTGTGCTTTGTGTATAAGTTAAATAGAGTGATAATAAACAGTTTTGTTGTACTTTCTCAATCCTAAATCAGTTAGTTGTTCCATATAGGGTTCTAACTTTTGCTTCTTGACCTGCGTACAGGTTTCTCAGGAGGCAGGTAAGATGGCCTGATATTCCCATCTCTTTAAGAGTTTTCAACAGTTTTTTATGATCCACACAAAGGCTTTAGCATAGCTAATGAAACAGAGGTAGATGTTTTTCTGGAATTCCTTGCTTTCTCTATGATCCAGCAAATGTTGGCAATTTGATCTCTGGTTCCTTTCCCTTTCCTAAACTCAGTTTGTACATCTGCAAGTTCTCAGTTCATGTAATGCTAAAACTTAGCTTTGGATGATTTTGAGCATAACCTTACCAGAATGGGAGATGAGTGCAATTGTCTGATAGTGTGAACATTCTTTAGCACTGTCCTTCTTGGGAATTGGAATGAGGGTTGATGTTTCCAGTCCTGTGGCTGCTGCTTGATTTTCCAAATTTGCTGACATATTGAGTGTAGCACTTTAATAGCATCATCTTTTAGAATTTTAAATAGCTCTTCTGGAATTCCATCATCTCCACTAACTTTATTGATCAAAAAGAAATGGAAAGACTACACAGAAGAACTATACAAAACAGATCTTAATGACCCAATTAACCATGATGGTGTACCCTTTCACTCAGAGACAGACATTCTGGACTGTCAAGAATGGACATTCTGGACAGACATTCTGGACTGTCAAGTGGACCTTACGGAGCACTGTTGCCAATGAAGCCAGCAGAGTTGATGGAATTCCAGCAGTGTGTGATAAATATATATATATATATATTTTTTAATTGAAGTATAGTTGATTTACAATTTCCTTTATCAATGTTTAATAGTTTTAAGCATGTCTTTCACCTCCTTGATTAAGTTTATTCCTTAGTATTTTTTGACAGTTTTTAAGAATTATTTTATACTTTTTTCCTAATATTTAATGTTAGCATAAAAAATGTAACCAAGTAGATTCTGTATATTAGATTCTGCTTTTGACCTAAAGGTAAAATATAGATTTTGACCTAAAGGTTTTATCATCTGCATATCGGACATTGATATTTCTCCTGGCAGTCTTGATTCCAGCTTGTAACTGATCTAGCCTGGAATTTCACATTGTGTGCTTTGTGTATAAGTTAAATAAACAGGGTGACAATAAACAGCTTTGTTGTACTTTCTCAGTCCTAAATCAGTTAGTTGTTCCATATAGGGTTCTAACTCTTGCTTCTTGACCCGTGTACAGGTTTCTCAGGAGACAGGTAAGATGGTCTGATATTCCCATCTCTTTAAGAGTTTTCAAGAGTTTGTTATGATCCACACAGTCAAAGGCTTTAGCGTAGCCAATGAAACGGAGGTAGATGTTTTTCAGGAATTTCCTCGCTTTCTCTATGATCCAGCAAATGTTGGCAATTTGATCTCGTTCCTTTGCCTTTCAGTTTGTACATCTGGAAGTTCTCAGTTCATGTAATGCAGAAACTTAGCTTTGGATGATTTTGAGCATAACCTTAATAACATAGGAGATGAATGCAATTGTCTGATAGTGTGCACATTCCTTAGTACTGCCATTCTTGAGAAATGGAATGAGGATTGATGTTTCCGGTCCTGTGGTTGCTGCTTGGTTTTCCAAATTTGCTGACATATTGAATGTAGCACTTTAATAGCATCATATTTTAGAATTTTAAATAGCTCTTCTGGAATTCCATCATCTCCATTATCTTTATTGATCAAGAAGAGATGGAAAGACTACACAGAAGAACTGTACAAAACAGATTTTAAGGACCCAAATAACCATGATGGTGTAACCTTTCACTCAGAGACAGACATTCTGGACTGTCAAGTGGACCTTAGGAAACACTGCTGCCAATAAAGCTAGCAGAGGTGATGGAATTCCAGCAGTGTGTGATATATATATATATATTTTTTTTAAATTGAAGTGTAGTTGATTTACAATTTCCTTTATCGATGTTTTATAGTTTTAAGCATATGTCTTTCACCTCCTTGATTAAGTTTATTCCTAAATATTTTTTGACAGTTTTAAAGAATTTTTTTATACTTTTTTCCTGATATTTAATTGTTAGCATAAAGAAATATAACCAATTAGATTCTGTATATTAGATTCAGCTTTTGACCTAAAGGTAAAATATAGGTTATCTTCAAGTAGTAGTTCTTAGCAAAGGGTATTTGTAAAACACAGGGAAGTTTTCCAAATGTTACCTATGATCTACCTAGCTCTAATTCACTAGGTCAAGGCTAGGACAGATTATGTCTCTTAAAATAGTTTCCAAGGTAATTGTGATCTGACATCAAGTGGAGAACTGACAAATTACTGTAAAACTTCAGAATGTTATCTCTCACAAGAAAACTACTATAATAATTAGAAGAAATTTCCCCATTGTTTTCCCTCAAAGATTGTAGTTGCATTAGTTTAGGTGGTTTAACATTTGTTGCAAAAACTTTCCAAATCTGAGTTAACACTGAATGTTTATTTCTTGATCAGGTCAAAATACACCAACAGTGTGTAGATAACTTTGCTCCACACAGTAATTCAGGACCTTTTCTCTTATCATTTGGTGGCTTTAGTATTCCCTTTGAATCTTGGCATCCTTCAGGCCTGGAAGTTGTGTATATCACTTATGCCCACATTCCACTGGCATTCAATGGCATGGGCCCAACTCACTATAAGGAAAATTGAAAAATAAGCCTAGGAAAACAAGGGCTCAACACAATGGAATATACTTAACTCTGTGTGCCAATGGAGGGCATATCAATGTCCTTTCACAATTAAGAGTGCAAGACTATGGAATATTTTATACTTATCATAATTTAAAAATCATTTAAGGGCTTCCCTGGTAGTCCAGTGGGTAAGGACACTGCCTTGCAGTACAAGGGGCACTGGTTTGATCCCTGGCCTGGGAAGATCCCATGTGCCGCGGAGTGGCTGGACCGATATGTCCAATTACCAAGCTGGAGCTCTGGAGCACATGTGCCCAGAGCCAGTGCTCTTTGACAACAGAGGCCACTGAGATGGGAGGAAAGAACAAAGGTGGATGAAAATAGATAAATGAAAGATCAATAGTTGATTTACAATTTCCTTTATCAATGTTTAATAGTTTTAACAACCTCGTTGATTAAGTTTATTCCTTAGTATTTTTTGACAGTTTTTAAGAATTATTTTATACTTTTTTCCTAATATTTAATGTTAGCATAAAGAAATATAACCAATTAGATTCTGTATATTAGATTCAGCTTTTGACCTAAAGGTAAAATATAGGTTATCTTCAAGTAGTAGTTCTTAGCAAAGGGTATTTGTAAAACATAGGGAAGTTTTCCAAATGTGACTACCTATGATCTACCTAGTTCTAATTCACTAGGTCAAGGACAGCACTGGTTATGTCTCTTAAAATGGTTTCCAAGGTAATTGTGATCTGACATCAAGTGGAGAACTGACAAATTACTGTAAAACTTCAGAATGTTATCTCTCACAAGAAAACTACTATAATAATTAGAAGAAATTTCCCCATTGTTTTCTCTCAAATATTGTAGTTGTATTCATCTAGGTAGTTTAACTTCTGTAGCAAAGACTCTCCAAATATGAGTTAACACTGAATGTTTATTTCTTGGTCAGGTCAAAATACATTAACAGTGTGTAGATGACTTTGCTCCACACAGTAATTCAGGACCTTGTCTCTTATCATTTGGTGGCTTCAGTATTCCCTTTGAATCTTGGCATCCTTCAGGCCTGGAAATCGTATATATCACTTATGTCCACATTCCACGGGCATTCAATGGCATGGGCCCAACTTGCTATAAGGAAAATTGAAAAATAAGTCTAGGAAAACAAGGGCTCAACACAATGGAATATACTTAACTCTGTGTGCCAATGGAGGGCATATCCATGTCCTTTCACAATTAAGAGTGAAGGACTATGGAATATTTTATACTTATCATAATTTAAAAGTCATTTAAGGGCTTCCCTGGTAGTCCAGTGGGTAAGGACACTGCCTTGCAGTACAAGGGGCACTGGTTTGATCCCTGGCCTGGGAAGATCCCATGTGCCGCGGAGTGGCTGGACCGATATGTCCAATTACCAAGCTGGAGCTCTGGAGCACATGTGCCCAGAGCCAGTGCTCTTTGACAACAGAGGCCACTGAGATGGGAGGAAAGAACAAAGGTGGATGAAAATAGATAAATGAAAGATCAATAGAAGTGGCCTGCCCGCCCTCCTTCCTCCCCAACCCCCCCCCAAAAATTAAAAAAATAAAAATCATTTAAGACATTGCCAGCAGCATAAAAAGCCAAGTTTCCAAAGCATAGTTGTGTGTTACTAAGAATACTGGAAAATACATAAAAGAGTTTAATTTTGGCTTTGGAGGCCTCCCATCCTGTTCTTGCTTTGGATCACAAGGACCTGCTGACATCACCCCTGACTGTCTCCCTTGTACCCTAGTGAGTGGTCTTGTTCTCTAGGTTTTGTTTATCACCTCTCTTCTCCAGAGTATTCAGTCAAGATGCACTCAGATGTGTTTCTTCCATTCCTAATTCCCATGCAGTCATAGTTACACATTCATTATTACAGTAAAGAAAACTTTCATCTATATCCATAACTTGTAGCGTGTGTCTTAGCACATATGACAAATAGGATGTGGTCAGTGAGATGAGTGTCACAGAGGTACTGCAAGAACGTGGAATGTGACCGTATCCCATTTCTTATCACTTAAGTGCTAGAAAAGTGATTCTTTGGCTTGTGGGGTGGTAATGGCAGCAGTATTTGTGCACATGTGGGAAAAGGTAGAAAGAGGAAGATATAGGAAAGAAGAAAATATCTATGATCTACTGAAACAGGAATTTAGCCCCTATTTTTGTATAAGGGCCTTAACATCAAACAAGTGAATTAACCAATAAGTTTTATCTGTTCCCTGTTTGTAACAGACTGCATTTGCATTGATTTGAAAGCAAGTTTTGTTATCAAGAAGAGATGGCTTACGCAAGGGATTTTATGACTTCTTCCTGAAAAGCTGAATAGACTAACATAATTGCATAGTATTGGGGCCATCTGTACAATCATTAATAAAGTGATTACTCCAACCACAAATACATCAAAGTAAGTATTTTCAGGGGTCAAAAGAGAAAGGACTCTAAAAGACCACACCTCAGTCTTCAGCATGAGGTCAGTGTCAGAACTCTATCATAGGGCTGTAACTTCCGAGTGGCAAGACTTTTTATTTAGAAAACCAGCAGTTTTTTTCTATCAGGAATTGAAATCGAAGACACAGAGTTCAGACGGACTGTGGGAGAAGCAATAAGAAAAGGAGTAAGAGGTATGTGCAGACTGATAAAATCAATGTCAGTTAGGCAGTTAGTTGGGTATTTGATTTGCAAGCCTATATGTCACTTGTTCCCTAAAATTCCCAATCCTGCAGAGTTTGAATTCTCAGAAAGAGGCCGAGCAGTGCAGTTTCATCATGGTATCTGATACTAAGAGGAATGATCATAAAAGAGAGAATTGACAAGTTGGAAGAAATGTAACATTTCATAAACCATAGACAATAAAAAGAGGCCTTGAAGGGAGGGAAATAGCCGAGATTGAAAGAGAAATGGAAACTGAAATAACACAAAGAAACATGGATCCTCCCTCTGAACTATTTGGATTTAAGCATAGCTAAAGAAGTCAAAGGAATTTGATTTTGTAATATAAGCACAATACATTTTCCATTGAGCAATTTCCTGCCATGTCCAAGTTTCTTAAAATAATACAGATGATTTTTATCAATGATAAAATAGCCTACCAAACCCTGTAAATCTTGGGGCAAAACTCTGACCTCCTAAAAACTACTGTAGGAAAATTTCTCCTTATATTTGTGTAAGGCTCAGTGGAGTTGTAAAATTGTTTTAATATTTCAGCTGTTAACCACCTCCAAAGTTTCCAGAAAAGAAAGAAAATAGAAATATAAGCAATATTTGAAAATAATTTTCTCTGATTTTTAAAAATTGTTTTAATAGAAGACTAGTAATTTATCCTAACTGCCTTTAAAAACTAGAACTTAAACAAATTGATTCAACTGATATTTTAAATACCTTTGTTAAGTGTTTCATTTCAGTTATTATACTTTTCAACTCTAGAATTTTTATTTGGTCCTTTTTTATGATTTTTATTTCTCTATTGAGAGTCTCTGTTATTGACTCCGTATTAACATATTTTCCTTTAATTCATTAAATATAGTTTTCTTTAATTATTTCAACAAACTTATCATACCTACTCTGAAGACATTCTCTCCTAAATCTTATATCTGGGTCTACTCAGAGTTGATTTCTGTTGACTACTTTTTCCTGAGTTTTAAGTTTCTTCGGCCAGTAATTTTTGGCTTAAAAGTAATTTTTGATATATATTATATAATATTTTGGTAATATTATTAATATTAATTTGGAAATTTTTGATAATATTATTTGGGATTTTTGATAATATTTTACATAATATTTCTAACTCAAGAATTTTTTTCTAAAAGTTTTTTTGTATAACTTTTTGTATAGTTGTTTTGCTCATTTGATGTTTTGTTGCTTGTCAGAACTTAAACTAGGATTTGTCTTTACCTACCTCCAGCCCTCACCATCTCACCTCACTCAGAATCCAGCTGCTGATGTCTCTATTCAGATTTTGAATTACTTTTATATTTTAGCCCAATTTCCTAAATGTTGCATCTGTGTCTGAGTAGCTTAGTTGGTTAACCAGTTAACTTGGCAGAAATTGTATTCAGACTGTTATACCTATTAGGTTTCTACCCTCTGCTGATTGAGCTGTGAATGGTTAAGGAATACATTCAAGCTTGCAGCCAGTTCTTATTTCCCTTGGCTTTCACTTTTCCCTAGTATATCCTGGATTTTCCCCTCCTCACCATGTTTTTAGTTTAGCAGTCCATGAGTTGGTGTGGGTGCATCACTTCTCTGGTTCACTGGTTTTAGGATCTCCCCATTAAATATCTGGCTGAGAATATTTCCCCCATCTGTTACAAACCAAATCCATCACTTCTGTCTGGCAGTTAGCTGTTAACCACCTCCAAAGTTTCCAGAAAAGAAAGGTAATAGAAATATAAGCAACATTTGAAAATCATTTTCTCTGACTTTTAAAAAATTTTTTAGTGGAAGACTAGTAATTTATCCTAACTGCCTTTAAAAACTAGAACTTAAAGAAATTGATTCAACTGATATTTTAAATACCTTTGTTAAGTGTTTCATTTCAGTTATTATACTTTTCAACTCTAGAATTTTTATTTGGTCCTTTTTTATGATTTTTATTTCTCTATCGAGAGTCTCTGTTATTGACTCATTATTGACATATTTTCCATTAATTCATTAAACATAATTTTCTTGAATTATTTCAACACATTTATCATACCTACTCTGAAGACATTCTCTCCTAAATCTAATATCTGGGTCTACTCAGAGTCGATTTCTGTTGATTACTTTTTCCTGAGTTTGGGGTACACTTTTCAGTGTCTCTGGCCAGTAATTTTTGGTTTAAAAGTAATTTTTGATATATAACATTTTGGTAATATTAATTTGGAAATTTTTGATAATGTTAATTTGGATTTTTAATAATATTTTATATAATATTTCTAACTTAGAGGTTTTTTTTCTGAAAGTTTATTTGTATAGCTTTTTGTATAGTTGTTTTGTTTGTTTGATATTTAGTTGCTTGTCGGAACTTAAACTAGGATTTGTCTTTACCTACCTCCAACCCTCACCATCTCGCACCTCACTCAGAATCCAGCTGCTGATGTCGCAATTCAGATTATGAATTGCTTTTATATTTTAGCCCAACTTCCTAAAGGTTGCATCTGTGTCTGAGTAGCTTAGTTTGTTAACCAGTTAACTTGGCAGAAGTTGTATTCAGACTGTTATGCCTGTTAGGTTTCTACCCTCTGCTGATGGAACTGTGCGTGATTAAGGAATACATTCAAGCTTGCAGCCAGTTCTTGTTTCCCTTGGCTTTCACTTTTCCCTAGTATATCCTGGATTTTCCCCTCCTCACCATGTTTTTAGTTTAGCAGTCCATGAGTTGGTGTGGGTGCATCACTTCTCTGGTTCACTGGTTTTAGGATCTCCCCATTAAATATCTGGCTGAGAATATTTCCCCCATCTGTTACAAACCAAATCCATCACTTCTGTCTGGCAGATCTGTGGGTTTTCAACCTCTTTCCTTTATCCTTCACAGGTGCTACCCCCAATAAATCTCTTATACATCTATTTCACATTGGCCATTGCTTTCCAGAGGACCTAAACTGATAGCATTGGGTGGCATAGTGGGTTGTGTGTGTGTGTGTATGTGTGTGTGTGCATTGTAGTTTTTAATTGTACAGGTAATTTTAAACAAAAGGAAAAAGCACCTTCCAAAAGTTAGACTGGCAGGGAAATATTCCACCCAGCATTTACTTGTAGTTTTCTGTAATGTTATGAAAGATTCTTGATGTTTACTTGAACTGTACATGAAGGAAAAGGAGCCCTGTCAAGTAGGTGTTCTGCTTGCAGAACCAACCTAAAGGACCTAAAATTGGAGGCAAGCCTGGGATGCCGAGAAGATGCAAGAGAATTATAAAGGGTCATTCATTAATTCCATGTCTAAAATACTTGTGACCCTTGTAAGTACTTCAAGGCAAACCACTGCCCTTAAGATAAAGATGCACCCTCAGAAGCTGTAAATCTGGGTTATAGTAATGTATGTGCATATCCTGGAATGCTGAATGTCAAAAGACAATTCTTGGGGTGACTTCCAAGGTTTTAACAAGTACTTCAGAGGACTTCTCTAGGACCACATTACTCTCTACTTTGGCTTTTTTGACCTCTGTACTGTCCTCCAGGCAGTGTAAGTCAAGGAAAGAGCATCAGCGTTGGATCACTCCTTAAACACTAAACAGCTGGAGAAGGAGTTCCCTGGCAGAAGGGTCCTCCCAGGAATGGTCTGCACCAAGCAAAGAGGACATTTCACTGAAGGGAGAAGGGAGAGCCTCATAGCTGCAGTCACTAAAAGCATCCAGTAGGCAGGAAGATGGCTTCAGGCAGTGGCTGGTTGAAAGCAGATCTGAGATACCCAGCCCTGGAATGAAGTCATCTTCTGTAAGTTCTTCCTTTACCAGTTTACCACAGTGAATTCAGGGTGATCTTTCTCTGAGGGACTGAAAGTTTCTTCTTCAATTTTCACTACCACATTGGCTTGGCTCTCTGTCTCAGAGGGTAGCTCTAAGGCTAAGGGCTTTGTATACACATGGTCAAAACGAATCAGTTCATTAATGGCTTCCAGCTTGACTGATGACGTCTCCAGAGATGGATAAGGGGAGACCAGTAATGAACTGGGTCCTTCTGGGTCTATTTCTGGGAGCTACTCTAGGCTGGCAGACTCTGGGGAAGGACATCTGAGGAACATGACTGGATCCAAGTTGAACAGAATGCCCAATAGGATATCAGACTCAGAGTCTGAAGAGTCAACACTGTCAGAGTCCATGGGTAGATGTTCTGGAAGGGTGACAGCTGGGCCTGCACCTGCTGCGGACTCAGCAGACCCAGCCATCAGTCCCATTCCATTCCCTTTGGTCTCTGCCACCTCCTCAGTCACTAGGGCATCCATCCCCAAGAGCTGTCTTAACTCTTGATTCTCAACTATGAGACCATGAGTTTTCTCTTGTAAAAGCTGATTTTGTAGCAACTCTTTGGTTCTTTTCTTCCAAATCTACCACTGTTGCTCCAGCTCACTCATTTGAGCTTTCTTTCAGTCTCTGCCAGTCTGAACTGCTACTCTGTTTTTCAGTTTCCTCTGCAGCACCTTCTCCTTGGGGCTCAGGTGCGTGAAGTGCTGTCACTGCATGCCTGGGGTGGCACCTCACTCGCCCCCTCTGGACTGGCCCCTTGCTGGTTCAGCACCATGACCAGCAGAGCCTAGCCAGCCAAGGCTCTGGCTCCAGCCGTGGCGGCAGGCTGGCTGGACAGAAGCAGTACTCTGGGGGCCCCAGCGGCCAGGCTCTGCATGGCTTCAACCACCACCATGGCTGGAGCATGTCTACGCCAGTGTGCACTGCTGCCACCCCCTGGGTGGCATAGTTAAATGGGCCATTAACTTTGCAGTTTTCACTGAGAAGGCAAGTAAATCATAATTGGATGATCCAGGCCATTCTCATTCATAAAACTGAGACTGCTCTGAAGCTAACAACTTGCCTCTGTTCAGGTCTACTAGCTGAAATCAAAGGTACTGCCCAATACTAGAAGGAACCCAAGGGTTAAATGCTTCCTGTACAAAGGAATGAGTCAATCTACAGGAGAAGATTCAGTAACCATTGGAATTAGTAAGGGCTTTGTATACACATGGTCAAAACGAATCAGTTCATTAATGGCTTCCAGCTTGACTGATGACGTCTCCAGAGATGGATAAGGGGAGACCAGTAATGAACTGGGTCCTTCTGGGTCTATTTCTGGGAGCTACTCTAGGCTGGCAGACTCTGGGGAAGGACATCTGAGGAACATGACTGGATCCAAGTTGAACAGAATGCCCAATAGGATATCAGACTCAGAGTCTGAAGAGTCAACACTGTCAGAGTCCATGGGTAGATGTTCTGGAAGGGTGACAGCTGGGCCTGCACCTGCTGCGGACTCAGCAGACCCAGCCATCAGTCCCATTCCATTCCCTTTGGTCTCTGCCACCTCCTCAGTCACTAGGGCATCCATCCCCAAGAGCTGTCTTAACTCTTGATTCTCAACTATGAGACCATGAGTTTTCTCTTGTAAAAGCTGATTTTGTAGCAACTCTTTGGTTCTTTTCTTCCAAATCTACCACTGTTGCTCCAGCTCACTCATTTGAGCTTTCTTTCAGTCTCTGCCAGTCTGAACTGCTACTCTGTTTTTCAGTTTCCTCTGCAGCACCTTCTCCTTGGGGCTCAGGTGCGTGAAGTGCTGTCACTGCATGCCTGGGGTGGCACCTCACTCCCCCCCTCTGGACTGGCCCCTTGCTGGTTCAGCACCATGACCAGCAGAGCCTAGCCAGCCAAGGCTCTGGCTCCAGCCGTGGCGGCAGGCTGGCTGGACAGAAGCAGTACTCTGGGGGCCCCAGCGGCCAGGCTCTGCATGGCTTCAACCACCACCATGGCTGGAGCATGTCTACGCCAGTGTGCACTGCTGCCACCCCCTGGGTGGCATAGTTAAATGGGCCATTAACTTTGCAGTTTTCACTGAGAAGGCAAGTAAATCATAATTGGATGATCCAGGCCATTCTCATTCATAAAACTGAGACTGCTCTGAAGCTAACAACTTGCCTCTGTTCAGGTCTACTAGCTGAAATCAAAGGTACTGCCCAATACTAGAAGGAACCCAAGGGTTAAATGCTTCCTGTACAAAGGAATGAGTCAATCTACAGGAGAAGATTCAGTAACCATTGGAATTTAGTGAGTTGTCACCAAATTGAGGTGAGAAAGCTAGACTCAGAGCTGAAGTAGAGTCCACAGAGGGTAATATCATGGCAAAGACCTGGGCCAGGAGATACATAATCCAAGGTTTCCTAACTACATAAATAATTGCATTCAGGAACTAGTATTAATAGTAGCTAAAAATATAATGGTTTATTCTCTTGCATAAAACAAGTTCACAGGTAGACAGTCTTCGATTATGACAACTCCACAGAATCGTCAGTAATCTAGAATCATCCTAACTTTTGCTCAGCCATTTTCACCATGTGGCATCTTCTAGCCTTAAGGTCAGCCCATGTCCCAAGGTGGATGTTGAAGCTCCAGCAATTACTTGTATGTAGTCTAGGAAAGACAATGAAGAAAAGCAGAAGGTCCTCCCTGACCCCCAACTGATTGAGCTCCTTTAAACAGGTTTTCCCAAAGCTGCATATACCACTTCCACTAAATCCCATTGACTAACACTTGATCATGTTTCCACAACAGGGCGGTCAGAGGCAGAAGATGCTGTCCTTTATTCTGGGAAGAAGTGTGCCTAGCTAAAAATGAGGCTTCTATTATCAAGCAAATCCTTTCTACAATGATCCCTCAACTTTAAAAACACCATTAAAAGTATATTTTTTAACTTTTAAAAAATTAAAAAATTTTTTTCCTAAAGTGTGTGTGTGTGTTAAGCTGAACAATGTAGACAGAAAAATAAGGGAATTGGGGGCAATATTTCTGCTTAAGGGCTCCTCTAGAGACCAGAGGACAGATTCAACCCCTTTTGTAAACTGTGGCATGGAATTATCCATAACCACCATGTACTAGGAGACCCTGGTTCAACTCCTGGGTTGGGAACATCCCCAGGAGAAGGGAAAGGTTACCACTCCAGTATTCTTGCCTGGAGAATTCCATGGCTAGTTCATGGGTCTCAAAGAGTTGGACACGACTGAGCTACTTTCACTTTCACCAGCTACTAGAGAAGAGCCCTGCTCACTCCCCTGGAGACCTGGAATGACCCCAAACATTACATTGATTAAGACTCAGCTCCATAATATTTTACATAGCATTGAAGGTTTCTTTTCTCTGGACTAATGGAAATTGGAAAGGCTCAGTCACATCTAGGTATAAAAAGATTATTTTATATAAACTTTCTTAACCAGTTTGGTCTTGCATAATCGTGGCTCTCCAGGCCTTTGTCTCAAAAGGTACTGACTGTTTTAATATAGCAAAATACAATCAACTAAATTGGCTGTGAAAATCTACTAAATACAAACTCTCCTTTGGTAACAGCCTCTCTCTCTTTTTCTCTCTCTTACACACACACACACACACACACACACACACACACATATACATACATGCATTCTACTGAAAGTCATCTCAGGTCCAGAACTGAATCTGGTGAACTGCAATCGCATTTACTTGAATACCTTGTCTTTACCTGAGAAGAAGTTTTCACTGAACACACAGGGCATATTTTAGAAGAGTTTTTTTTTTTTTTTTTTTTAAAGGTAGGTGGTTTGGCCTTCTCTCTGATTATTCATGGAATAAGTATATCATTTTCTTATATCAGAACTCCTGTGTTGATGAGAGATATATAGAAAGGATAACAATTCATGTTAATGAGGTATATAATGTAACAAACACTCTTAAATGGGAAACATTCAGCAAGGGACACTTTAGACTTGGTTTTCCCCCATTCTGAACACCAGAATCTTGCCTACAACTAACAGACAGAAACTCTCATTCCAAGTATCTACCTACTGTAACTCATGGAAGAAACATTTCTTTTCGAGCTTCATGAAGACCAACGAGAAATCTACCACCAATCATAAATTATATATTTAATTACAAAGTGAATGCACAATTCTATACAATAATTATTACAATAACACTTAATAAGAAGTGATACATCACACACTGTTCTAAGTGCTTTTTCTTTATTAAGTCAGTTAATTCTCACAGCAAACCTATGAGGCGACTTTTATTATCCCAATTTTCAATGTAGACTTGTCACAGAGAAGATGATGAACTTGCATAAGAACACACAGCTTGTAAATGGATTTCTAACTTTACCCAACCTGTGTTCTTAATCATGAGACTTAACATTGTGTACAGTCATATTCATATTGGTTTCCCTTTTTTTTTTTCGTCTGAAGAGTTGAATGTCCTTAGCCAGGTGTGACTAATAAAATACTTATTTTGATCCTGCCTTCTTCTTGTTGTTTTTTAATTTTGGCCTCTTTCTAATTGATTTTTTATTTTATTTATTTTTCATCCATCTTTATTATTCAGCCTGTGTAGGCCTCCCATCACAGTGGCCTCTCTCACTGCAGAGTACTGGCTCTGGACACATACTGGTCCAGCCGCTCCACAGCACATGGGATCTTCCTGGGCCAGAGATCAAACCAGTGCCCCTTGCAATGCAAGGCGGAGTTTTTACCCACTGGACCACCAGGGAAGCCTAATCCTGCCTTGTTGTACTTGGTTGGGGCGTTACTCAAGTTCTGGTGACAAGCCTTCTTCTGGGTGTCATGTTGCTATTCTCTCCTGGGGCCTGTACTGAGGTAGGCTATGTGTATTGACTTTGTACTGCATCACTTTGGCAAAATCCAGAACTGTGTCTCTCAGAATTGCCTTCCTTCTGTGGTTCTGGTTTCTGGTTGGCCACAAGAGATTTTAGAAGGTATTCAGTAGTAATTATTCCCTGAAGGCTAGTATCAGGTACCTGGCAATATTGCTGAGTGCACACATTGCAACTGATACTCTGGTGTTAGCACTGGATGGCAGTTGGACTCACTGGTTCTTCAGCTTCTGCCTGACCTCTTATAGCTTCTTCAAGTGCTGGGCCAATTAATATGCAGTTACATAACGGAGGATGCCAGTTTATGCAGGTCACCCACATCACTGAAGCTCGAGATGGTGATAACCGACAGTTTCCACTTTGTCCTTCTAGATTCCAGTTTGCCTTTGCTTTCTCCCACTTCACATTCAGCTTTTCTTTCTGACAGCTACCCTTGCTCCCTACATTGAGTCCAGGCTTCTCAATCAGGTGCAGAGACAACAGATTTTCATAGAGTTCCTCACCAATTCCCTTGATTGCCCAAGGTCTAATCCTTATGATAAGTTTCAAATTCCATGTGATTTACAGTGGTTCTCCTTTCCTAACCAAACCCTAATGGCTATGATGATGAATTAACTTCAGAGCCAATGGCTTAACAAAGGTTTATTTTGAGCTAAGGTCAGAAATCCAGTTTAAATCAACAAAGTGGATTGGCCAACACTTTGTGCACAAGGAAAGTTATTTCAATTTTAGCTATTCTGAGAGCACATAGCATTCTCATGGTTTTAATTTTATTTTCCCTAATGATGTTGAACACATTTTCTGTGCTTATTTGGCATTCATGTATCTACTTGGGATTATCTTTTCCAAGTTTGTGTGGTTTATTTTCTTATTACGGTGTTTTGAGAGTTCTTTATGAATATGTGATTTGCAAATATTTTCTCTCCATCTGTGGTTTGTCTTTTAACTTTCTCAACACTGCCTTTTAAAGAGCAGTTGTTTTTAATTTTGATGAAGTCCTTTTAACATTTCATATGGACTGTGCCTTCAATGTTATGTCTAAGAAATCTTTTGACAACCCAAAGGTCACTAAGATTTTCTCCTATGTTTTCTTCTAGATATTTTATAGTTTTATGTTTTACCTTCAGGACTATTACATTTTTGAATTAGTGTTTGTCTTTAGTGTGAGGTGTGGACCAAAATTTTTATTTATTGGGATATGAATGTTTAATTGTTGCAGTGCTAAAGGAAAAGACTATCATTTCTGTACTGCATCACTTTTGCACCTTTGGCAGAAATCAGTTGACCTTATATGTGTGGGCCTGTTTTTAGACTGTTCTGTTTCATTGATCTGTTTGTCTACGTTTATGCCAGTATCACTCTGTCTTCATTACTGTAGCTTTTTAATCCTTGATTGTTGCTCCTACAGATTTTTCTTAAAAGTTAATTTTGTCTTTAAGGCCCTTTGTATTTCTATATTCATTTTAGAATTAGTCTGTTAATTTACATTTAAGAAGCCTACTGGAATTGTGAGAATTGAATTGAGTTTAATATATAAATCAGTTTGGGGAGAATTGACATTTTAACAATATTGAGCCTTCTGATCCATAAACTTTAATTTCACTTAATATTTTATTGTTTTGAGTATTCAGATCTTACAAGCTTTTGTCAGATTTATACCTAAATATTTTTTATTTTAATGCTGTTACACTTAGTAGTATATTTAAATTACAACTTCCAATTGTTTGTATAATATACAGTATAGAGAACTCACCAGTTCTAATTTTTTTGAAGATTATATTTTCTGCATAGACAATCATTTTATCTTTGAATAGACAATTTTACTTTTTCTCCCCAGTCTGAATATCTTAGTTTTTATTTTCTTGTCTGATTGCCCTAGTTGGAACTTCCAGTACAGTAATGAATAGGAGTGACAAGAGTGGAAATTATAATCTTAAGGAAAAAACATTCATTCATCATTAAGTATGATATCAGCTATAGTTCTTTTGTACATAAATGCTTTTCCTTGGCCTGAGGAAGTTTCCTTCTAGTTTCAATTTGCTGAAAATTTTTGTCAGGAATGGATGTTGAATTTTGTCAGATCCTTTCTCGGCACATATTGGGATTTTCCTATAATTTTTCTTTTATGGTTTGTTAATGTGAAATTACTGATTTAATTTTGAATGTTAAAGTATTTGTATTCCTGTGCTAAACTCTTTTTGGTCCTGATGCATTATGCTTTTTATGTTATATATTGTTTGATTCAATTTCCTAAAATTTTAATAATGTTTACATCTATATTCATGAGGGAAATTTATCTGTAGTTTTCTTCTGTAGTTTTTCTTTTTGATGATATCTTTGACTGATTTTGATGATATCTTTGACTGGTTTTGCTATCAGCATAATGTCGGCCTCGTTAGACTGAGTTAGGACGTACTTTCTTCTTTTCAATTTTCTGTAAAAGTTTAGGAAGATTGGTATTATTTGTTCCTTAAATGTTAAGTAGAGTTCACCAATGAAGTCAACAGAGCCTGGAATTTTCTTCATAGGGAGGCTTTAACTACACATGTTGACTCTTAAATGCTAGAGCCTAGGCATGGGACATTTATGGCCTAGAATCAACCCCATGGTTCTGCCTAATTGCAAGAAGGCTGGGAAATGTAGGGGAGCACATAGATATTTAGTTGTCAGTAAATATTTGTGCTATATAGTCTTTGGAAAATTATAGAAAATTATGTCTACTTTGAGTAGTTGTTCAAAGTCTAAAGTTGTAAGATGTAGCAACTAAATGACTAGACAGGCTTGTCCCCTCCAGCACAGCAAAAGCACATTGTTTTGAGTATTCAGATCTTACAAGCTTTTGTCAGATTTATACCTAAATATTTTTATTTTAATGCTGTTACACTTATTTTTTCCCTTTTAATTGTTAGGAACTGTCTAATTTTTTGAAGATTATATTTTCTGCATAGACAATCATTTTATCTTTGAATAGACAATTTTACTTTTTCTCCCCAGTCTGAATATCTTAGTTTTTATTTTCTTGTCTGATTGCCCTAGTTGGAACTTCCAGTACAGTAATGAATAGGAGTGACAAGAGTGGAAATTATAATCTTAAGGAAAAAACATTCATTCATCATTAAGTATGATATCAGCTATAGTTCTTTTGTACATAAATGCTTTTCCTTGGCCTGAGGAAGTTTCCTTCTAGTTTCAATTTGCTGAAAATTTTTGTCAGGAATGGATGTTGAATTTTGTCAGATCCTTTCTCGGCACATATTGGGATTTTCCTATAATTTTTCTTTTATGGTTTGTTAATGTGAAATTACTGATTTAATTTTGAATGTTAAAGTATTTGTATTCCTGTGCTAAACTCTTTTTGGTCCTGATGCATTATGCTTTTTATGTTATATATTGTTTGATTCAATTTCCTAAAATTTTAATAATGTTTACATCTATATTCATGAGGGAAATTTATCTGTAGTTTTCTTCTGTAGTTTTTCTTTTTGATGATATCTTTGACTGATTTTGATGATATCTTTGACTGGTTTTGCTATCAGCATAATGTCGGCCTCGTTAGACTGAGTTAGGACGTACTTTCTTCTTTTCAATTTTCTGTAAAAGTTTAGGAAGATTGGTATTATTTGTTCCTTAAATGTTAAGTAGAGTTCACCAATGAAGTCAACAGAGCCTGGAATTTTCTTCATAGGGAGGCTTTAACTACACATGTTGACTCTTAAATGCTAGAGCCTAGGCATGGGACATTTATGGCCTAGAATCAACCCCATGGTTCTGCCTAATTGCAAGAAGGCTGGGAAATGTAGGGGAGCACATAGATATTTAGTTGTCAGTAAATATTTGTGCTATATAGTCTTTGGAAAATTATAGAAAATTATGTCTACTTTGAGTAGTTGTTCAAAGTCTAAAGTTGTAAGATGTAGCAACTAAATGACTAGACAGGCTTGTCCCCTCCAGCACAGCAAAAAGCACATGGCTTTTTATCGTACAACTCTGGAAATTAGATCACATTCTCTGTGCTGTGGTTCTGTTCACTTCGGTGGAAACTCAATTTTCTCCTCCTGTGACTTCTGCTCCACACTAGTGAAGAGAGGATTTTATCCAACTTAGGGTTTGGCAGGAAAAATAATTTCTAGATTGGATCCAAGATGAAAATGGTTCTTTGGCCTTATGGAAACACAAATACCATGACTCTTCTTGTCTTACATTATAAATATTCCAGTGCCTGCAGAAGCTTCTCTTGGCTGCTAAACTGTTTAAGTATTTCATATTCACCAATATTTAGGATACAAAACCCCACAACAGTTTGAATTTTATTAAAAATTGCATATTGCTAATACTAGTTTCTTTGGCATGTCAGATAATATATTTGATCATAAATTAAGAACTTATTGGAAGTTATATCACTCAGGGCACATGTCAAGATGCTGCAACAGAGCACTACTATTCAGTGGTTTCTTCAAAGTATATGTTTCTCTCTCAGAATACAGTTCAGAAATGTGCAGTCCAAGGCAAGTAAAGCTGCTCTGCCCTCCTCAATCTAGGGTTTCCATTTATTTCATGGTTCATGTTAGCTTGGGTCCAGTTCTCATCATCTCCCAGTCAAGATTAAAGGGAAAGGCTCATGAGAGCACATGAACCTTCTATTGTACTTAGCCTCACGAAGACACCAAATTACAAGCATGGATGAAATATCATCCTGAGCTGGAATGCAAGTGCCTAGCCAAAATTCAGGAGTTCTGGGGTGGAAGATTCAGCTTTTTTTTTAAATTGAAATATAGTTGATTCTCAATGTTGTATTAATACTTACTATTCAGCAAAGTGATTCAATTATATATATATACATATATATATACACACACACACATTATTTTAAAAAATATTTATTTATTTATTTGGCTGTACCAGGTCATATTGAAGCACTCAGTTTCTTTTAGTGGCCACATGCGAGATCTAGTTCCCTGACCAGGAATCAAACATGGGCCACCAGCATTGGGATATGTCTACTTTGAGTAGTTGTTCAAAGTCTAAAGTTGTAAGATGTAGCAACTAAATGACTAGACAGGCTTGTCCCCTCCAGCACAGCAAAAAGCACATGGCTTTTTATCGTACAACTCTGGAAATTAGATCACATTCTCTGTGCTGTGGTTCTGTTCACTTCGGTGGAAACTCAATTTTCTCCTCCTGTGACTTCTGCTCCACACTAGTGAAGAGAGGATTTTATCCAACTTAGGGTTTGGCAGGAAAAATAATTTCTAGATTGGATCCAAGATGAAAATGGTTCTTTGGCCTTATGGAAACACAAATACCATGACTCTTCTTGTCTTACATTATAAATATTCCAGTGCCTGCAGAAGCTTCTCTTGGCTGCTAAACTGTTTAAGTATTTCATATTCACCAATATTTAGGATACAAAACCCCACAACAGTTTGAATTTTATTAAAAATTGCATATTGCTAATACTAGTTTCTTTGGCATGTCAGATAATATATTTGATCATAAATTAAGAACTTATTGGAAGTTATATCACTCAGGGCACATGTCAAGATGCTGCAACAGAGCACTACTATTCAGTGGTTTCTTCAAAGTATATGTTTCTCTCTCAGAATACAGTTCAGAAATGTGCAGTCCAAGGCAAGTAAAGCTGCTCTGCCCTCCTCAATCTAGGGTTTCCATTTATTTCATGGTTCATGTTAGCTTGGGTCCAGTTCTCATCATCTCCCAGTCAAGATTAAAGGGAAAGGCTCATGAGAGCACATGAACCTTCTATTGTACTTAGCCTCACGAAGACACCAAATTACAAGCATGGATGAAATATCATCCTGAGCTGGAATGCAAGTGCCTAGCCAAAATTCAGGAGTTCTGGGGTGGAAGATTCAGCTTTTTTTTTAAATTGAAATATAGTTGATTCTCAATGTTGTATTAATACTTACTATTCAGCAAAGTGATTCAATTATATATATATACATATATATATACACACACACACATTATTTTAAAAAATATTTATTTATTTATTTGGCTGTACCAGGTCATATTGAAGCACTCAGTTTCTTTTAGTGGCCACATGCGAGATCTAGTTCCCTGACCAGGAATCAAACATGGGCCACCAGCATTGGGAGTGAGGAGTCTTAGCCACTGAATCACTATTTTTATTTAGGGAATAAAAATATTCTTTTTCATTGCTGGCTTCTCATAGGATATTGAATATAATTCCGTGTGCTCTATAGTAGGACCTTGTTGTATGAGTTCTTTTGTTTTAAGACGGAGATTGGGTATTGGTGGAAAATAAGTAAGCTTCAAGAAGTGCACAGTATGAACAGAAAGGCAGAAGAAAAAGACTCAGAGACAAGCAAAAGGAGGCCAGTGTTGGCTGGGGGCATGGCACACAGGAAACAGGTGTTTTGTCACAAGTTTTATTTTAGTTTTAGATTCAAAGGACTCGTTAACAAAAGAAACCACTCATTATACACAAATAAACAATTTCAATTTTTTATAGAAGATTATTTGACTTAATTTCAATATACAGTCATTATATTGACTGGGATCAATATAATGTATCTGTCCCATGGGTTAGACATCAAATTGGAGTTTGGGGAGCTCCTGCTTATAATCTGAGACCACAAACTGATATTATCATCAGTTTGTGTGCAAAAATGCAGCTCTGGTTTAACTTTTACAATGCTATTTGTTTCACTGTGTGAATCATAAAACTTGTTAGACCCAGGGGGCTGGCCAGGCTCTCAGGAGCTTAAGAGTATCCAAGACCCACTCACTTTCTTACCTAATGTGCCGCCTAACTTGATGTACTTGCAGGCAGGCATGTAATTCTGGTAGTGACCGAGCAGGTCAGAGGACTGCTCTCCTGTTTCTGAAACCTGAACAAGACTTCCTCTATTTTAAGTTCCCTAACAACAGGCACTGTAGGAATGGTCAGGGCACTACTACTGAGTTAAAGGGGAAAAAATCCTCCTGTTTTCTCATTTTTTTTGTCACTTGTTCTAGGTTCAAGGTCCAAATGACCAAGAAAAGATACCTACCATACACTGTATTGGGGAAATAAGGAAGAATCTCATGAATGACCTCCTGAAACCCCATGGGTGTCCAGGAGTAGGAGTTCCCCAGAAGGAAACTGGGGTGCCATTTAGGGGTGTTGGACTATCACAAAACACACATCTACCATGTCAATCACTTTAAATATTTGCCAGAATACTAGTACTATCTAATTTATTTGACTATTCCAAGATAATTGTGACTGCTATAAAAAAGAGGCCATCATCATACCCCCGTATATTGCCAGGACCTCCGTTTTTGCTGGTGCTTTGTTTGTCATGTTTCTTCTACCTATGTGCTCTTTCCCATTCTTTGGGTTTTTTCTAAACCTTATTAACTGTTGCTGGAACTACCTCTCCTTGGCCAGGATTCTTGAGACGCAAGTAAGAGAAAACCCTGACTCAACTGTTACAAACAGTAAGGACATGTCTTACCACTGATATCAAGCATTCCAGAATTCCATGTAGGCTTCAGGCACCATGGATCTGGGCTCTGGTCTTGTTTCCCTTGCAGTTTTCTTCATTTCTCCCTTTCTCCATGTGTGTTGGCAGCAGCTTCAAGCTGGTTATGAAATGGCTGATGCATTCCAGGCATCACCTCCATACATAACATCAGTGGAAAAGAGGGACTTCTCTTCTCTGTATAACTCTTTTAGGAGCAAAGTGGATCCTGCTTATTTCCCCTTCTGGCTTAAAGGGATTTATTTTCCCTGCTGCTGAGATTGTTTCCTTTAAAGACGCTGCAGCTGTCAGCCCATTTGGAAATGCTCTTTGCTGATGATAACTGTCTTCCCAAGTTCATGTTGCCTTCCTGGCAGCAGCCCATATCCAAATGTCATAAATGTATGAAGGCCTAGCCTCTTCCACCCAACTCAGAATGACTCTGAGACCATCTGTAAGTTTCTCGTTTGGTTGACAGAGGCCTTCACTGAGGCTGCGTCTTAGCCGAACTTGTCCCTCTGCCACATCTTGCTGCCTTCCCTTTCATCTCACAGGTGTTGATCCCAAGTACACTCTTTCATATATGTTCATTGCCTTGTTAGAGTCTGCTTTTTAGGAAATTCGATCTTTATTTTCTTAGGCTCCAGAATCACCATGGATGGTGACTGAAGCTATGAAATTAAAAGATGCTTGCTCCTTGGAAGAAAAGTTATGGCAAACTAGACAGTGTATGAAAAAGCAAAGACATCACTTTGCCAACTGGGGCTCTGCCAGCAGTAAGGATGCAAGGGATAAGTATTGAGTCGGCAGCCAATGGTATCTGAGGCATTTGCCTCTGCCTCTATATTTTCCTTCTTATTCATGGTGCCCTCTGCCATAGTCATCTTCTCCAGAGTGTTTTCTTTGTATGACTTTCATGCTTTCAAAAACTCTAAACATGCCTACAGATAGTATTATAGATACTTTCTTTTTATTTTTTCTTGCTTCAGCATACCCAGAGAAACCATACATGCCAATCAGCCACAAGCGTTAATTACTTACTATTTCACTACAGAAGGGTTGCTGGAAAAGAAGGAAAAGAAAAGTGTACCCCTGGCAAGGTGGTACAAGTCAGGCTCTCCAGAAGCATCTGTTTTTGACAATCCTAAGAGACTGTATTGCATTCTCCTTGAGAATCAATCACTGATAGATTTTAGGCTCTAGAATCAAGTGCATAGCTTTTAGCTACACTTGAAGAATCTGTGTGATTCAGCTCCAGGTTTTCTTTCTAGCTGCCTCTCCCACTGTGTCCCTACATGACCGTTCTGCTCCTGGCTTGTTGCAGTGCACACACTCTCTTCTGTGGTTCTGGTCACATTGCTCTCTTCTTCAAAACCTACCTTAAGCCTTACCTCCTCTATAATGGCTTTTCTGACCACCCCCGCCACCAAGTCTACTGAGATCTCTCATTGACCACACTACCCACTGTGTCACTCAGCAGACACTCAGAATTCATAAAGGCTTTGTAAATCACTAAAATGTCAAATACAGATATTTCTATATACATTCCTAGCTTTTGTTCTAGTCATATTTCAATAGAGTTGAGTGACTCCTGGATGTGACCACACGATAATTTACCACCATAGAAACACAGAGGTTCAGTCACTTCAAGAACATTGTTGTTGTTTAGTCATTAAGTTATGTCTGACTCTTTTGCAACTCTATGGACTGTAGCCCATCAGGCTTCTCTGTCCATGTGATTTTCCAGGCAAGAATATTGGAGCAGTTTTCCATTTCCTTCTCCAGGGAAATCTTCCCAACCTAGGGATCAAATCTACATCTCCTGCTAGGCAGGCTGATTCTTTACCACTGAGCCACCAAGGAAGCTCTCAACAACATAATCATATAGAAAACAAAAGTCTATCAAGATCTCAATGGTGGACCCATTATTTACCAGCAGAGCATTGTGACCTTAAAGATTAAAATAAATGCCTCAGTAATTACTCACAAATATAGACACAAAGACTGTGGAACCCTTAAATGCTAGTAATCTCTGGTAAATACTAGAAGCATTTCATGTATGAACAACTGTAGTGCAGAACCTCTATGGTGAAATTCTTGGTATTTCCAAATTGCCTAGCACATAGTCACATATTTGATGAGTAGATGTTGAATCATCATTAATAATACTTTGACTAATTAATTTGATAGTGAGAAATGTCACCTCAAATAAGCAGTAAAAGATTACACAATTAGATATATTGAATTGTTCATTTAAACTCTCGTGAAAAAGTTATTAAACCTTGTATAAACTGTAGGGACTCATTCATTAATTTTTTAAATTTTATTTTATTTTTTTTAAATTTGTACAGAATTTTGTTGTTCACAGACATGTATGTTCCCAGATCAGTCATATGTATATCCCTGGCCCCTCCCTCCCTCTACTACCCTCCCAGTCCCTACACCATCCCTCCAGGCCTTCACACCCTGCCCCTACATGATCTTTGATTCCCACAGGGCAGTGACCATAGCTATCTTTGTCACATATGATAGTACAGGTTTCCATGTTACTCCCTCTTTGCCTCCCACCCACTGTTCATACCCCACCATGTCCATATGTCTGTTTTCTGTTTTTCCATTGATTCACTGTGTGTGTTACCATTACCCTCTTACTAGATTCCATATATATGTGTTAGTATACTGTACATGTCTTTCTCTTTTTGACTTACTTCACTTTTTATGATAGGTTCTAGATCCAGACACTTCATTAGGACTTATTCTTCAGCATTTCTTTTTACAGCTGTGTAGTATTCCATTGTGTATATATATACTGGAGCTGCTTTATCCATTCATTCATCGATGGACATCTAGGTTGCTTCCATGTTCTAGCTATTGTATAGAGAGCTGCAATGAACATTGGGGTACAGGTGCTTCTTTCAGTTTTGATTTCATCTGGGTATAAGCCTAATAGTGGGACTGTTGGGTCGTATGGTGCTTCTATTTTTAGTTTTTTAAGAAACCTCCAAAAAAGAAAAAAAAAAAGATATCTCCATACTGTCTTTCATAGAGGCTAAATAAATTTACATTCCCACCAGCAATGCAAGAGGGTTCCCTTTTCTCCACACCCTCTCCAGCATTTATTCTCTATAGATGTCTTGATGATGGCCATTCTGACAGGTGTGAGGTGATATCTCATTGTAGTTTTGATTTGCATTTCTCTAATAATAAGTGAGGTTGAGCATCATTTCATGTACTTTTTGGCCATCTGTATGTCCTCTTTGGTGAGATGCCTCTTTTTCCCATTTTTTTGATTGGGTTGTTCATTTTTCCTGTGCTGAGTTGTCTGAGTTGCTTGTAGATTTTGGAGATTAATTCTTTGTCTGTTGTTTCATTTGCTATGATTTTCTCCGACTCTGTGGGGTGTCTGTTCAGCTTTTTTGTAATTTCTTTTGCTGTTTTTTCAAAAGCTCATTTTCCTTTGTTTAAGTTGGGTCACAGACATGTATGTTCCCAGATCAGTCATATGTATATCCCTGGCCCCTCCCTCCCTCTACTACCCTCCCAGTCCCTACACCATCCCTCCAGGCCTTCACACCCTGCCCCTACATGATCTTTGATTCCCACAGGGCAGTGACCATAGCTATCTTTGTCACATATGATAGTACAGGTTTCCATGTTACTCCCTCTTTGCCTCCCACCCACTGTTCATACCCCACCATGTCCATATGTCTGTTTTCTGTTTTTCCATTGATTCACTGTGTGTGTTACCATTACCCTCTTACTAGATTCCATATATATGTGTTAGTATACTGTACATGTCTTTCTCTTTTTGACTTACTTCACTTTTTATGATAGGTTCTAGATCCAGACACTTCATTAGGACTTATTCTTCAGCATTTCTTTTTACAGCTGTGTAGTATTCCATTGTGTATATATATACTGGAGCTGCTTTATCCATTCATTCATCGATGGACATCTAGGTTGCTTCCATGTTCTAGCTATTGTATAGAGAGCTGCAATGAACATTGGGGTACAGGTGCTTCTTTCAGTTTTGATTTCATCTGGGTATAAGCCTAATAGTGGGACTGTTGGGTCGTATGGTGCTTCTATTTTTAGTTTTTTAAGAAACCTCCAAAAAAGAAAAAAAAAAGATATCTCCATACTGTCTTTCATAGAGGCTAAATAAATTTACATTCCCACCAGCAATGCAAGAGGGTTCCCTTTTCTCCACACCCTCTCCAGCATTTATTCTCTATAGATGTCTTGATGATGGCCATTCTGACAGGTGTGAGGTGATATCTCATTGTAGTTTTGATTTGCATTTCTCTAATAATAAGTGAGGTTGAGCATCATTTCATGTACTTTTTGGCCATCTGTATGTCCTCTTTGGTGAGATGCCTCTTTTTCCCATTTTTTTGATTGGGTTGTTCATTTTTCCTGTGCTGAGTTGTCTGAGATGCTTGTAGATGTTGGAGATTAATTCTTTGCCTGTTGTTTCATTTGCTATGATTTTCTCCGACTCTGTGGGGTGTCTGTTCAGCTTTTTTGTAATTTCTTTCGCTGTACAAAAGCTTTTAAGTTTCATCAGGTCCCACATGCTCATTTTCCTTTTTAGTTCTACTTTCTAGTAGGTGGGTCAGAGAAGATCTTGCTTTGATTGATGTCCTTGCGTGTTTTGCCTATATTCTCCTCTAAGAGTTTGATGGTTTCTGGTCTTACATTTAGGTCTTTAATCCATTTTGAGTTGATCTTCGTGTATGGTGTCAGGGAATGTTCCAACTTCATTTTTTTTGCATGTAGCTGTCCAATTTTCCCAGCACCACTTGTTGAAGAGGCTGTCTTTGTCCCATTTTATGTGTTCACCTCCTTTGTTGAAAATAAGGTACCATAGGTGTGTGGGTTTATCTCTGGGTCCTCGATCTTGTTCCATGGGTCTATATTTCTGTTTTTGTGCCAGTACCGTATTGTCTTGATGACTATTGCTTTGTAGTAGAGTCTGAAGTTAGGGAGGCTGATCCCTCCAGCTCCAATCTTCTTTCTCAGGATCACTTTGGCTATTCAGACTCTTTTGTGTTTCCATACGAACTGTGTTATTCTTTGGTCTAGTTCTGTGAAGAATGTCATTGGTAGTTTGATAGGGATCGCATTGAATCTACAGATGATATTTAGTAGTATGGTCATTTTCACAACATTGATTCTTCCGACCCAGGAACATGGAATCTCTCTCCAACTGTTTAAGTCTTCTTTGATTTCTTTCATGAGTGTCTTGTAATTTTCTGTGTACAATTCTTTTGTTTCCTTGAGTAGGTTTATTCCTAGATATTTGATTCCCACCAGCAATGCAAGAGGGTTCCCTTTTCTCCACACCCTCTCCAGCATTTATTCTCTATAGATGTCTTGATGATGGCCATTCTGACAGGTGTGAGGTGATATCTCATTGTAGTTTTGATTTGCATTTCTCTAATAATAAGTGAGGTTGAGCATCATTTCATGTACTTTTTGGCCATCTGTATGTCCTCTTTGGTGAGATGCCTCTTTTTCCCATTTTTTTGATTGGGTTGTTCATTTTTCCTGTGCTGAGTTGTCTGAGATGCTTGTAGATGTTGGAGATTAATTCTTTGCCTGTTGTTTCATTTGCTATGATTTTCTCCGACTCTGTGGGGTGTCTGTTCAGCTTTTTTGTAATTTCTTTCGCTGTACAAAAGCTTTTAAGTTTCATCAGGTCCCACATGCTCATTTTCCTTTTTAGTTCTACTTTCTAGTAGGTGGGTCAGAGAAGATCTTGCTTTGATTGATGTCCTTGCGTGTTTTGCCTATATTCTCCTCTAAGAGTTTGATGGTTTCTGGTCTTACATTTAGGTCTTTAATCCATTTTGAGTTGATCTTCGTGTATGGTGTCAGGGAATGTTCCAACTTCATTTTTTTTGCATGTAGCTGTCCAATTTTCCCAGCACCACTTGTTGAAGAGGCTGTCTTTGTCCCATTTTATGTGTTCACCTCCTTTGTTGAAAATAAGGTACCATAGGTGTGTGGGTTTATCTCTGGGTCCTCGATCTTGTTCCATGGGTCTATATTTCTGTTTTTGTGCCAGTACCGTATTGTCTTGATGACTATTGCTTTGTAGTAGAGTCTGAAGTTAGGGAGGCTGATCCCTCCAGCTCCAATCTTCTTTCTCAGGATCACTTTGGCTATTCAGACTCTTTTGTGTTTCCATACGAACTGTGTTATTCTTTGGTCTAGTTCTGTGAAGAATGTCATTGGTAGTTTGATAGGGATCGCATTGAATCTACAGATGATATTTAGTAGTATGGTCATTTTCACAACATTGATTCTTCCGACCCAGGAACATGGAATCTCTCTCCAACTGTTTAAGTCTTCTTTGATTTCTTTCATGAGTGTCTTGTAATTTTCTGTGTACAATTCTTTTGTTTCCTTGAGTAGGTTTATTCCTAGATATTCGATTCTTTTGGTTGCAATGGTGAAGGGGATGGCCTCTTTGACTTTATTTTCTGATTTTTCATTGTCTGTATATAGGAGTGTCAGTGATTTCTATGTATTGATTTTGTATCTACCACGACTTTGCTGAATTCCTTGATTAGCTCTAGTAGCTTTGTAATAATGCTTTGGGATTTTCTATGTACAATATCATGTCATCTGCAAAAAGAGAGAGCTTGACTTCTTCCTTTCCAATTTGGATTCCTTTGATTTCTTTCTCTTCTCTTATTGCTTTTGCTAGAACTTTCAGGACTATGTTGAATAGTAGTGGTAAAAGTGGACACCCCTGTCTTGTTCCTGATCTTAGAGGGAATGCTTTCAGTTTTTCACCTTTGAGAATAATGTTCACTGTGGGCGTTTTATATATGGCTTTCACTATGTTGAGATACGATCCTTCTATGCCCATTTTTTGAAGAGTTGTTATCATAAATGGATACTGTATTTTGTTGAAGGCTTTTCTGCATCTATTGAGATGATTATCATGTGATTTTTGTCTCTCAATTTGTTGATATGGTGTATCACATTGATTGATTTGCAGATATTGAATGCATGCCTGGAATGAAGCCAACTTGGTCATGATGTGAGTTTTTTGATGTGTTGTTGAATTCTGTTTGTTAGGATTTTGTTGAAGATTTTGGCATCTAGGTTCATCAGTAAGATTGGTCTACAATTTGTGTGATTTTTGTTGATCAATTCTTGTTGGAAATGTTCTAGCATTTTGATAGGTTAGGGAGGCTGATCCCTCCAGCTCCAATCTTCTTTCTCAGGATCACTTTGGCTATTCAGACTCTTTTGTGTTTCCATACGAACTGTGTTATTCTTTGGTCTAGTTCTGTGAAGAATGTCATTGGTAGTTTGATAGGGATCGCATTGAATCTACAGATGATATTTAGTAGTATGGTCATTTTCACAACATTGATTCTTCCGACCCAGGAACATGGAATCTCTCTCCAACTGTTTAAGTCTTCTTTGATTTCTTTCATGAGTGTCTTGTAATTTTCTGTGTACAATTCTTTTGTTTCCTTGAGTAGGTTTATTCCTAGATATTCGATTCTTTTGGTTGCAATGGTGAAGGGGATGGCCTCTTTGACTTTATTTTCTGATTTTTCATTGTCTGTATATAGGAGTGTCAGTGATTTCTATGTATTGATTTTGTATCTACCACGACTTTGCTGAATTCCTTGATTAGCTCTAGTAGCTTTGTAATAATGCTTTGGGATTTTCTATGTACAATATCATGTCATCTGCAAAAAGAGAGAGCTTGACTTCTTCCTTTCCAATTTGGATTCCTTTGATTTCTTTCTCTTCTCTTATTGCTTTTGCTAGAACTTTCAGGACTATGTTGAATAGTAGTGGTAAAAGTGGACACCCCTGTCTTGTTCCTGATCTTAGAGGGAATGCTTTCAGTTTTTCACCTTTGAGAATAATGTTCACTGTGGGCGTTTTATATATGGCTTTCACTATGTTGAGATACGATCCTTCTATGCCCATTTTTTGAAGAGTTGTTATCATAAATGGATACTGTATTTTGTTGAAGGCTTTTCTGCATCTATTGAGATGATTATCATGTGATTTTTGTCTCTCAATTTGTTGATATGGTGTATCACATTGATTGATTTGCAGATATTGAATGCATGCCTGGAATGAAGCCAACTTGGTCATGATGTGAGTTTTTTGATGTGTTGTTGAATTCTGTTTGTTAGGATTTTGTTGAAGATTTTGGCATCTAGGTTCATCAGTAAGATTGGTCTACAATTTTGTGTGTGTGTGTTATCTTTGCCTGGCTTTGGTATCAGGGTGATGGCGGCCTCATAGAATGTGTTTGGAAATGTTACTTCCTGAGCAATTTTTGGAAGTGTTCTACAAGGACAGGCATTAGCTCTTCTTTAAATATTTGGTAGAATTTGGCTGTGAAGCCATCTGGCCCTGGGCTTTTATTTTTGGGTAGATTTTTGATCACAAATTCGATTTCTGAGCTTGTAATTGGGTTGTTCATAGTTTCTATTTCTTCCTGGTTGAGTCTTGGGAGATTAATCTTCTCTATGAAACTTTCCATTTCTTCCAGGTTGTCCAGTTTGTTGCCATAGAGTTGTTCATAGTAGTCTCTTATAATCGTTTGGATTTCTGCATTATCTGTTGTAATCTCTCCTTTTTCGTTTTTGATTTTGTCGCTCTGGTTCCTGTCTCTTTTTTTCCTGATGAGTCTGGCCAGTGGCTTATCAATTTTGTTTATCTTTTTGAAGAACAAGCTTATCATTTTATTCACCTTTACTATTGTCTCTTTCATTTCTTTTTCATTTATTTCTGCTCTGATCTTTATGATTTCTCTTCATCTGCTAACTTTGGTGTGTTTTTCTTCTTCTTTCTCTAATTGTTTTAAGCATAGGGTTAGGTCATCTGTTGGATATTTTTCTTGTTTGTTGAGGTAGGATTGTACTGCTCTAAATTTCCCTCTTAGACCTACTTTTGTGGTATCCCATAGGTTTTGCACTGTCCTGTGTTCATCGTCATTTTCTTCTAGAATTTTTTTTTTATTTCTCCTTTGATTTGCTCAGTAATCAGTTGGTTTTTAAGGTATGTGTTGTTTAATCTACATGTGCTTGTGTTTTTAGTGTTTTTTTTTTTTTTTTACTGCCATTGATCTCTAGTCTCATTGCATTGTGGTCAGAGAAGATGGTTGATATAATTTGAATTTTTTTGAATTTGCTGAGGTTTGACTTGTGGCCCAAGATGTGGTCTATCCTGGAGAATGTTCCGTGAGCACTTGAGAAGAAAGTGTATTCTTCTGCTTTTGGATGGAAAGTCCTAAAGATATCCATGAGACCCATCTCTCCTAGTGTGGCATTTAAGGCTTGTGTTTCTTTATTAATTTTCTCTTTGGATGATCTGTCCATTGGAGTGAGAGGAGTGTTAAAGTCTCCTACTACTACTGTGTTATTGTTGATTTCTTCTTTTATGTCTGAAAGCATCTGTCTTATGTATTGAGGTGCCCCTGTGTTGGGTGCATAGATATTCATGACTGTTATGTCTTCCTCTTGGATACATCCCTTAATCATGATGTAGTGACCTGCCTTGTCTCTTAGAATCTTCTTTACTTTAAAGTCTATTTTGTCTGATATGAGGATTGCGACTCCAGCTTTCTTTTGATTTCCATTTGCATGGAATATCTTTTTCCAGCCTCTCACTTTCAGTCTATGAGTATCTCTAGGTCTGAAGTGGGTCTCTTGTAAACAGCATATATATGGGTCTTGTTTCTGGATCCATTCAGCCAGCCTCTGTCGTTTGGTTGGAGCATTTAGTCCATTTACATTCAAAGTAATTATTGATATGAATGTTCCTATTGTCATCTTCTTAGAAGTTTGAGATTTGATTTGTAGGACTTCTTCTTCTCTTGTATTTATTGGCTATATCAGGCCCTTTAACACTTGTTGTAGGGCTGGTTTTGTGGTACAAAATTCTTTTAGTTTTTGTCTGTCTGAGAAGCTTTTGACTTCTCCATCAATTCTGAATGAGATTCTTGCTGGGTAGAGAATTCTTGGTTGGAGGTTATTCTCTTTTAGCCATTTAAATGTGTCCTGCCATTCTCTTCTGGCCTGCGGGGTTTCTGTTGAGAGATCCGCAGTTAGACGTATGGGGTTTCCTTTATATGTTATTTGTTGTTTGCTTCTAGCTGCTTTTAGTAATCCGTCTTTATATTTAGTCTGCGTTAGTTTGATTAGTATGTGCCTTGGTGTGTTTCTTCTGGGGTTTATCCTGTGTGGAACTCTTTGTGCTTCTTGGACTTGGTTGATTTTTTCCTTTCCCATGCTGGGGAAGTTTTCCACTATAACCTCTTCAAGAATCTTTTCAGAGCCTTTCTTCCCCTCTTCTTCTTCTGGAACTCCTATAATTCTAATGTTGGTTCATTTGATATTGTCCCGTAGGTCTCTGAGGCTGTCTTCAGTTCTTTTAATTCTTTGGGCTTTGTTCTGCTCTTCAGCATTTATTTCCACCAGTCTGTCTTCCAGCTCACTTATCTGTTCTTCTGCCTCTGATACTCTACTGTTGAGGCCTTCTATAGTATTTTTGAGTTCAGCAATGGAGTTGGTGGTCTCTATTTGCTTATTTTTCATTTCTTGCATGTCTTTTCTCAATGCACTAATTTCCTCTAATATTCTGTTTTCAGTGTTTTGCATCTTCATTCGTATAGTTTTTCTGAATTCTCTTTCAGATAATTTGTCTATCTCCTCCTCTGTCATTTGAAGCTGTGTTTCTCTAGCTTGGTGCTTCATTTGTGCAGTGTTCCTCTGTCTTTTCATTATTAGGTTAATTTTTGTTTCTTTGTGTGTGTCTGTGTGTATGGAGTTCTTTTTTCCACCAGGCTTCTTGGTTGAATTCTCCCTTCCTTTGGGTTTCTGTTCTTGTAAAAGGGTTCAGTGGTTTGTGTCTTGGGTGTTATTAGGTCTTGTTTACAGGTGAGCAATCTCTAGTGTTGTATGTTCTTTGTTAGTGTGGGGTCTTGGAATCAGGGCTTCCAGTCCAAGGATCCTTAGTTTGATGATTGATCAGGGGGTGTAGGCTCTATGTCTGGTTTGCTATGATATTTTCATGATGTGTTCCATGATATTAGTTCAAGTACTAGTATATTCAGACACTACCAGTTGCTCCAGCAATGATTATCTGGTTGGTGGACATTCCATGGCCTCTCCACACTTACTGTTGTCCTTTTTGCCTGCCGCTCACTCTGTTAGCACCTTCAAATTCTTATGCTTATTCGTTAAATTCTGAACATATACAATGAAAATATTTAAGATGAATGGATCCTCTGTTTAATTTCCATGTGTTCAGGGCTGGCCAAGAAGATTCCTAAGGTGGACACCAGAAATGCCATTGAGAAGGCGGAAGCCTCTGGGTAGTTGATTACCTCACGTCTCCAGTGGCGGTGGCACGGGCGGGAGTCCCGGGCGCAGGACCAGCGCCGAGTCGTGCCGGGTCATGGGGTATCTCCTGCAGTCCTGGTGGCAGTTGGTCCAGTAGTTTCAGACGCCCGGGCTTTGGCTGCGCCGAGAGTCAGTCTGTTTGAATGAGAGAGGACAAGCGGGGCAGTGCGTGCGTGCGTGAGAATAAGAGGTGGGCGGGTCCTCTAGATTTTTTTTTTTTTAATCACAAATAAGGCTTTTAATTGTTTATCTTCTTACTTACAGTACTCACATAACAGAAACTGACAAATCCATGTTATTGTTTAGTCACTAAGTCGTGTCTGACTCCTTGCGACCCCATAGACTGTAGCCTGCCATGCTTCTCTTTCCCACGCAAGAATACTGGAGTGGGTTGTCACTTCCTTCTAGGATCTAGGTTTTTCGAAATATATCAGAGAGCAAGAATCACAGCCTAACTCACTCTACCCTCTGGTATTCATTTAGCACAATTCCAATACGCTGTGGTCAGATCTTGTTCTTCTAAGTCTTGAGTTCTCAGAAGCCTGAAGAGTCTAGTGTGATCTGTAGTTTGTATAACTGCAGTATGGAAACGATTAAAATCATTATAACTGTGCTACTCAAAGTGTGGTCCCTAAACCCGTGCTACTCTCTAACTTGTTCCCATTTTATTTTTTTGCAGGGCTTCCAGTCCAAGGATCCTTAGTTTGATGATTGATCAGGGGGTGTAGGCTCTATGTCTGGTTTGCTATGATATTTTCATGATGTGTTCCATGATATTAGTTCAAGTACTAGTATATTCAGACACTACCAGTTGCTCCAGCAATGATTATCTGGTTGGTGGACATTCCATGGCCTCTCCACACTTACTGTTGTCCTTTTTGCCTGCCGCTCACTCTGTTAGCACCTTCAAATTCTTATGCTTATTCGTTAAATTCTGAACATATACAATGAAAATATTTAAGATGAATGGATCCTCTGTTTAATTTCCATGTGTTCAGGGCTGGCCAAGAAGATTCCTAAGGTGGACACCAGAAATGCCATTGAGAAGGCGGAAGCCTCTGGGTAGTTGATTACCTCACGTCTCCAGTGGCGGTGGCACGGGCGGGAGTCCCGGGCGCAGGACCAGCGCCGAGTCGCGCCGGGTCATGGGGTATCTCCTGCAGTCCTGGTGGCAGTTGGTCCAGTAGTTTCAGACGCCCGGGCTTTGGCTGCGCCGAGAGTCAGTCTGTTTGAATGAGAGAGGACAAGCGGGGCAGTGCGTGCGTGCGTGAGAATAAGAGGTGGGCGGGTCCTCTAGATTTTTTTTTTTTTAATCACAAATAAGGCTTTTAATTGTTTATCTTCTTACTTACAGTACTCACATAACAGAAACTGACAAATCCATGTTATTGTTTAGTCACTAAGTCGTGTCTGACTCCTTGCGACCCCATAGACTGTAGCCTGCCATGCTTCTCTTTCCCACGCAAGAATACTGGAGTGGGTTGTCACTTCCTTCTAGGATCTAGGTTTTTCGAAATATATCAGAGAGCAAGAATCACAGCCTAACTCACTCTACCCTCTGGTATTCATTTAGCACAATTCCAATACGCTGTGGTCAGATCTTGTTCTTCTAAGTCTTGAGTTCTCAGAAGCCTGAAGAGTCTAGTGTGATCTGTAGTTTGTATAACTGCAGTATGGAAACGATTAAAATCATTATAACTGTGCTACTCAAAGTGTGGTCCCTAAACCCGTGCTACTCTCTAACTTGTTCCCATTTTATTTTTTAATTTTTTTAATAATTATTTTTATTTTACTTTTTACTTTTTACAGTGTTTTGTTGTTTATAGATATGTATAATTCCAGATTAGTCATATGTATATCCCTGGCCCCCTCCCTCCTCCACTCCCCCCTGTTCCACCCCTCCAGGTTGTCGAACAGCACCCCTGCAGGATCCCTTATTTCCACAGCACAATGACAATAGCTATCTTTTTCACATATGATAGTATAGGTTTCCATGTTACTCCCTCTATGCTTCCCACCCCGGTTCATTCTCCCCAATGTCTATACGTCTGTTCTCTATGTCTGTCTTTCCATTGCTTCACTGCATGTGTTATCATTACCATCTTACTAGATTCCATATATATGTGTTAGTATACTGTTCTTTCTCTTTTTCACTTCATTTTGTATAATAGGTTCTAGATTCATCCACCTCATTAGGACTGATTCGTCTGTATTTCTTTTTACAGCTGAAAAGTACTCCATTGTATATATTCCATTTTATTTTTCTAGAGAGTTATATTTATTGATTTTATAAAAACCTTGATCAATGACAGGTTGGGAATTCTTAAAATTTTTTATGAAGTATAGTTGGTTTACACTGTTAGTTTGAGGTGTGCAACAAAGTGACTCAGTTTTTTTGGAGGGGCAGGCTGGGGAGGGAGGGGGATGGGCAGGCCACTTCTATTGGTCTTTCATTTGTCCATTTTCATCCATCTTTTTTCTTTGGCCCGTGTGGACCTCCCATCTCAGTGGCCACTGTTGTCGCAGAGCACCGGCTCTGGGCACATGCGCTCCAGAGCTCTGGCTCGGTAATTGGACACATCTGTCCAGCTGCTCCACGGCACGTGAGATCTTCCCAAGCCAGGGATCAAACCAGCGCCCCCTGCACTGCAAGGCGGTGTCCTTACCCACTGGACCACCAGGGAAGCCCGACTCAGTTTTATACACACACACACACACACACACACACACACACGTTCCTTTTCATATTCCTTTTCTATTATGGTTTATCTTAGGAGAATGAACATAGTTCTCTGTGCTATACAACAGGACTTTGTTGTTTATCTGTCCTATATGTAATATTTTGTCTCTGTTAATCCCAAACTCGGATTGGGAATTTTGGAAAAATATTCCCTCCCCACAGCTGGTTTCCAGGTAGCGAAAGAATTCACTTGCAGTGTAGAGATGGAGGGAAGATCCCTGGGGGG
>JAIOJX010000004.1:293846566-293865437 GCA_022376925.1 Tragulus kanchil
ATACCCCAGAACCCCGGGAAGCCCCTGCATGATATTTTAATTGCCATCTGTTAAAGGTATACCTTCTGTTTCTCATTCATGTGTATATGTTTGTTTTTTTAACATTATTTTTGGTGAGGCGGGTGGGTTGAGGGAGGGCGGGCCACTTCTATTTGTATTTCATTTATATATTTTCATCCATCTTTGTTCTTTGGCCCATGTGGGCCTCCCATCTCAGTGCCCTCTATTGTCACAGAGCACTGGCTCTGGGGATATGTGCTCCAGAGCTCTGGCTTGGTAGTAGAACACATTGGCCCAGCTGCTCTGTGGCATGTGGGATCTTCCCAGGTCAGGGATTGAACTGACGCCCCTTGCACTGCAAGGTGGTGTCCTTACCGACTGGACCACCAGGGAAACCCTATATGTGTTTTAATACCATTTAATGCCATAACAAACTAACTGTGAAATCTTCATTCCCAGATCAGGCAACAAGTCCAGGGGCTTTAGGGAGGGAACACTAACTCCAAAACTCTGCAGTACCAGAAAACATCTAGCACTACAAAGCATTAAACAGTGAGAACTCCAACAAAGGTAAGCACTTGTATGCAAGTCCTGACATCACTAGCATCACCCAGAATAAGAAACCCCATTCAAACAACAAATACCAACAGACATAACTCAGAGTCTGGGAAAAGGAAACCCCAAACATAGTTAGTTAAAAAATTAATAATAACAATGAAATGGCAGAGAAATACCACACAAGTGAAGGACCAATCTACAAACACACAAGTTCAAATAAACGAAGAGGATTTAGATGAACTTTCTGAAAGCAAATTCAGAAGAATGATAGGTAAGATGATCCAAAACTCTGAAAACAGAATTTTAGAGAAATTGCAAGAAGCAACTAATACACTGAATCAAGAAATACAAGAACTTAAAAAACAACAAACAGAGACAAACAACTGAATTGTTGAACTTCAAAACACTGTAGAAGGAATCAAGGGCAGAGTGTCTGAGACAGAAGACCAGATAAGCGAACTGGAAGATAGAAGGGTGGAAGTTCCTGCTGAAAAACAGAATCAAGCTCAAAGAATGAAAAGAACAGAGGATAGTGTCAGAGACCTCTGGGATAATAGCAAATGCACCAATATTCAAATTTCAGGGGTTCCAGAAAAAGAAGAAAAAGAAGAAAGGATATGTGAAATTTTTTGAAGAGATTATAGTTGAAAATTTCCCCAACATGGGGAAAGAAATAGTCTATCAAGTCCAAGAAGCACAAAGAGTACCATATAGAATAATCCAAAGAAGAAACACATCAAGACACAAGCCAGCACAAACTAAACTGTCATGGGCAAGCAAAGACATCTTCACTGATGGATACTGGTACCCTAATTATGAGGGGAACAGTTCTGACGGGGAAAGTGATGAGAAAGAAAAGTTAGGTTATTTGCAGGGAATGCCACTATGCGAGGAAGAAGACCCCTCTACTCTAACTTGGTGGGTATGTCGAATGCTCCCACAAGGGTGGTCATTAGTATGAGGGGATGGTTTCATATCCACTTCTCACAGGAAAGATCAAGGAAAGATATCTGGGCCGAGGAGACAAATGTCTTTTCACACTAGCGATATGCAGTGCCTGCAGCTCTGCCTCTCTGAGAGCTCCTCCGAGGATGAATAGGTAGCTAGTTACTGATAAAAGCCTTTGCCTGAAATAGCCTCACTCATAAGATTAGCAGTTTATAAGATTAAACTATCACCTTTGGCAAACATTGATAGAGATGTTTACCTAGACAAAAGCTCTTCCACTTGTGCCCACTTTTAGTTATAGTGTAACACACTCTTTACAACTTGTAGTTACCTTTGTAGATTAAAAATTATAAGAATGTTTTCTGTACAAACACGTTTCCCCTTGAGAGCAAAGGTGTTTACCTAGGCGTTAGTAAAAGAGCAAAAAGCCCCAGTAATAACATCTTTTGCATCTCCAGAGAAGCAAAAAACTCTTGTAATAACCACTTTTATGATTACTAGTTAATTTGAGATTTCTAGTTGAAAAAATATAAAAGGTTAAGATAAGATTGTGCAGGAGGCTCGCTCACGGAGATCAACTTCACCCGATGTGAGATCGAGACTCTCCAGATATGGGGTAAGAACTTCTGTTTGCATTTGATTGAGTTCCGATTATTTGTACTTGCCTTTATTTGAATTTCTGATTAATGGAATCTTGATTCTGATTATTATGTGTTCTATGATTAATAAAGCTACTCTTGGTTGGACAATACTCGAGACCACGACACTTTACTGTGCAAGTCTGAGACTCATGACTCTGAGAGGACTACACTGTTACTGTAAAAGGTCTCTGATCTATTTAAGATAGTGTCTCTTAGTGAGAACTCACAAGAAGAACACAAAGAGTACCATATAGAATAATCCAAAGAAGAAACACATCAAGACACAAGCCAGCACAAACTAAACTGTCATGGGCAAGCAAAGACATCTTCACTGATGGATACTGGTACCCTAATTATGAGGGGAACAGTTCTGACGGGGAAAGTGATGAGAAAGAAAAGTTAGGTTATTTGCAGGGAATGCCACTATGCGAGGAAGAAGACCCCTCTACTCTAACTTGGTGGGTATGTCGAATGCTCCCACAAGGGTGGTCATTAGTATGAGGGGATGGTTTCATATCCACTTCTCACAGGAAAGATCAAGGAAAGATATCTGGGCCGAGGAGACAAATGTCTTTTCACACTAGCGATATGCAGTGCCTGCAGCTCTGCCTCTCTGAGAGCTCCTCCGAGGATGAATAGGTAGCTAGTTACTGATAAAAGCCTTTGCCTGAAATAGCCTCACTCATAAGATTAGCAGTTTATAAGATTAAACTATCACCTTTGGCAAACATTGATAGAGATGTTTACCTAGACAAAAGCTCTTCCACTTGTGCCCACTTTTAGTTATAGTGTAACACACTCTTTACAACTTGTAGTTACCTTTGTAGATTAAAAATTATAAGAATGTTTTCTGTACAAACACGTTTCCCCTTGAGAGCAAAGGTGTTTACCTACGCGTTAGTAAAGGAGCAATAAGCTCCAGTAATAACCTCTTTTGTGTCGCTAGAGAAGCAACAAACTCTTGTAATAACCACTTTTATGATTACTAGTTAACTTGAAATATCTAGTTAAAAAAATATAAAAGGGTAATAAAGTAAGATTGTACAGGAGGCTCGCTCACGGAGATCAACTTCACCCGATGTGAGATCGAGACTCTCCAGATATGGGGTAAGAACTTCTGTTTGCATTTGATTGAGTTCCGATTATTTGTACTTGCCTTTATTTGAATTTCTGATTAATGGAATCTTGATTCTGATTATTATGTGTTCTATGATTAATAAAGCTACTCTTGGTTGGACAATACTCGAGACCACGACACTTTACTGTGCAAGTCTGAGACTCATGACTCTGAGAGGACTACACTGTTACTGTAAAAGGTCTCTGATCTATTTAAGATAGTGTCTCTTAGTGAGAACTAATAAAAATATGAATCAGAGTAAGCTGCAGCACAGTGCCTGTGACAAAACAAAAAGAATTCTAAAAGCAGCAAGAGAAAAGCAACTAGTGACATACAAGGGAAAGCTCATATGTTTAACAACTGATCTTTCAACAGAAACTCTGCAGGCCAGAAGGGAATGGAATGACACATTTAAAGCATTGAAACAGAATAATCTGCAACCAAGAATCCTCTACCCTTCAAGGATCTTGTTCAAAATTGATGGAGAAATCAAAGGGTTTACAGATAAGCAAAAATTAAGAGAATTTAGTAACACCCAAACAGCCTTACAACAAGTGTTAAAGGGACTTATATAGAAAAAAAGTATAAGAGAAGATCTACAAAACAAAGTCGTCATAACATCTAAGAAGATGACAATAGGATCATTAGTATCAATAATTACTTTGAATGTAAATAGACTAAATGCTACAACCAAAAGACACAGACTGGCTGAATGGATTCTAAAACAAGACACATACATATGTTGCCTACAGGAAACTCACTTCAGGCCTCAAGACACTCACAGACTGAAAGTGAGAGGATGGAAAAAGATATTCCATGCAAATGGAAATCAAAAGAAAGCAGGAGTAGCAATCCTCATATCAGACAAAATAGACCTCGAAATAAAGAAGATTAGAAGAGACAAGGCAGGATACTACATAATGATCAAGGGATCGATCCAAGAGGAAGACATGGCAATCATAAATATCTATGCACCCAACTCAGAAGCACTCCAATACATAAGACAAACAATTTCAGAGATAAAAGAAGAAATCGACAATAGCACAATAACAGTAGGAGACCTTAACACTCCTCTCACACCAATGGACAGATCATCCAAACAGAAAATTAATAAAGAAACACAAGCCTTAAATGACACACTAGAGGAGATGGACCTCATGGATATTTTTAGAACTTTCCATCCAACATCTTGGACCACAAATAAAGCTACTCTTGGTTGGACAATACTCGAGACCACGACACTTTACTGTGCAAGTCTGAGACTCATGACTCTGAGAGGACTACACTGTTACTGTAAAAGGTCTCTGATCTATTTAAGATAGTGTCTCTTAGTGAGAACTAATAAAAATATGAATCAGAGTAAGCTGCAGCACAGTGCCTGTGACAAAACAAAAAGAATTCTAAAAGCAGCAAGGGAAAAGCAACTAGTGACATACAAGGGAAAGCTCATATGTTTAACAACTGATCTTTCAACAGAAACTCTGCAGGCCAGAAGGGAATGGAATGACACATTTAAAGCATTGAAACAGAATAATCTGCAACCAAGAATCCTCTACCCTTCAAGGATCTTGTTCAAAATTGATGGAGAAATCAAAGGGTTTACAGATAAGCAAAAATTAAGAGAATTTAGTAACACCCAAACAGCCTTACAACAAGTGTTAAAGGGACTTATATAGAAAAAAAGTATAAGAGAAGATCTACAAAACAAAGTCGTCATAACATCTAAGAAGATGACAATAGGATCATTAGTATCAATAATTACTTTGAATGTAAATAGACTAAATGCTACAACCAAAAGACACAGACTGGCTGAATGGATTCTAAAACAAGACACATACATATGTTGCCTACAGGAAACTCACTTCAGGCCTCAAGACACTCACAGACTGAAAGTGAGAGGATGGAAAAAGATATTCCATGCAAATGGAAATCAAAAGAAAGCAGGAGTAGCAATCCTCATATCAGACAAAATAGACCTCGAAATAAAGAAGATTAGAAGAGACAAGGCAGGATACTACATAATGATCAAGGGATCGATCCAAGAGGAAGACATGGCAATCATAAATATCTATGCACCCAACTCAGAAGCACTCCAATACATAAGACAAACAATTTCAGAGATAAAAGAAGAAATCGACAATAGCACAATAACAGTAGGAGACCTTAACACTCCTCTCACACCAATGGACAGATCATCCAAACAGAAAATTAATAAAGAAACACAAGCCTTAAATGACACACTAGAGGAGATGGACCTCATGGATATTTTTAGAACTTTCCATCCAAAGGCAGAAGAATACACTTTCTTCTCAAGTGCTCATGGAACATTCTCCAGGATAGACAACATCTTGGACCACAAATCAAACTTCAGTCAATTCAAGAACATTGAAATTGTATCAGCCATCTTCTCTGACCACAATGTAATGAGACTAGAGATCAACTTCAGGAAAAAAAACTGATGAAAACACAAACACATGGAGATTAAACAACACATACCTAAATAACAAACTGATTACTGAGCAAATCAAAGGAGAAAAAAAAAATTACTAGAAGAAAATGACAATGAACACATGACCATGCAAAACCTATGGGATACGGCAAAAGCAGGTCTAAGAGGGAAGTTTATAGCAATTCAATCCTACCTTGAGAAAGAAGAAAAATATCAGACAACCTAATGCTACGTTTAAACAATTTGAGAAAGAAGAACAAAAACACCCCAAAGTTAGCAGATGAAGAGAAATCATTAAGATCAGAGCAGAAATAAATGGAAAAGAAATGAAAGAAACAATAGTAAAGATAAATAAAATGAGAAGCTGATTCTTCAAAAAGGTAAATAAAATTGACAGACCGCTGGACAGACTCATCAAGAAAAAAAGAGAGAAGAACCAGATCAACAAAATCAAAAACGAAAAAGGAGAGATTACAACAGATCATGCAGAAATTGAAAGGATTCTAAGGGACTATTATGAACAGCTCTATGGCAACAAACTGGACAACCTGGAAGAAATCGACAGTTTCTTGGGGAAGATTAATCTCCCAAGACTGAACCAGGAAGAAATAGAGACTATGAACAACCCAATCACAAGCTCAAAAATCGAATCTGTGATAAAAAATCTACCCAAAAATAAAAGTCCAGGGCCAGATGGCTTCACAGCCGAATTCTACCAAACATTTAAAGAAGAGCTAATGCCTGTCCTTCTAAAACTCTTCCAAAAAATTGCACAGGAAAGAACACTTCCAAACACATTCTATGAGGCCGCCATCACCCTGATACCAAAACCAGGCAAAGACAACAAACACACAAAAAAATTATAGGCCAATTTCATTGATGAATTTAGATGCCAAAGTCCTCAACAAAATCCTAGCAAATAGAATTCAACAACACATCAAAAAGCTCATACATCATGATCAAGTCAGTTTCATCCCAGGCATGCAAGGATTCTTCAATATCCACAAATCAATCAATGTGATACAGCATGTCAACAAATTGAGAGGCAAAAATCACATGATCATCTCAATAGATGCAGAAAAAGCCTTCGACAAAATACAACATCCATTTATGATAAAAACTCTTCAAAAAATGGGTATAGAAAGATCCTGTCTCAACATAGTGAAAGCCATATATGAGAAGGCCACAGACGACATTAATCTCCATAGTGAAAAACTGAAATCATTCTCTCTAAGATAAGGAACAAGAGAAGGGTGTCTATTTTCACCACTATTACTCAACATAGTCCTGGAAGTTCTAACAACAGCAATAAGAGAAGAAAAAGAAATAAGAATCCAGATTGGAAAGGAAGAAGTAAACCTCTCTCTATTCACAGATGACATGATATTATACATGGAAAATCCCAAAGACTCTATTAGGAAACTACTAGAGCTAATCAACTAATTTAGCAAAGTCATGGAACACAAAATCAGTACACAAGAATCACTGGCATTCCTATACACAAACAGTGAAAAATCAGAAAATGAAATCAAAGAGGCAATCTCCTTCACCATTGCAACCAAGAGAATAAAATATCTAGGAATAAATCTACTCAAGGAAACAAAAGAATTGTACACAGAAAATTACAAGACACTCATGAGAGAAATTAAAGAAGACTTAAACAGATGGAGAGATAGTCCATGTTCTTGGGTCAGAAGAATCAATATTATGAAAATGACCATATTACCAAATATCATCTGTAGATTCAATGTGATCCCTATCAAACTACCCATGACATTCTTCACAGAACTAGACCAAAGAATAACACAGTTCATATGGAAACACAAAAGACCTTGAATAGCCAAAACAAACCTGAAGAGGAAGAATGGAGCTGGAGGGATCAGCCTCCCTAACTTCAGACTATACTACAAAGCAACAGTCATCAAGACAGTATGGTACTGGCACACAAACAGACATATAGACCAATGGAACAAGATAGGGACAGCAGAGATAAACCCACACACCTATGAGTACCTTATTTTTGACAAAGGAGGTGAACATATAAAATGGGGGTAAAGACAGCCTCTTCAACAAATGGTGCTGGGAAAATTGGACAGCTACATGGGAAAAAAGCACAATTGGAACATTCCCTGACACCATACACAAAGATCAACTCAAAATGGATTAAAGGCCTAAATGTAAAACCAGAAACCATCAAACTCTTAGAGGACAATATAGGCAAAACACTCAAGGACATAAATCAAAGCAAGATCTTCTCTGATCCACCGACTAGAATAGCGGAACTCAAAAGAGAAACGAACATGTGAGACCTCATGAAACTCCTAAGATAAGGAACAAGAGAAGGGTGTCTATTTTCACCACTATTACTCAACATAGTCCTGGAAGTTCTAACAACAGCAATAAGAGAAGAAAAAGAAATAAGAATCCAGATTGGAAAGGAAGAAGTAAACCTCTCTCTATTCACAGATGACATGATATTATACATGGAAAATCCCAAAGACTCTATTAGGAAACTACTAGAGCTAATCAACTAATTTAGCAAAGTCATGGAACACAAAATCAGTACACAAGAATCACTGGCATTCCTATACACAAACAGTGAAAAATCAGAAAATGAAATCAAAGAGGCAATCTCCTTCACCATTGCAACCAAGAGAATAAAATATCTAGGAATAAATCTACTCAAGGAAACAAAAGAATTGTACACAGAAAATTACAAGACACTCATGAGAGAAATTAAAGAAGACTTAAACAGATGGAGAGATAGTCCATGTTCTTGGGTCAGAAGAATCAATATTATGAAAATGACCATATTACCAAATATCATCTGTAGATTCAATGTGATCCCTATCAAACTACCCATGACATTCTTCACAGAACTAGACCAAAGAATAACACAGTTCATATGGAAACACAAAAGACCTTGAATAGCCAAAACAAACCTGAAGAGGAAGAATGGAGCTGGAGGGATCAGCCTCCCTAACTTCAGACTATACTACAAAGCAACAGTCATCAAGACAGTATGGTACTGGCACACAAACAGACATATAGACCAATGGAACAAGATAGGGACAGCAGAGATAAACCCACACACCTATGAGTACCTTATTTTTGACAAAGGAGGTGAACATATAAAATGGGGGTAAAGACAGCCTCTTCAACAAATGGTGCTGGGAAAATTGGACAGCTACATGGGAAAAAAGCACAATTGGAACATTCCCTGACACCATACACAAAGATCAACTCAAAATGGATTAAAGGCCTAAATGTAAAACCAGAAACCATCAAACTCTTAGAGGACAATATAGGCAAAACACTCAAGGACATAAATCAAAGCAAGATCTTCTCTGATCCACCGACTAGAATAGCGGAACTAAAAAACAAAAATGAACATGTGGGACCTAATGAAACTTAAAAGTTTTTGTACAGCAAAGGAAACTACAAACAAGGTGAACATACAACCCACAGAATGGGAGAAAATCATAGCAAGTGAAACAACAGACAAAGAATTAATCTCCAGAATCTACAAGCAACTCAGACAACTCAGCACAGGAAAAACGAACAAACCAATCAAAAAATGGGAAAAAGACCTAAAGACACATCTCACCAAAGGGGACATACAGATGGCCAAAAAGCACATGAAATGATGCTCAACCTCGCTTATCATTAGAGAAATGCAAATCAAAACTACAATGAGGTATCGCCTCACACCTGTCAGAATGGCCATCATCAACAAATCGACAGACAAAAATGCTGGAGAGGGTGTGGAGAAAAGGGAACCCTCTTGCATTGCTGGTGGGAGTGTAAATTGATACAGCCTCTATGGAAGACAGTATGGAAATTTCTTTTAAAAACTAAAAATAGAAGCACCATTCGACCCAGAAATCCTACTATTAGGCTTTTACTCTGATGAAATCAAAACTGAAAGAAGCACCTGTACCCCAATATTCATTGCAGCTCTCTATACAATAGGTAGAACATGGAAGCAACCTAGACGTCCATCAATGACTGAATGGATACAAAAGCTATACTACACAGCTGTAAAAAGAAATGCAGAAGAATAAGTCCTAATGAGGTGGCTGGATCTAGAACGTATCAAAAAAGTGAAGTAAGTCAAAAGAAAAAAGACAGTATGGTACTGGCACACAAACAGACATATAGACCAATGGAACAAGATAGGGACAGCAGAGATAAACCCACACACCTATGAGTACCTTATTTTGACAAAGGAGGTGAACATATAAAATGGGGGTAAAGACAGCCTCTTCAACAAATGGTGCTGGGAAAATTGGACAGCTACATGGGAAAAAAGCACAATTGGAACATTCCCTGACACCATACACAAAGATCAACTCAAAATGGATTAAAGGCCTAAATGTAAAACCAGAAACCATCAAACTCTTAGAGGACAATATAGGCAAAACACTCAAGGACATAAATCAAAGCAAGATCTTCTCTGATCCACCGACTAGAATAGCGGAACTAAAAAACAAAAATGAACATGTGGGACCTAATGAAACTTAAAAGTTTTTGTACAGCAAAGGAAACTACAAACAAGGTGAACATACAACCCACAGAATGGGAGAAAATCATAGCAAGTGAAACAACAGACAAAGAATTAATCTCCAGAATCTACAAGCAACTCAGACAACTCAGCACAGGAAAAACGAACAAACCAATCAAAAAATGGGAAAAAGACCTAAAGACACATCTCACCAAAGGGGACATACAGATGGCCAAAAAGCACATGAAATGATGCTCAACCTCGCTTATCATTAGAGAAATGCAAATCAAAACTACAATGAGGTATCGCCTCACACCTGTCAGAATGGCCATCATCAACAAATCGACAGACAAAAATGCTGGAGAGGGTGTGGAGAAAAGGGAACCCTCTTGCATTGCTGGTGGGAGTGTAAATTGATACAGCCTCTATGGAAGACAGTATGGAAATTTCTTTTAAAAACTAAAAATAGAAGCACCATTCGACCCAGAAATCCTACTATTAGGCTTTTACTCTGATGAAATCAAAACTGAAAGAAGCACCTGTACCCCAATATTCATTGCAGCTCTCTATACAATAGGTAGAACATGGAAGCAACCTAGACGTCCATCAATGACTGAATGGATACAAAAGCTATACTACACAGCTGTAAAAAGAAATGCAGAAGAATAAGTCCTAATGAGGTGGCTGGATCTAGAACGTATCAAAAAAGTGAAGTAAGTCAAAAAGAGAAGGACAAGTACAATATACTAACACATATATATGGAATCTAATAAGATGGTAATGATAACACACACAGTGAAGTGATGGAAAAATAGACGTGGACAGTAGACATATGGACATTGTTGGGAATGAGCAGTGGGTGGGAGGCTTAAAGGAAATAGCATTAAAACCTGTGCTATCATATGTGAATAAAATAGTTATTGTTATTGTACTGTGAGCAAAGGGGATCCTTCAGCTGTGCTGTACGATGGTCTGAAAGGGTGGAATGGGGGGGATATACATATGACTAACCTGAGAACAGACACATTTGTAAACAACAAAACTCTGTAAAAGTTAAAAGTAAAATAAAAATTAAAAAAAAAAAAAAGAAGGGCGAGGTCAAGGAAAGCTACCTAGCAGAACAGTCTGACTGGATGCCACTGCTGAAAGAAACCTCTGCTTTCACTATGCTTCTAATCTTACCCTTCATTTTTTGGTTATGTTCTTGAGAGCAAAATCCTGGATGGGAGCATCCAATTGGCCAGGGCTAGTTCACCTGTTTAATTCAGCCTCTTTGCTAAGGAGTGGGGACAAGAAGTATTGCCTCCTCTGATTTTCTTGATGGGAACTGGGCTGCTACATTCTTTTAAGACTTGGACATTTAGGAATATCTGGATATTCAGAAGGGCTCAAAAACAGGGCAATTTTCTTTCCTATAAAAAAGAGACAAATCTCCATTAAAAATGACCTCCTAAATATCCTTGAGAATCTGCAACAGTGAGACTGTCAGACAAGAGTAGAGATTTGGTTCTTATTTCCAGTTCTCTGTCTTTTCTCTCTCATTTCCTTCCTTCCTCCCCCATTTCCTGATCTTAGGAAACTAACTCCTATTATTTCTCTAGATATTTATACAAGAAACAGGACTAAGATCCTCAAATCTAATTGGAAGTTCAATTGTTGGACAACCAAATAATATAATCATCCCACCCAATAGAGTACCCTAATCATTGGTTTCATAATAATCATCCAATGAGCAAGGAAGTAACAATATACTAACAGAAAAAATAAATATATGAGGTGGCTGGATCTAGAACGTATCAAAAAAGTGAAGTAAGTCAAAAAGAGAAGGACAAGTACAATATACTAACACATATATATGGAATCTAATAAGATGGTAATGATAACACACACAGTGAAGTGATGGAAAAATAGACGTGGACAGTAGACATATGGACATTGTTGGGAATGAGCAGTGGGTGGGAGGCTTAAAGGAAATAGCATTAAAACCTGTGCTATCATATGTGAATAAAATAGTTATTGTTATTGTACTGTGAGCAAAGGGGATCCTTCAGCTGTGCTGTACGATGGTCTGAAAGGGTGGAATGGGGGGGATATACATATGACTAACCTGAGAACAGACACATTTGTAAACAACAAAACTCTGTAAAAGTTAAAAGTAAAATAAAAATTAAAAAAAAAAAAAAGAAGGGCGAGGTCAAGGAAAGCTACCTAGCAGAACAGTCTGACTGGATGCCACTGCTGAAAGAAACCTCTGCTTTCACTATGCTTCTAATCTTACCCTTCATTTTTTGGTTATGTTCTTGAGAGCAAAATCCTGGATGGGAGCATCCAATTGGCCAGGGCTAGTTCACCTGTTTAATTCAGCCTCTTTGCTAAGGAGTGGGGACAAGAAGTATTGCCTCCTCTGATTTTCTTGATGGGAACTGGGCTGCTACATTCTTTTAAGACTTGGACATTTAGGAATATCTGGATATTCAGAAGGGCTCAAAAACAGGGCAATTTTCTTTCCTATAAAAAAGAGACAAATCTCCATTAAAAATGACCTCCTAAATATCCTTGAGAATCTGCAACAGTGAGACTGTCAGACAAGAGTAGAGATTTGGTTCTTATTTCCAGTTCTCTGTCTTTTCTCTCTCATTTCCTTCCTTCCTCCCCCATTTCCTGATCTTAGGAAACTAACTCCTATTATTTCTCTAGATATTTATACAAGAAACAGGACTAAGATCCTCAAATCTAATTGGAAGTTCAATTGTTGGACAACCAAATAATATAATCATCCCACCCAATAGAGTACCCTAATCATTGGTTTTCTCATAGAACACCTAAACCCATTGGGTCGTTAATACCTAAACTTCAATGAGCATATATTTCTCTCAATACAATGCTAAGATGATCTTTTTTTTGCAACTGTTATTTATACAGAAAGGCTTCCCTGGTGACTCAGTGAGGAAGAATCCACTTGCCAAGCAGGAGACTTGAGTTCAATCCCTGGGTCAAGAGGATCCCTTGGAAAAAGAAATGGCAACACATTCCAGTATTCTTAACTCAGAAAGCCCATGACCAGAGGAGCCTAGTGAGCTGCAGTCTATGGGATTGCAAAAGAGTTGGACATGACTGAGCAGCTAAACAACAACATTTATATAGAAGGTTTTTATATCCATAAAATGCAGTGCAGCAATTTTAAAAATGGATACAGTAATAAGTGAAACAGGCATAAAAGACTTTTGCTTTTTGGTGTGTATCACAAGGAATGTCAATATTTCCTGAGAGGAGCCCACTCACATTATTCTTGAAACCTCCTTGTTACCAGTCTTGAAATGCATTCCTTTCATGTACCTAATTATCTGGCCAAATTAGCTACTTCTTATGAAATGGTATAGACCCATGCCTCATGGCTTCTCTCCTTCCAAGTCAAATGTCAGGGAGGTATAAGGCTTCATGTTTTGCCACCCAGGAGCATTTCCTTTCTTCAACCCTTGGATTCAGTATAGCTGTTCAGTCTACAATGAATCTTTCATTATTATATCCAGACCAATTCAGACTTACTTTTCTCATCCTCAATCAAACATCCTTAGACTCCATTCCCACACACACTTTTCAGAGTTTTTCAACATATACTAGAAATCCAGGAGTTCTTTGGGCTTCTCTGACTTTGACTTTGTCATTACTAGCTCCTTCCCAGGGTCATGCTGGAATCTGACAATCTTGGGAATCGGTGGGAAAGGACGAAGAGAACTGACTTTAGCTTGCAAGACAACTCCCTCAAGTTAAACAGCATCTTCAACCAGGAAAAAGAGAGTTTTATCAGACAAGCTAGGAGAGATTTCTTGAGCTGGCAAGGGAGATTCAATAAGACTTAAGGGTTCAACATTCTTAGGGTCCTGTAAATCCTTTCATATATTTCAATGTCAATTTTCCAGCATTCAGTCTAACCCAAATAATGCCACAATTTCACCGAAGAAACCGGGGAATCTTCCAATGCTAAGATTGCAACTGTTATTTATACAGAAAGGCTTCCCTGGTGACTCAGTGAGGAAGAATCCACTTGCCAAGCAGGAGACTTGAGTTCAATCCCTGGGTCAAGAGGATCCCTTGGAAAAAGAAATGGCAACACATTCCAGTATTCTTAACTCAGAAAGCCCATGACCAGAGGAGCCTAGTGAGCTGCAGTCTATGGGATTGCAAAAGAGTTGGACATGACTGAGCAGCTAAACAACAACATTTATATAGAAGGTTTTTATATCCATAAAATGCAGTGCAGCAATTTTAAAAATGGATACAGTAATAAGTGAAACAGGCATAAAAGACTTTTGCTTTTTGGTGTGTATCACAAGGAATGTCAATATTTCCTGAGAGGAGCCCACTCACATTATTCTTGAAACCTCCTTGTTACCAGTCTTGAAATGCATTCCTTTCATGTACCTAATTATCTGGCCAAATTAGCTACTTCTTATGAAATGGTATAGACCCATGCCTCATGGCTTCTCTCCTTCCAAGTCAAATGTCAGGGAGGTATAAGGCTTCATGTTTTGCCACCCAGGAGCATTTCCTTTCTTCAACCCTTGGATTCAGTATAGCTGTTCAGTCTACAATGAATCTTTCATTATTATATCCAGACCAATTCAGACTTACTTTTCTCATCCTCAATCAAACATCCTTAGACTCCATTCCCACACACACTTTTCAGAGTTTTTCAACATATACTAGAAATCCAGGAGTTCTTTGGGCTTCTCTGACTTTGACTTTGTCATTACTAGCTCCTTCCCAGGGTCACGCTGGAATCTGACAATCTTGGGAATCGGTGGGAAAGGACGAAGAGAACTGACTTTAGCTTGCAAGACAACTCCCTCAAGTTAAACAGCATCTTCAACCAGGAAAAAGAGAGTTTTATCAGACAAGCTAGGAGAGATTTCTTGAGCTGGCAAGGGAGATTCAATAAGACTTAAGGGTTCAACATTCTTAGGGTCCTGTAAATCCTTTCATATATTTCAATGTCAATTTTCCAGCATTCAGTCTAACCCAAATAATGCCACAATATGCACCGAAGAAACCTATCAGGGTTGTGAACACCACCAATACTATAACTCATCAGCACCCAGGAGCAGACCAAAGTCTAAGTTTATCTTTGACCATCTCAGATCAGCTGAGGCAGATGACTTTTCTTCTGCCATTAAGCTATTCATTATTAGAAACAGCCATCTCTTTGGCTGTCACTGAACTCTGCATGTCCTTCATACTATTCGTAAATCATAGTCTCCATCTGCATTCCAGGTAACCATAAGCAATGGTTTAAACAGGTGTTTCACCACTGTATTTTTAAGGGAGAGTTTCAATGTCATTCAGTCACTCTGACTTTCATCAATTTTCCTGAGGGTCACTTGCCTGCAGCTCACTTTATGGTACCAATTTCTGAATCAGTCAGAGTTCTTGAGGTTAAAAAAAAAAGACAGTGGGAAATCATCAGGAAACTCATAGAATGGACAGTCTGTAGAGGCATGCTTGGATAAGGCAAGTAAAGTAGGGAGGCAAGGTAGCAGAATGGGTGAGGATGGTACTGCTGACTTTACTGTAATCCACAGCCATTGCTGGGCCTAGTCACAATGGCAAGTGTGTGCAAGATACTAGATACATCCAGAAAGGCTGGGTAGATTACAGCATTAATAGTCTTATCTCCCAAACTCTTTTTCTTTAGTCCCTCAAGATTCAAGGCCCAGGTGAGAACATATCCTGGTTTGTGTGCCCGTGATCTGAACTTGCAAGGGGTGGAGAGATGGAGGGAAGGTTTTTACACCAAGGCTATACACTAATACCAGCATAGTGAGAACTGGAGGGGGCTTCGGATGCTGAGTATGTATGAACCATCAAGTTGTGAACTTTAAAGATGTGAACGTGCATTCGCATGTCCAGTCACGTTAGTTAGTGCCCATGTGTGGCATACATTGCTATGCATGCATCCTATAAAAGTGGTTGTGCTTTTGTGTACTTTACTGTACAGTACTGTGTAGAGTATAGCATCTTTATGTCAACCCCAGTATGTCTGGAAGCAAGCATAAAGGCAGCAGTGGTGTTGCCAGTACTGCTAAGAAGCGCCAAATAATAACAATGGAAACGAAGTAAAACAAATTGACAGGGCTTCCCCTGGTGGTCCAGTGGGTAGGGACACCGCCTTGCAGTGCAAGGGGCGCCGGTTCGATCCCTGGCCTGGGAAGATCCCACGTGCCGCGGAGCGGCTGGACCGATGTGTCCAATTACCAAGCCGGAGTTCTGGAGCGCATGCGCCCAGAGCCGGCGCTCTGCAACGACAGACGCCACCATGATGGGAGGCCCACAGGAGCCAAAGAACAAAGACGGATGAAAATAGAGAAATAAAAGACCAATAGAAGTGGCCCGCCCGCTCCCCTCCCTCCCCAACCCGACCCCTGCCCAAAATAAAGAAATAAATCTTTAAAAAAACAACAAAAGACCCAAATTGACAGAGTGGAACAAGGTGAAAAGATGGTAGATATTGCTACTTTTTTGTGTTTGCTTTATATGTATTATCTGTATGGAAAGTATTATAAACTTATGACAGTACAGTTCTATAGAGCTGATTGTGTTAATTGAGTACCTAGGCTACCTTGGTTGGACTTATGAAAAGTGGACTTACTAATAGGCTCTCAGAAGGCAACTCATTTGTATGCAGGGGATTTACTTGCTGAAAATTCCTCCTTTTTGATCATGGAAAGAGCTGTGTAGGAGCAAGATACTAGATACATCCAGAAAGGCTGGGTAGATTACAGCATTAATAGTCTTATCTCCCAAACTCTTTTTCTTTAGTCCCTCAAGATTCAAGGCCCAGGTGAGAACATATCCTGGTTTGTGTGCCCGTGATCTGAACTTGCAAGGGGTGGAGAGATGGAGGGAAGGTTTTTACACCAAGGCTATACACTAATACCAGCATAGTGAGAACTGGAGGGGGCTTCGGATGCTGAGTATGTATGAACCATCAAGTTGTGAACTTTAAAGATGTGAACGTGCATTCGCATGTCCAGTCACGTTAGTTAGTGCCCATGTGTGGCATACATTGCTATGCATGCATCCTATAAAAGTGGTTGTGCTTTTGTGTACTTTACTGTACAGTACTGTGTAGAGTATAGCATCTTTATGTCAACCCCAGTATGTCTGGAAGCAAGCATAAAGGCAGCAGTGGTGTTGCCAGTACTGCTAAGAAGCGCCAAATAATAACAATGGAAACGAAGTAAAACAAATTGACAGGGCTTCCCCTGGTGGTCCAGTGGGTAGGGACACCGCCTTGCAGTGCAAGGGGCGCCGGTTCGATCCCTGGCCTGGGAAGATCCCACGTGCCGCGGAGCGGCTGGACCGATGTGTCCAATTACCAAGCCGGAGTTCTGGAGCGCATGCGCCCAGAGCCGGCGCTCTGCAACGACAGACGCCACCATGATGGGAGGCCCACAGGAGCCAAAGAACAAAGACGGATGAAAATAGAGAAATAAAAGACCAATAGAAGTGGCCCGCCCTCTCCACTCCCTCCCCAACCCGACTCCCGCCCAAAATAAAGAAGTAAATCTTTAAAAAAAAAACAACAAAAAGACCCAAATTGACAGAGTGGAGCAAGGTGAAAAGATGGTAGACATTGATAGTTTTTTGTGTTTGCTTTGTATGTATTATCTGTGTGGAAAGTATTATAAACTTACTACAGCACAGTTCTATACAGCTGACTGTGTTAATTGAGTACCTAGGCTAATTTGGTTGGACTTATGAAAAGTGGACTTATGAATGTGCTCTCAGAAGGCAACTCATTCGTATGCAGGGGATTTACTCACTAAAAATTCCTCCTTTTTGATCATGGAAAGAGCTGTGTAGGAGTCCACAAGCTGTTTTCTATTTCTTGTTCCCTCACTTGCTTTCTCTCTTTCTTCCTCTGTTGCCAGATTTTGAGAAAATCAGTATGCCTCCCTGGCCCTCTGGAGGAGAGTTGGACTAAGATATTCACAGTCCATCTATGCCTAACACTCTATGATCTCACTCTCTCTAGAATCTAGTAAGAAAGGTACTATGCTTACATTAAAAGTTTAATAAAGGCAGATCTAATATCTTTCTTTTATCTAATGAATAGTTTTAAAGGATCATTTTTGACACCGTTTCTCATTGTATATGAAAGTTCTACATATGTCAACAAATCACAATATGTATAGAATTCCTCCCATAATATTAGATATTGAAGCATTTTGACCTTATTTGCCTTTTGACATTTCATGTTGTTTTCAATAGTTCCCTCAGTACCCATCCTCCTACCCAAGTTAAAATGTATTTAAAAATCAAGGTGAACCTTAGGGAGAGAAGTGCTAAAGGAAGTCAATATTCCAGGAAGTCTTAGGATTTTATCAAGGTTAATGCATCAGTTTTACTTTAAATCCCTTATCTCTCTAATTATTTCACCACTTTGATTAAATGAAGCTAAAATTGGTATTGATGAAAAAAGAAAGCAGAATCAAAGAAGCAGATAAGCAAATAATTGAATGCAAATACATTTTAATTATAGTAACCTAATAAAGTTAAGGAATAGTGTCAGGTGCCAACATTACTTTGTTAAATCAAAGGGCAGTGTTTGGATGAAAATACATAAAGTTAACCTTTTTATAGAAGTTCAAATA
>JAIOJX010000004.1:293865937-294014470 GCA_022376925.1 Tragulus kanchil
AACTGGCACAAAAAGAGTAGGGGCCATGGTAGCAAAAGATTTTATGATCCATTTTTATGATACTGCTTTGTTATAATGGAAGGCAATAATGACACTTGGCATTTAGAAAGTCCTTCATATCTTCAAAGCACTTAGAAATCATTAATTCCTTTATCTTGTTTCCATCTCAAATGAGACAGGTTGGTTAGGATAGCCAGATTTCAAAGTGAAAATACTATCAGACAATAAAGATTAAAAACTTGAAAATTTAAGCAGTTGAAGTCCTGATGGTGAATAAGGCCATGGTTTTTTCCATCATTTAAGGTGAAAGAGAAGAGAGAAGAACACACATCACAAGGCCTCACTGAGAAACACTGGGTTTACTTCTTTCTGCTTAGTTTAGAGGATAGTGATGAGAAAAAGTAGGGCACTTCTACACTTTCATTTCTAGAAAACTGACTATCATAAGCTGGAAACTGACTATCATAAGCCAACAACTGGGGCATGCAGGGGGTTCTCACCATGTGTACTGATGCTAATAGCAGCTAACATTTACTGAAGACTGAGCCAGATACTATGCTACAAGACTCTATATCCATCACCACACTTCATCTAAACAAGAAAGTCAAGAAATGGGGGCTGCTGGTACCTCTAGTTAAAGGAAGGGGAAATTGAGGCTTAGAGAGAAGTTTGCTAAAAACAAAGAGCTCTTCAGCAGTAATGGAATGACTCCCACATCCCTGGGTTCATTCTCCTTCTATTGCTTCCCACGTGATTTGTTCACACAAGCTTCTCAAGTAGCACACTGGTAAAGAGTCTGTCTGCCCATGCAGGAGACATGGATTTGATCCCTGGATTGGGAAGACCTTTTGGAGAAGGACATGGCAACCACTCTAATATTCTTGCCTAGAATATCCCAAGGACAGAGGAGCCTGGTGGACTACAGTCCATGAGACCACAGAAGAGTCAGACATGACTGAGCACTAGTAGTAACATACTGTGTAACAATTGAAGATGACCTGGGAATCCATGAACTCCCTGGTTTTCTGGGAGAGAGGAAACTGAACTCCAGCTAATGAGTGCTGGAGGATTAGAGACTTCCCTGGTGGGTCAATGATTAAGGCTCTGCATTTCCACCACAAGGGGTTCAGGTTCAGTCCTGGTCATGGAACTTAGATCCCACACGCTAGAAGGCAAGAAGGTAACCAAAAAAAAAAAAAAAAATGCTGGAGGAATGAAATTGGTATGGGTGAGTGCCTAGTTCCCATGACCCAGACTCCAAGTGCTCAGAAAAGTTCTAGGAAAAGCGCTTGCTTCTCTCCTATTTGGGAGAAAAAATTTCCATAATTAATCTTCTGGATGCTGGGTAGGTCCCATGCTTAGAAGTCACAGAATTATTACCAGTGGAACAGCATTAAGAGAAGAAGGTTGTGATTTCCTTTTGGCTTAAGGTGAGGGCAGAGCCCTTGCTTAGCAGAGGTGGCCAAACACAACAGTCTTCTGTAGGTCAAGTGAAATTTCCAAGTAAAATCTGGAGAGAGATAACAATCCCAAAGATGATTATAGCTTTCACCAAGAACTAGTAATGGGCACAGAAGGGATTCACTAAGCTGTGATTTTTGAGAACATACAATATATGTGTCCTAAGCTCAAGGGAGAATACTGCTGTTGAAGTAGTTATTGGGGTAGTGTTTCTTTTGGTTTTGTTGTTGTTTTCTTTGTTTGTTTTTGGCCACACTTCATGGCATATGGGATCTTAGTTCCCTGACCAGGGATTGAATCCATGCCCCAGGCAGTGGAAGCACAGAGTCGTAACTACTGGACCTCCAAGGAAGCCCGAGACAGTGCTTCTAAGCCAAGCCCTAGGCAGCAGGAAGTGATGTCCTTAGTCCCACAGGGGACCCACATCACTCAGACTCTAGAAGGATCTGGCTGTCCTAAGGAGCGTCATGAATGATTGTTGACACAGTGGTGAACTTTGAACGTCTGTGATTTCCCTGTTTGCTTAATGCCTGGTAGCCTCTGGTGTGCTAATAAATCTCCTTTATGCACAGCTTGACCTCTGTGCTTCCAAGGGTTAAGACCAGCCTATGGGGAAGAGATGGCTGTAGGTTTCGGGTGGGAGTTTGAGCTAAAACAAAGTTTTCGTGTACATGGTGACAGATGACCACAGAAGAGTCAGACATGACTGAGCACTAGTAGTAACATACTGTGTAACAATTGAAGATGACCTGGGAATCCATGAACTCTGGTTTTCTGGGAGAGAGGAAACTGAACTCCAGCTAATGAGTGCTGGAGGATTAGAGACTTCCCTGGTGGGTCAATGATTAAGGCTCTGCATTTCCACCACAAGGGGTTCAGGTTCAGTCCTGGTCATGGAACTTAGATCCCACACGCTAGAAGGCAAGAAGGTAACCAAAAAAAAAAAAAAAATGCTGGAGGAATGAAATTGGTATGGGTGAGTGCCTAGTTCCCATGACCCAGACTCCAAGTGCTCAGAAAAGTTCTAGGAAAAGCGCTTGCTTCTCTCCTATTTGGGAGAAAAAATTTCCATAATTAATCTTCTGGATGCTGGGTAGGTCCCATGCTTAGAAGTCACAGAATTATTACCAGTGGAACAGCATTAAGAGAAGAAGGTTGTGATTTCCTTTTGGCTTAAGGTGAGGGCAGAGCCCTTGCTTAGCAGAGGTGGCCAAACACAACAGTCTTCTGTAGGTCAAGTGAAATTTCCAAGTAAAATCTGGAGAGAGATAACAATCCCAAAGATGATTATAGCTTTCACCAAGAACTAGTAATGGGCACAGAAGGGATTCACTAAGCTGTGATTTTTGAGAACATACAATATATGTGTCCTAAGCTCAAGGGAGAATACTGCTGTTGAAGTAGTTATTGGGGTAGTGTTTCTTTTGGTTTTGTTGTTGTTTTCTTTGTTTGTTTTTGGCCACACTTCATGGCATATGGGATCTTAGTTCCCTGACCAGGGATTGAATCCATGCCCCAGGCAGTGGAAGCACAGAGTCGTAACTACTGGACCTCCAAGGAAGCCCGAGACAGTGCTTCTAAGCCAAGCCCTAGGCAGCAGGAAGTGATGTCCTTAGTCCCACAGGGGACCCACATCACTCAGACTCTAGAAGGATCTGGCTGTCCTAAGGAGCGTCATGAATGATTGTTGACACAGTGGTGAACTTTGAACGTCTGTGATTTCCCTGTTTGCTTAATGCCTGGTAGCCTCTGGTGTGCTAATAAATCTCCTTTATGCACAGCTTGACCTCTGTGCTTCCAAGGGGAGGGATTAAGACCAGCCTATGGGGGAAGAGATGGCTGTAGGTTTCGGGGTGGGAGTTTGAGCTAACAAAAGTGCACTCATGAAAAATGACCTCACCTTTTGCATCTCATCTGCCTTTGATGTAAAGCTTGGATCATATTTATTTACTCTTTTTCTACCTCCTAAATTGTGTGTATATTTCCCAATCTTGTTCTTGAATGCTGAAATTTACCAGATCTTAAAATAAGAAGATCCAGGTTTGAAAACTTGAGATTTCTGTCCCTGTCTAAGCTCTGAAAAACTCTAGACTCTGCTTAAAATTAACAACTGCCAGAGTAAATGATTAACAGAAGAATGACTTCAGTGGAAATGTGATTTATAAGACAACAGAGAAGAGAGATGACACTTGAATTTGATGATTAGCATTTCATACTCTGGTTCAGAATGTTGGTCCTATTTCAGTTTTCCTGTAGGACCCCATCTACTTTCTTCATATGCCTCAGTTGAAAGGGTATGGTAAGAAAGGGAGTGGAGAGGGGATCAGAGATAATCTTCACTGATATCACAATTCCATTAGGACCTGCAGTTTTGAACAAATACTGAACAGTAATGTAGCAAGAAAACACCCCTGAATCAATATTTTGGAAAAGTCCCATTACCATCTGTTGACTAAAAATTAATTTTCAGAATATCAGGCACTCTGTGGTTGATATATTTACAAGTGGAGAGGAATCTAATAGCAGCCAGCTGAGGAGTGATTTACTTCATAATTATGATTTATTTCCTTTTGCTAATTCCCATGCAGATCCAAACCACATAAGAATATGTTCTTGCAATAGGGCATAGGTTTACAGTTTGTGAAGCACTCCAGGGACATTAATACAAAAGGATTTTTTGGATTCTTCAGCAAATTAGATATGACTGAGGACACAGAGAGCTCTTTAGAAAAAACAAGTTGTACATTCTTATGCCCTGACTCCCCACCCCCAACAAAAAACCTAAGCCTAGATCCCCTACCTTAGACAAGACTTAACTCAGAATGGATCATAGATGTAAATGTAACCCATAAGGCAACAGAATTTTCAGAAGACATAGGAGAAAATCTTTGTGACATTGGGTTAGTAAAGAGTTCATGAATACAACATCAACAATGTAACCCACAAATAAGAAATTGATCAAAATTTTAAACATCTGCTGTGCAAGAGAATGAAGAGACAAGCTACAGTCTGAAAGAAAATATTTCCAGTCACATATCCGATAAAGGCCTTGTATCCAGAATATATAAAGAACTCTCAAAACCAAAAAAGATAATAAGAAAACAAACAACTCAGTTAAAAAATAAAGCAGACTAAACAGGCACATGAAAAGAGGCTCATTTCACTAATTACTAGAAAAATGCAAATCAAAACTACCTCACATCAGTCAGAATGACCATTATTAAAAAAATCTACAAACAATAAATGCTGGAGAGGTTATGGAGAAAAGGGAACCCTCCTACACTGTTGGTGGAAGTGTAAATTGGTACAGCCACTATGGAAAACAGTACGGAAGTTCCTCAAAAAATTAAAAATAGACTTGTCATATGATCCAGCAATCCCATACCTGGGCACAACTATAATTCAAAAAGGTACATGTACCCCAATGTTCACAACAGCACTATTTACAATAGCCAAAGCATGGAAACAAGCTAAATGTCCATCGACAGATGAAAGGAGATAGACGATGTGGTACATATATACAATGGAATACCACCCTTCCACAAAAAAGAATGGAATAATACCATTTGCAGCAACATAGACGGACATAGGGATTATCATACTAAACAAAGTAAGTCAGAAAGAGAAAGATAAATACCATATGATATCACTTTTATGTGGAATCTAAAACACAACCCAAATGTCAACAAAACAGAAACAGACTCACAGATATTGAGATGAGACCTCTGGTTGCTAAGGGGGTGAAGGAGGGATGGATTGGGAGTTTGAGATTAGCAGATGTAAGATCTTATATATAGAATGGATAAACAGCAAGCTCCTACTGTATAGCACAGGGAACTATATTCAACATCCTGTGACAGGCCATAATGGAAAAGAATATGAAAAACAATATGTGTATGTACAACTGAATCACTTGCTATAGAGCAGAAATTAACACAACATTATAAATAAACTGTACTTTCATAGAGTTTTATAAATATATAAAGTAACCCAACATGTTAACACATATTTCAGCAAAGAAGACACATGGATAGCATGTGGAAATGTGCATTAAGAAGTGGCGGGGACTTTCCTGCTGGCCCAGTGGTTAAGACTCTGTGCTTCCACTGCAGGAGGCATAGGTTCAGTCCTTGGTCAGGAAACTAAGATACCCATATGCTGAACAGTACAACCATGGAAAATAACAAGAAAAAAAGAAGTGGTAGGTATGCTTCCCCAACAACAAAAGTCATCCCCCCTCACCAGGATCTTTGTTTCAGGAAACCCAAATGATTGGTTAGGCTTATTTCTATGCCAATTTTACTATGGATCATAGCCAGTTCCTGTTTTAAGCATTTTATGGAATATATGTCACCTGAAGGAATGCTTAATCCCAAGCAATGAAACTATGGATGAACATTTTTGGTAGAAGAAGGAAATCTTTGGAGGCTGGAAGGATTTTGTACCTGAAATCAAACCCTAATAATAATCACTGTATGTATCAGTAAATGTAATCAAAATAATAAACATCAAAATAATAAACATTTATGGGAAAAGGGACAATAGAAAAACTGTATTCCAATTCTCTGTTTCCTTCATTTTGCATAAAGTGTTATGTCAGGAAATTAAAAAGATGTGACAAGTATATAGAAGACAATGCTTAGGGGATAGAGACAGGACATGAAAGCTCATGGTTTTGTGTTTTTCATAGTGGGCCTGGTGGTGGTGGTGCTTCATTTAAATGGCCAATGATAGAGTGGATCCACTCCTCTGATTGTTACCCCCCCACACTCTATTTGTTCCTTCCTCTGGGTCCATTCTTTGTAGCCCCCTACAGTTTGGACAATTCTCTAATTTGTTCCTATTCATCAAGAATCAAGTCTCCAAGAATCCCACCTAATCCCCAACCCCCAGTGATGAAAGGTGAATGATGGGTATGGGGGGGCAGATGATCTTGGTTAGGATGCAACATCCTGTGACAGGCCATAATGGAAAAGAATATGAAAAACAATATGTGTATGTACAACTGAATCACTTGCTATAGAGCAGAAATTAACACAACATTATAAATAAACTGTACTTTCATAGAGTTTTATAAATATATAAAGTAACCCAACATGTTAACACATATTTCAGCAAAGAAGACACATGGATAGCATGTGGAAATGTGCATTAAGAAGTGGCGGGGACTTTCCTGCTGGCCCAGTGGTTAAGACTCTGTGCTTCCACTGCAGGAGGCATAGGTTCAGTCCTTGGTCAGGAAACTAAGATACCCATATGCTGAACAGTACAACCATGGAAAATAACAAGAAAAAAAGAAGTGGTAGGTATGCTTCCCCAACAACAAAAGTCATCCCCCCTCACCAGGATCTTTGTTTCAGGAAACCCAAATGATTGGTTAGGCTTATTTCTATGCCAATTTTACTATGGATCATAGCCAGTTCCTGTTTTAAGCATTTTATGGAATATATGTCACCTGAAGGAATGCTTAATCCCAAGCAATGAAACTATGGATGAACATTTTTGGTAGAAGAAGGAAATCTTTGGAGGCTGGAAGGATTTTGTACCTGAAATCAAACCCTAATAATAATCACTGTATGTATCAGTAAATGTAATCAAAATAATAAACATCAAAATAATAAACATTTATGGGAAAAGGGACAATAGAAAAACTGTATTCCAATTCTCTGTTTCCTTCATTTTGCATAAAGTGTTATGTCAGGAAATTAAAAAGATGTGACAAGTATATAGAAGACAATGCTTAGGGGATAGAGACAGGACATGAAAGCTCATGGTTTTGTGTTTTTCATAGTGGGCCTGGTGGTGGTGGTGCTTCATTTAAATGGCCAATGATAGAGTGGATCCACTCCTCTGATTGTTACCCCCCCACACTCTATTTGTTCCTTCCTCTGGGTCCATTCTTTGTAGCCCCCTACAGTTTGGACAATTCTCTAATTTGTTCCTATTCATCAAGAATCAAGTCTCCAAGAATCCCACCTAATCCCCAACCCCCAGTGATGAAAGGTGAATGATGGGTATGCCAAGCTGGAGGTCCCATAGGGCTTGAGGCAAGGGCACAGGGGACAAGCCATGGCATCTTGGTTAGGATGCATGGGGTCAGGGGACAGAAGCAGAAGTTGTGCTCTGGAGTCATTCCAAATGGTGAACTGCCTTTGGGTAGGGACTCATCATTCCTGGTTATCACTGTATCTCTCAGAGCCTGCAAAGAACAGAGCCCTGGCCTATTGGTGGTGGTGGCAAAGGGAAAGGAAGGGCTCATGAACAAAGGAACTAGCTTGGGAGTCAAAGCCAGTGGTCGCAGTAGAATTAGAGGAGTCATGGGGGAGATCCATAAGACCGTTTGGACGAATTCTGAGGACAGATGGCAAACACTGTCTTTCTACCTGTGACCCAGATGCTCATCGAGATCACTTGTCTTTGGAGATTCAGTCAAATGATCTTTAAACTTATTCCACTTGTGGTACGCTGCCTCTCTTCCAGACTTTCTGGGCGTTACGGGGAGGGTAAGTTTTTCTTAGTCCCTCCAGGGAGACTGAACTCCAAGGATGAGAGTTTATGAGTCACTTTGGCATCTCATCAGTGCTGCCTAAGTTCTCTACCACATGGCATGGCAGACTGCTTGATTTCTTCCCAAGCACTGTTCAGATGAGTTGTTTGTGTGGGTAGTACACTTGACTGAAGATGTGGGGTTTACATTAGCATGCAGTTGAGTGCAATTTACCCAATTCTTGTCTCCCTACAAACATCCAGTTTCCTTCCCTGTATTAGATAGTTCAGATTTGTTCTCTAAAGCCTATCCAACAAGCAGCGCATTTTGCCACTTCAACGACACTTTTGAAGTTGTTTTTCCCTGGTAGCTCAGCTGATAAAGAATCCACCTGCAATGCTGGAGACCTGGGTTTGATCCCTAGGTTGGAAATATCCCCTGGAGAAGGGAATTGCTGCCCATTCCAGCATTCCAGCCTGGAGAAATCCATGGACAAAGGAGTCTGGCAGGCTACAGTCCATGGTGCTGCAAAGAGCCAGACATAGCTGAGTGACTTTTACTTTCAAACAATGCTGCCTTCTCTTCTCCCACTTTCTGTCTTCACTTTCTGTCTTCTCACCACTGCCCCCTCCCCAACCCACCCCAACCCACCTACCCAACCTGTCTGCCTGGAATAGTCTTTCTAGAACAGAGGATTTGGCAGAGGTTTGGAGATTTCAGTCTCTCCCTCTCTTCATCCCATCTCATTCTATGTGAGTAGAAGGGAATTTTGTCAATAAATTCCCCTCCTGATGCTAACGATGACATCACAACCCTCCCTGCCCTTGAAGTGGCCATAATCAGTTTTATAATGAAGTGTTTCTCTTTTTTGGTTGTTTTAATTCTGTCCTCTTTTATTGATTTCTTATATTTTTTCATCCATCTTTATTCTTTGGCATGAGTGGGCCTCCCATTGCAGTGACCTCTCTCGTTGCAGAGCACCAGCTCTGGGTGTTTGCACTCCAGAGTGCTGGCTCGTAATTGGACACACCAGTCCATCTGCTCCACAGCACGTAGGATCTTCCTGGGCCAGGGATCAAACCAGTGTACCTTGTACTGCAAGAAAAACTCTTTTTTTTTTTTTTTTCAGAGTAAAATGCAGCTTTATTACGACACAGAAAAGACGACAAGCTATTAGGAAGGACAGTCGCCACACAGTCCCTCGAACAGGAGGGGAAGGGGACCAGGAGACTCCCCAGGGATGACCCACCATGACCACCGGACGCTTGCTTCTGGGGTCTCATCCACACGACGGTCAATGGAGGAGTCGCCCGAACAAGAGAAGGACCGCGAGGCCCAGGTCCCCTCCACCACTGCTCTGGGCCCACACGCTGCAGCTGCCGGCGCTCGGGGGCTCAGGAGACACGAGCGAGCCGTCGCCCCCGACCCAGCTCCCGCCAGTGTCCACAGCGCGGCCCGGGCCTGCGGGGCTACTCGTACTCCAGGAACTGCTTGTGGTAGAACAGCAGGTATCCCTCGCTGTCCAGCACGTCCGTGATGCTGGCCTTGGTGATGATGGCGTCGTCACACTTGAACCACTGGTCCTTGTGCTGCCGGATGAAGCTGGTGTAGTGGCCACTCTCCAGGGTCCCCTGGTGGTTGACCACCGCAAACAACGAGTACTTGTTGTTGTTGCTGAGGCTGTCTGCCGGCGGCGGGTGCTGCCCGTTCATCCTGCTCTCCTTGCTGGAGGCCATGAAGGGCGTCATGTCCAGCTCCAGCGGGAAAGACACGTAGGTGGTGATTTTGCGCCGGAGTTTGGCGGAGTGTTCGAACCGTTTGAGGTGGAAGAAGGCCACGATGGGCAGCTTCTTCATGGTCAGCTGCTTGGTGGACTCCTGGTAACTGTGGCAGCCGCTGCACTTGATCTTGGCGCTGCTGCCCAGGTGCTCCGGGCGGGTAAACCTCCGCAGGCAGTCCGTGAGCGTTGTGGTGCCCGACGCGTGGCCCTCGCTGTTGACCACGCTGCCCTCGCTCCCGGGGCTCAGCGGCCAGAAGGGGGTAGAAGAGCCAGGCAGGTCCAGGCTGATGTCCCAGAAGGGGTCGATGGTGGTGGACACGCCGTGGCACACTTGGCAGGTGACGTCGGACTGCAGTCCCCCCGTGAAGATCTGATCGATGATGCAGCTGCAGTGGTTGGGGTTGTTGGCCTTCTTCCCGTTATCGTCACCTTTGCAATGCCGGTGCAGCACGTCCAGGGCTGCGATGAGAAACTCGTGCGCGTCCTGCTGCTCGTAGCTGGCCAGGTGCCGGGCGTGTGTCCACACCAGGTGCAGCAGCTTGTACGGGATGTGGGGTGACCGGTGCCCCGAGTAGAACTCCTGGAAGAGGGACGACATCTCGCACACCAGGCAGGAGCTGGAGCTCTGCATCTCGCAGCGGTGCCGGTCGGACAGGAAGAAGTCCCGCAGCAGCGGGGTGTGCGTCAGGGCCTGCACGATGCAGTTCATGAAGCACGTGTTCCCCAGGTTGATGAGGCCATGCAGACCAGTGGGTCCGACAGCGCGCCCGGGCCGCGGGGCTACTCGTACTCAGGAACTGCTTGTGGTAGAACAGCAGGTATCCCTCGCTGTCCAGCACGTCCGTGATGCTGGCCTTGGTGATGATGGCGTCGTCACACTTGAACCACTGGTCCTTGTGCTGCCGGATGAAGCTGGTGTAGTGGCCACTCTCCAGGGTCCCCTGGTGGTTGACCACCGCAAACAACGAGTACTTGTTGTTGTTGCTGAGGCTGTCTGCCGGCGGCGGGTGCTGCCCGTTCATCCTGCTCTCCTTGCTGGAGGCCATGAAGGGCGTCATGTCCAGCTCCAGCGGGAAAGACACGTAGGTGGTGATTTTGCGCCGGAGTTTGGCGGAGTGTTCGAACCGTTTGAGGTGGAAGAAGGCCACGATGGGCAGCTTCTTCATGGTCAGCTGCTTGGTGGACTCCTGGTAACTGTGGCAGCCGCTGCACTTGATCTTGGCGCTGCTGCCCAGGTGCTCCGGGCGGGTAAACCTCCGCAGGCAGTCCGTGAGCGTTGTGGTGCCCGACGCGTGGCCCTCGCTGTTGACCACGCTGCCCTCGCTCCCGGGGCTCAGCGGCCAGAAGGGGGTAGAAGAGCCAGGCAGGTCCAGGCTGATGTCCCAGAAGGGGTCGATGGTGGTGGACACGCCGTGGCACACTTGGCAGGTGACGTCGGACTGCAGTCCCCCCGTGAAGATCTGATCAATGATGCAGCTGCAGTGGTTGGGGTTGTTGGCCTTCTTCCCGTTATCGTCACCTTTGTAATGCCGGTGCAGCACGTCCAGGGCTGCGATGAGAAACTCGTGCGCGTCCTGCTGCTCGTAGCTGGCCAGGTGCCGGGCGTGTGTCCACACCAGGTGCAGCAGCTTGTACGGGATGTGGGGTGACCGGTGCCCCGAGTAGAACTCCTGGAAGAGGGACGACATCTCGCACACCAGGCAGGAGCTGGAGCTCTGCATCTCGCAGCGGTGCCGGTCGGACAGGAAGAAGTCCCGCAGCAGCGGGGTGTGCGTCAGGGCCTGCACGATGCAGTTCATGAAGCACGTGTTCCCCAGGTTGATGAGGCCACGCAGACCTATGGTGCAGTTGGACGTGATCTTCCGCCGCTCGGGGTTGTGCTTCAGCAGCTCGAGCTCCCGTTTGGTCGGCTCCCACGTTGAAAACTTCTCCCCAACGCCTTGCATCTTCCAAGCTTTCCGCTGCTCCTCCTTGGCAATGGTTTCTATGTCTTTGTCATAAATGTAGTCTTGACACAAAAAGCAGTAGACACCTCCATACATGAGCTCTATGGCCAGGTTGTGCCTCTTGGACTTGGCATGTTCGTGAATGTGTTTCTTTGTGAAACACCCGAAGAAGACACACTGCAGGCAGGAGTGCAGTCGGTTCAGGTGGACTCCGCACACGTGACAGACGCACGACTTGGCCTTTCGCTTCCGGGCCTCCGCCGAGCCGCTCCACACGAAGCACTGGTAGATGGCGCGCAGGTTCTGCTTCCAGTTGTCCACCTTGAAGCTGCCCAGGTGTGCGCAGCCCGGCGGCGTCACCACGAGCTCCGCGTCCATGGCCTCGCCGTCCGGCTCGGGCCGGGGCGCCGGCGGGGACAAGGACGAGGCCAGCGCGGCGCGAGGCTGCAGGCGGCCCGGCGGAGGCCCGAGCCCCGGACAAAGCGGCGGCGCGTAACTGAGGTGGCGGGCGCCGCCCGCTCTGCGCTAGGAGGTCTCCGACGCCGGGGCGGCGCTACGTCATCGCGGCCGGCGCGCGTGCGCTCGCCGCCGCCCGCCCGCTCTCCCCTCCCTCCCTCCCCGGCCCTCCCCGGCCCTCCCCCAAGAAAAACTCTTTACCCACTGGACCACCAGGTAAGTCCAACCTTTCTCTTTTATTTTATTTTTCTGCATTCCACAAACATGGAGCAAGTATTTGCCTTGTTTTCTTCCACTGCCACCCACCCTCCCCAGCTTAGACTTCTTTCCCTTCCCTGTGGTGTGGCAGCACTTTATCAGGCTCTCACCATGGGATTCTATGATGGGTATTTATTTACATATCTGTAACATTTATTGAAGTGTAAACTCTGCAAAGGTGAGATAATCTTCCTTCCCTGAAACTCCAGCCTTACCCAGTATCTGACACAGTATAGATTTTGAAAACATCCAACTTATAACTATTGATGAATGAATGAGTCTGAATCTTCAGAGGGCTCCTTAGTGGTCCAGAGGGGCTGTGAGGGGAGGAACATGTGGTACCCTATCCCTCACTTTTGCAGATTAGGGGCTTCTGATGGAATGAATAGGCAACTCCTTATTTATTGAAGACCTACTACGTGCAAGACTCCATCTCCATCCCCACTCCAGTTTTTTGCCAGCAGAAAAAGAAAGAAAAAAAGGGAAAAAAAACCAGCCTTCCAGGGCATATCTTTCTATTTGTTTTTGTAGGAAGGCTGAGGCATAGAGGGAGAAAAGGAAAATCACCGGAAATACTTGGGGATGTCACATCTACATCTGGGGGTTTGTACTGCCAATTCACATTTTCTGAACGAGTTATTTCTATGTGCTTTCACAGCAGGCATCCCTGCAGTCTCTTGCATATATTACATGCCCAATGAGTACTTGTTAATGGATTTTGTACAAGTATGTGACAGCATAAATATATTATGAAAAGTGAGTAGTCTGAGCACCAAAACAGTTAGGATTCCTCTGCCTGCCCTCCAAAAATAAAAATAAAAATAATAAATAAGCACACAATGGTGGAGCTGGGCCTAAAGTTCAAATACTCCTGGACCCTGCCGTGTAGTATCTCTAACCAGGGGAACTTGATAAGGTAGTGGAAGGGCGATATTACCTTTGCTCTCTCTGTAATTGAAAGCACTCTTAGCTTGCATGTGGACCCCACTGGCTATCTTGGTGGGGCTGTTTTCAACAGCACAGAATCATCCTTTTCACAAACAAAAGAAGATGCTGTTCAATTTGAGGATCCTGTTGAACAATGCAACTCTTAGGAATGGTCACAATTTCATGGTTCGAAATTTTCAGTAAGTGATGGCCAGAGATTAGGAGTCTGACTTGAGAGCCCTGGTGATAAATGAAATTCTAGTCTGCAGAGGAGGGCCACCTCTCAAGGTCACCTTCTGCAGCATACAGTGCTAGGTTCTACCCTCATTGGAGACAGTGGTCTCTAATTCCAGCTGAGCTTCCATTTCTCAGTCCTCTGTAATTAGATTTCAGGTGGTGCTAGGAGCTGGGGGGTGAAGTAGGGGGGACTCCAGCCTTACCCAGTATCTGACACAGTATAGATTTTGAAAACATCCAACTTATAACTATTGATGAATGAATGAGTCTGAATCTTCAGAGGGCTCCTTAGTGGTCCAGAGGGGCTGTGAGGGGAGGAACATGTGGTACCCTATCCCTCACTTTTGCAGATTAGGGGCTTCTGATGGAATGAATAGGCAACTCCTTATTTATTGAAGACCTACTACGTGCAAGACTCCATCTCCATCCCCACTCCAGTTTTTTGCCAGCAGAAAAAGAAAGAAAAAAAGGGAAAAAAAACCAGCCTTCCAGGGCATATCTTTCTATTTGTTTTTGTAGGAAGGCTGAGGCATAGAGGGAGAAAAGGAAAATCACCGGAAATACTTGGGGATGTCACATCTACATCTGGGGGTTTGTACTGCCAATTCACATTTTCTGAACGAGTTATTTCTATGTGCTTTCACAGCAGGCATCCCTGCAGTCTCTTGCATATATTACATGCCCAATGAGTACTTGTTAATGGATTTTGTACAAGTATGTGACAGCATAAATATATTATGAAAAGTGAGTAGTCTGAGCACCAAAACAGTTAGGATTCCTCTGCCTGCCCTCCAAAAATAAAAATAAAAATAATAAATAAGCACACAATGGTGGAGCTGGGCCTAAAGTTCAAATACTCCTGGACCCTGCCGTGTAGTATCTCTAACCAGGGGAACTTGATAAGGTAGTGGAAGGGCGATATTACCTTTGCTCTCTCTGTAATTGAAAGCACTCTTAGCTTGCATGTGGACCCCACTGGCTATCTTGGTGGGGCTGTTTTCAACAGCACAGAATCATCCTTTTCACAAACAAAAGAAGATGCTGTTCAATTTGAGGATCCTGTTGAACAATGCAACTCTTAGGAATGGTCACAATTTCATGGTTCGAAATTTTCAGTAAGTGATGGCCAGAGATTAGGAGTCTGACTTGAGAGCCCTGGTGATAAATGAAATTCTAGTCTGCAGAGGAGGGCCACCTCTCAAGGTCACCTTCTGCAGCATACAGTGCTAGGTTCTACCCTCATTGGAGACAGTGGTCTCTAATTCCAGCTGAGCTTCCATTTCTCAGTCCTCTGTAATTAGATTTCAGGTGGTGCTAGGAGCTGGGGGGTGAAGTAGGGGGGACTAACTGTGGCAGCTATAACAGACTAAATGTTCTTGACATTTTCCATTTGTGTACATTCTAAAGGAGCAAGTGGCTGAAAGAAATGAGAGGAAGGAATTTCCACAGAGCCTTCAGCTTGTATTTGGGCTTGCTGGAACACAATGTATCATTCTAGGGCATGATGATTGATTCATTCTTTTATAAAAACAGTGCCCAAAGAATGACCAAATAGGGGATAATGATATTTTTAAAAGAAAACCTAAATTTGAAATTGATTTCTGAATTTTTTGTTAGCATGTGAAAGGAGGCTGTCTCCAATGAATCCACTAAATAACTACATCCTGGGACCTCCTTGGAGGTCCAGTGGCTGACTCCACACTCTCAAATATAGGGCAACTGTGTTCACTCCCTGGTAAGGGAACTAAGGTCCTACACACCTCAACTAAGACTTGAGACAGCCAAATAAATGAAGACAAATATTTAAGAAAAGAAAGCACATCCTGCTCAGAATTGGCCAACTTGCCACACATGTGGTTGGAAGTGGCGTGGGGTGTGTCACCGGAGGAGGGGACCGAAGGGATGGGTTAATCGGCTAGTAAGGCCGTCGCAGTCAAACGCGGTTGCCGGTTAACAATCACATGACAAGCTAATTTAGGTGATTGAGGTCAAATGACCTCAATGACTTCCTAAAGTTGGAAACTTCTGGTTTGAAGATTTCTCCCACTGTTAGCAAGTGGCTCTGGGTCTTTGGCCCTGGGTCTCCCTTCTCTGGGCCACCTGACAGCTTTGGACACTCTGGAGTCTCCCATAAGCACTACTCATAAGCCAGAATGACACACAGTAAATGATATTGTAAATTACACCCACAAAATTAGATGCAGTTGGGAACTCAGAGCCACAGGATAATGCCTTCCCTTATTTTATGGATAAGACAAATATGGAAACTGTAAAGGTTCGATTGGAATGGCCAGAGATTAGGAGTCTGACTTGAGAGCCCTGGTGATAAATGAAATTCTAGTCTGCAGAGGAGGGCCACCTCTCAAGGTCACCTTCTGCAGCATACAGTGCTAGGTTCTACCCTCATTGGAGACAGTGGTCTCTAATTCCAGCTGAGCTTCCATTTCTCAGTCCTCTGTAATTAGATTTCAGGTGGTGCTAGGAGCTGGGGGGTGAAGTAGGGGGGACTAACTGTGGCAGCTATAACAGACTAAATGTTCTTGACATTTTCCATTTGTGTACATTCTAAAGGAGCAAGTGGCTGAAAGAAATGAGAGGAAGGAATTTCCACAGAGCCTTCAGCTTGTATTTGGGCTTGCTGGAACACAATGTATCATTCTAGGGCATGATGATTGATTCATTCTTTTATAAAAACAGATCCCAAAGAATGACCAAATAGGGGATAATGATATTTTTAAAAGAAAACCTAAATTTGAAATTGATTTCTGAATTTTTTGTTAGCATGTGAAAGGAGGCTGTCTCCAATGAATCCACTAAATAACTACATCCTGGGACCTCCTTGGAGGTCCAGTGGCTGACTCCACACTCTCAAATATAGGGCAACTGTGTTCACTCCCTGGTAAGGGAACTAAGGTCCTACACACCTCAACTAAGACTTGAGACAGCCAAATAAATGAAGACAAATATTTAAGAAAAGAAAGCACATCCTGCTCAGAATTGGCCAACTTGCCACACATGTGGTTGGAAGTGGTGTGGGGTGTGTCCCCGGAGAAGGGGACAGGAGTGATGGGTTAATCGGCTAGTAAGGCCATCGCATTCAAACACTGTTGCCTGTTAACAATCACATGACAACCTAATTGAGGTCATTGAGGTCAAAATGACCTCAATGACTTCCTAAAGTTGGAAACTTCTGGTTTGAAGATTTCTCCCACTGTTAGCAAGTGGCTCTGGGTCTTTGGCCCTGGGTCTCCCTTCTCTGGGCCACCTGACAGCTTTGGACACTCTGGAGTCTCCCATAAGCACTACTCATAAGCCAGAATGACACACAGTAAATGATATTGTAAATTACACCCACAAAATTAGATGCAGTTGGGAACTCAGAGCCACAGGATAATGCCTTCCCTTATTTTATGGATAAGACAAATATGGAAACTGTAAAGTGACAGTTCATTATTCATTATTTTATCATTCTATCCCATTGAGTTATATCTCATAAGACTGTAATGTAATTTTATTCCACATTTTTTAACAAAGGATTATCACTGAGCTGGAAAGAATAGATTGAATGAATAACCAATGCTTAAAGCTTAAATTTATACTTTTCTTTGAAAATCACAGTGATTTTTTTTCTTTAACCATTGAAAGTTAAAATGTTAGTCACTCAGACATGTCCGATTCTTTGTGACCCCATGGACTGTATCCTGCCAGGCTCCTCAGTCTATGAAATTCACCAGGCAAGAATACATCAGTGAGTTGCCATTTCCTTCTCCAGCAGATCTTCCTGACTCAGGGATTGAACCCAGGTCTGCTGCATTATAGACAGATTCTTTGTCTAGCCATCAGGGAAGTTCCATTTTTAACCATTACAGGTTAAACAAATTTTTTTTTTAAGATTCCCCCGCACCCCTATCATGCCTCTTTTATTTTTATATTTATTTTCATCCATCTTTTATTTTTTGGCATGTGTGGGCCTCCCATTGCTATGGCTTTTCTTGTTGCAGAGCACTGGCTCTGTGCACATGCACTTCAGAGTGCTGGATCATCATTGGACACACCTGTATAGCTGCTTCATGGCATGTGGGATCTTTCAGGGCCAGGGATCAAACTGGTGCCCCTTGCACTGCAAGGCAGACTCTCTATCCACTGGACCACCAGGGAAGCCCCCTTTTTAACCATTATTACAGGATGATAAGTGTTTAAGTAAAATTAAAATTTCTTTCATGTATTTAGGTAGGAACTTCCCTCATGGTCCAGTGGTTAACACCCTGCACTTCCATTGCAGGGGGCATGGGTTTGATCCCTGATCAGGGAACTAAGATCCCACATGTCACACAGAACAGCCAAAACCAAAAACCAAAAATAAATATTTAGACAATTTTTGGTATTTGCTAACATTCTATTTTCTATCTCCAGTAGTCAGATTATGATTCTGAAATCCTGGCTAACCATCTCTCACAGTGAATGGGGGCTAAGGCAAAAGTATGACTAAATCAACCCAAATCCATACCTACTGTTTGGAAATATGAAAGCCTCTAGTTCCCCATGTTATTAGAAACAGTAGAGTGTGAATCTCTATTGAAAAATGACATAACATAGAAATGCTGTCATTTTCATATGGCATGAGTCTTTTTCTTTCCTATTGTTTCAGTGAGCCATGTTACCTACCACGTAGATGAATTCAGGCTTGTTGATCTCCAATAATACCTATTGGGGCTTCTCAGGTGGCACCGATAGTGAAGAACCCACTTGCCAACAAAGAAGACGTAAGAGATTTGGGTTCGATCTTTGGATTGGGAAGAGCCTTTGGATGGGGACATGATAACCCACTCCAGTATCTTTGCCTGGAGAATTTCATGCACAGAGGAGCTTTGTGAGCTACAGTCTATAGGGTCGCAAAGAGTTGGACACGACAGAAACAACTTAGCAAGCAGGCAATAATATCTACAATCTTTGACGACCCCTTCACAACAGAGAAAGATCTTCCCATCATCTCTGCCTATTCGGTAGTTTTACTCTGATTTTCAGCCTTCCTCAGAGATTCAGGTTTTTTTTCTACACCCTTCTCCAACCGTGGCCATCCCTTTAGGAATGGTGGAGGGTCCCTGTTACAAAATACACCACGTGAGTTTGACACTAGAGAGTAGTAGGAAATATGTGTTTAGAGTTAAGTAATGCCACAAAATAGGGGGTTCACAGTTTTGAAGTGAACAGTCATATTGCCATTGACATGGTAAAACTGCTTAAGTGAGGCTGAAGCCATCTATACAGGCTCCCAGATCAATCATTTTTAGTCAATTATTATTATCATTATTATTATAAAATCAATAGGATAAGACACCAAGACTGCCCAAACACCCAAATCCATAGACTTTTCATCTCATAAACAAGGCCCAAGGACCTGGCTGTGTTTGGATAATGGACAGTGTCCTATGATCTGTTGCCTATTATTGAAACCACTGATAGCTTTTAAAGAAACCACTGAAAAAAATACCTTTCTTTATCAGAGAAGATCCATTTGTAAGTGCAGTTCAATTTCATCTCACAAATAGTAATTTCTTCAGAGAATATTGAGCTAAGCCACCCAATTCTGTGGAGGTTATGGATTGGAGCCGGAGGTGACTGGGTTTCAGTTATTTCATTCGAGACCTCTCGAAGGGCTTACAGAACTCATTAGGTTCCCTTCATTCCCCACACATGCTCATCTGTACACACGTGGGCATGCAGACACAGACATTACAGGCCATCCATGCTCTCATGTAGTGGAGACAAGACAGTCCTCTGTGATTATTCACATTTTCCTTCACAACTCAAAAGAAATGCCTTTTTACCCACTTGCCAACAAAGAAGACGTAAGAGATTTGGGTTCGATCTTTGGATTGGGAAGAGCCTTTGGATGGGGACATGATAACCCACTCCAGTATCTTTGCCTGGAGAATTTCATGCACAGAGGAGCTTTGTGAGCTACAGTCTATAGGGTCGCAAAGAGTTGGACACGACAGAAACAACTTAGCAAGCAGGCAATAATATCTACAATCTTTGACGACCCCTTCACAACAGAGAAAGATCTTCCCATCATCTCTGCCTATTCGGTAGTTTTACTCTGATTTTCAGCCTTCCTCAGAGATTCAGGTTTTTTTTCTACACCCTTCTCCAACCGTGGCCATCCCTTTAGGAATGGTGGAGGGTCCCTGTTACAAAATACACCACGTGAGTTTGACACTAGAGAGTAGTAGGAAATATGTGTTTAGAGTTAAGTAATGCCACAAAATAGGGGCTTCACAGTTTTGAAGTGAACAGTCATATTGCCATTGACATGGTAAAACTGCTTAAGTGAGGCTGAAGCCATCTATACAGGCTCCCAGATCAATCATTTTTAGTCAATTATTATTATCATTATTATTATAAAATCAATAGGATAAGACACCAAGACTGCCCAAACACCCAAATCCATAGACTTTTCATCTCATAAACAAGGCCCAAGGACCTGGCTGTGTTTGGATAATGGACAGTGTCCTATGATCTGTTGCCTATTATTGAAACCACTGATAGCTTTTAAAGAAACCACTAAAAAAATACCTTTATCAGAGAAGACCCATTCGTAAGTGCAGTTCAATTTCATCTCACAAATAGAAATTTCTTCAGAGAATATTGAGCTAAGCCACCCAATTCTGTGGAGGTTATGGATTGGAGCCGGAGGTGACTGGGTTTCAGTTATTTCATTCGAGACCTCTCGAAGGGCTTACAGAACTCATTAGGTTCCCTTCATTCCCCACACATGCTCATCTGTACACACGTGGGCATGCAGACACAGACATTACAGGCCATCCATGCTCTCATGTAGTGGAGACAAGACAGTCCTCTGTGATTATTCACATTTTCCTTCATAACTGAAAATAAATGCCTTTTTAAAAAACATTTCTTGACTTCAGAAAGCTATGCAAGACAAGAGACCAAGAATGAAATGGGGTCATGATAGTTACCTCGGCCAAAAGTAGAATTGGGGTTTTATTTCTAGTTTGCTATTGTTAGTAATTTAGATAAAAGAAGGAGAGATGGCTATAGATTTTCAACGGTTTCAGGTTTCCAGCCCTTTAATAGTAGGTCTGCCTGAAGCTCACCATCAGTTCACTCTTCAGTTTTCAGATGTGGGCAGAGTTTCACAGTTTTAGAATACTGATAGCCTGAGTTATCTTCAACATCCTCTAGCCATCCATTTATCAATAGTAATGTATACCACATACGAGCAAGTGGCAACAGTGAGAAAGATTGCAAGTATATTTTTATTCATACATTATTACTATTGTTAATAATAGAGAAATTTGGAAATGATTTGTGCTTTTATTTTGCAGATCAATAGTATCACATCGAAGGTTTTTTTTGAAAAGAGAGTCATTCTTCCTGGCATGCATTGCAGTATGCCTTTCTGAGATGGAAAGGAAGCGATGGAATTAAAGTTTGGCCACTGAGAATTCAGATGGCTCCAGTGTGGCCTGTGGGAAATCCTGTATATATGAACTTCATGAGTGCTCTGAAAGACAAAGACATGAAGGATCACTGATTTTTAGTTCATTTTCTTACTTTTTCAGATGAAGGGTTAAGGCCAAAACTGGAATACGATCATTCCAAGTTGGTTGTTGAACTAGGGTTCAATTTTTTTTTTTTAGATTTATTTATTTATTTATTTTGGGCGGGGGTCAGGTTGGGGAGGGAGGGGAGTGGGCGGGCCACTTCTATAGGTCTTTCATTTCTCTATTTTCATCCGTCTTTGTTCTTTGGCTCCTGTGGGCCTCCCATCGCGGTGGCCTCTGTCATTGCTGAGCCCCGGCTCTGGGCGCATGTGCTCCAGAGCTCCGGCTCGGTAACTGGACACATTGGTCCAGCTGCTCTGCAGCACGTGGGATCTTCCCAGGCCAGGGATCGAACCGGCGCCCCTTGCATTGCAAGGCGGTGTCCTTACCCACTGGACCACCAGGGGAAGCCCTAGGGTTTAAATTTGAATATTTAAAACCACTGCTCTTTTCATTCCACTGCTTGATGACTTTGATCCTTCCAAAACTGATCAAATGGGCCAATCTACCCTTGTTCAGTTTCCCTTCCTTTAGAAAGATATAGCCAAATCATCTCAGCAAAGGAGGAAACACCAAGAAAATACACCTTTTGTATTAGGCTGAAATGTTAAAGAAGGACTAAAATCTCTGTCATAAGGCCCATTGACTCTCTCATGCTTTCAGAAGCAAAAGCCTTTATCTCAAATTTCCCATGGGGATTAAAATATCATCTAACACTGAATTTTTTCCTACTTTGGCAAAGTTAGTCTCTGACTGACCACATTTTACTCAAATTAAGCACTTTCTCTTCCAACAAAATACAATAATACAAGGAACACATCCAGGTCTCCCCTCATACTCCAAACAATTTACTCGAGTTGGAAAATGCACTCTAACAATGAAAAGTTTCATTCTGCCAATGGAGAATACTCTTCCATTTTTTAGCTAGGAAAATATTTGGGTAAAGTCAACGTAAGGGTTGACTATTACCTTGGCCTAACTGCTTAGCATACAGGGATTTGGGGCTGAGAATTCACTAAAATGATTTTTTCAAGGGATAAAGTTAATGTAATGAATGAATCTTGCCTTTTTCAAAAGCTCTGGCTTTAACCTGACTGCCATGAAACAGTTCTGATGGAAAATCTAAACATGCTTCTCATTGTTCTCTCCAATTTTGTATCCTCCTTGTTATGTTTTGGCTGAAGAATGATAGTGTGGTTTAGGTCTGGTTTACCAAGGAGGCACACTTGAGTACAAAGAGACAAAGCATTTTATGGGAACACTAAAATAAGGATTCTGGCCTTGGTTGTGGTGCTCATGAGCCAGAGTGGACTGCATCCAACTGAAGTGTGGGGTGTCTATGAGAATTTAGAAACCATTTAGGTCGAGAGTTTTACCTGGCTAAATCAACTGTGGGTTATCACCAGAAAGAAAGAAATGCTTGATATAGACTAGAAAAAAAGAAAAAGAAAAGGGGCTGTAGCTGAGGCATTTCAACATGATACAATTGAGGAGGCTTTCAACTTTCTCTAATTTTTAAGCAGCTCAGGAAAGAGTTGTGGTGACTTCCTTTTGGAGCCAAGGGGAGGTCTGTGAGGAGACAGTAAACAGGATATGGATTTAAATTAGAGCCATTGTGCTTGCTTTCCTATCAGTGATAAATTGTCCTGGTTAGTTCTTGATGTCTATGAAAAATAGCTCTTTTTCCCAAGTCAACATTTCCTGCCCCACCTCCTGGATAGAATTCAGAAACGTGGTGGCTGTTCTAATGATTTGTCAATGGTGCAAACATTATGACCCCCTTCATCAGGTGAGATAACAATTTTTTTTTCTTTTTTGAAAAATAATTTATTTTAATTGGAGGATAATTACAATATTGTGATGGTTCTGGCCATACATAACATGAATCATCCACTGGTAAAAGAATTTTCCAGTTAGGGCTTGCCTGGTAGCTCGGTGGTAAAGAGTTCGCCTGCCAATTCAGGAGACATGGGTTGGATTCCTGATCAGGGAAGATCCCACATGCTGTGAAGCAAGTAAGCTCATGAGACACAAATATGGAGCCTGTGCTCTAGAGCCTCAGAGCCACAACTATTGAGCCCATGTGCTGCAACTACTGAAGCCCGTGTGCCTTTGAGCCCAAGTTCCACAACAATAGAAGTCACCGTAACAAGAAGCTTGCTTACCTCAGCTAGAGAGTAGCCCCCACTCCCTGCAACTAGAGAAGAGCCTGCAGCAGCAGTGTAAACCCAGGATAGCTGAAAAATAAATAAAAATAAATAAATTAATTTAAAAATTAAAAAAAAATCCAGTTAACCACTCAAACCCTCACAGGTTAGAATGACAGGTGGACAGAATCTACCTCTCCAATCTTTTTGTCCCCAAGAACCCTGGGAACTTAATCTGTCCAAAAGGGGCTCATGGAGGTAAACAAAATATTGGTATAGGTGATTATTAATACATTTCATATTGGCCCTCATGGTGCTATGGACAAAAGCTTATCCCACCTGGTCCTCTTACCAGTTTTCCAGGTTTATGAGCTTGATTCAGGCTGCTGTCCATAGGATTCAAAGTTATAATGCTTTTTTTGTTTCACATGTGTATGTCCTACCATGCCTCCCAGTAGTGCAAATACTGTACTGCAATGGCTGAGCCACTTTTGCTCCATGACTCTTAGACCTTGTGTGCAGTATGGACCTTAGTCCAAACTTGCTCTTGGGCTTCCCTGGTCACTTAGATGGTAAAGAATCTGCCTGCAATGTGGGAGACCTGAGTTTGATCCCTGAGTAGGGAAGACTTCCCAGAGAAGGGAATGGCAACCCTCTCTAGTATTTTTGCCTGGAGAATCCCATGGCCAGAGGAGCCTGGCAGACTATAGTCCATGGGGCTGCAAAGAGTTGGATGCAACTGACTAACACTTTCACTTTCAGGCCATAGTCAATTCTGCTCCATGATTCTTAGGCCTTGCATTTAGTCTGAACACAGTCCAAACTTGGTCTTGCCTCAACATTAATTCTGTTTGGGGTAGGGGGTGGCTTTTGGTATCTTTCAGTCATCAGACTTTAATCAGGGCCTTAAAAGTTCATCATGGTGGATCTCCCTAAATTCATTCCCAGAATATGCCAAATTTCTTATGCAAATTGATTTACTTTTGCCTCATTCAATCATCCAGTTACTCAAGAAACATTTATTGAATGCCAACTATATCCCAGGCATTGCAGTAAGCACTGGGATATATTAATAAATAAAACTAGCATAATCTCTGACATCATGGATCATGTAATCATGCAATTTAATGGGAAGATTAAACATAAGCAGTAAATAGGGACTTCCCTGGCAGTCCAGTGGTTGAGAATCTTCCTTCCAATGCAGGGATCTCAAGTTCAGTCCCTGTTGTGGGAACTAATACAGGGCAACTAAACCTGTGCACCTCAACTACTGAGCCTGAATGTCATAACTAGAGAGAAATCCACATTCCACAATGATAGATCCTATGTGCCACAGCTAAGACTCTATGTAGCCAGAAACAAATATATATGTGTGTATATATATATATGTATACATATACACTTAAAAGATCTTTTAAAAAGTAAGCAGTAGACAGGCACAAGTATATTGGGTTGACCAGAAAGTTCCTTTGGGGTTTTCCATAAGATAGTGTGAACAAACCCAAACGAACTTTTTGGCTAACCCACTATATTAAAAACTATGATAGGTATAGGTTTTTTGAGGAAAAAGAAGGCCAAGTGGAGACTACTTAATACAAACAGGAAAGGAATCTCACAGGAAGTGGTATTTAAGCCCCCAGCCTAGGAATGACAAAGAGAGCTTGATAGCTGTGGGAAGAGCACCATGGACAGAGGGAGTGGGATATGAAAAGGACCCTATGATGAGATTGTATCTGGAGTACAGACAGTCCTTCTTTGCATGGTCCCAACATGTAGGAATTTTAATTGCCAGATTATAGTTAAGTAACAGCAGTCTCCCAAGTACACAGTTCTAATTTCAGTTACCATGGGATATTAATTGGGGGCTAGTTGCCTAAAGTAGAAATTTCATTGGCTCTTCTGTCCACAAATCATTGTGTAAATACCAGATGCACTTCATGATAAAGGATCAATTGCATAATTTCTTTCAAAGTCTGTTGCTGACTGGTCACTGTGCAGCTGTTATCCAGTTCACCTAGAGACATCCAAGAGGATCATTCTGTCTTTTTTCTCCCAGTGTTAAGCCCATAAGACATTTTTTAAAAAATGGATAATTGGGACTTCCCTGGTGGTCCAGTGGCTAAGACTCTGAGCTCCCAATGCAAGCGGTCTGGCTTCGATCCCTAGTCAGGGAACTAGATCCCACATGCTGCAACTAAAGATTCTGCATACCACAACAGAGATACCCATGTACCACAACTAAGACCTGACATAGACAAACAAATAAATAAAAATAAATATTTTTTAAAAATGGATAACTAAAAGAGAGAGTTGTCTCCCAGAGGTGAGAATACAGCAGAGAAAGACAAGAAAACAATAACACTGGCAAATTAAATGTGAATCAAATGCAAATGCATTTCTAGAAGAAATACCTGACTGTGGGGTTGTTGACCCTGCTACTATTTGAGAGGTTCTAGCTATGTAGTTGGGTTCTCCTGGGGGCTCAGATGATAAAGAATCTGCCTGTCATGCCAGAGACCCAGGTTTGATCCCTGGCTTGGGAAGATCCCCTGGAAAAAGGCCTTGAGAATTCCATGGACAGAGGAGCCTGGTGGGCTATGGTCCATGGGGTCACAAAACATTGGACATGACTGAGCAACAAACACACACACAGAGCTATGTAGCTAGAGGGACTTAGTGCAGACAAATTTATCGACATAAATGAGCAGTTGTTGTGATCAAAATTATGAAGGTGTTACAGAGGAACTAAAGCCAACACTTCATATTAAAGGAATTCTCAGGACTTCCGTGGTGGACTGGTCTAGGGGTTAAGACTGTGTTCCCAGTGTAGGGAGCCCGGGTTGTATCCCTGGTCAGGGAACTAGATCCCACATGTCACAACTAGAAGATCCCATGTGTCACAACTAAGACCCAGAGTGGCCAAATAACTAAATAAATATTTAAGGAATTAAAGGAATTCTCAGAGAGATTTCACAATATGGAGAGTGCAAAGGATAAAATGTTGAAAATCAATTCAAACTTAAAAGTACAATTATTCATCAAAGCATAAAGGATGTTTACTCTGTATCATAAGGTATGTGATAAGAAGACAGCATACACTGCTCAAACTACCTGATAATTTTTACAAGGAAATAAAACACTATAACTCTTGAGGTTTCTAGTGTTTCAAATTACAATGTACTAAATATATAACAGTTTTGCTCTTTTGTTCATTTCCTTAAGCCTTTATAACTGACAGTAAGAGAGTTTTGAATGTTTTGACAAAAAATTTAAATCACAGAACAATTGTGATTTTCCCCATTGATTATTAAAGCTTGTTTTGCACAGTTTCAGATTTAATAGTTATTCACAGTCCCTCACTCCTGTGCAAAGCCAAAACTGTCTGTATTTAAAAAAAGAAAAAAAAGCTTATGTCATGAGCACTGTGCTTCATCTTACTCTGATTCTTATTCTTATTAGTTCTCACTAGAGATACTATCTTAAATAGATCAGAGACCTTTTACAGTCACAGTGTAGTCCCCTCAGAGTCATGAGTCTCAGACTTAGACAATAAAGTGTCATGGTCTCGAGTATTGTCAAACCAAGAGCAGCTTTATTAATCATAGAACATATAATAATTGGAATCAAGATTCCATTAATCAGAATTCAAATAAAAGCAAGCACAAATAATCAGAACTCAATCAAATAATCAGAACTTCTTAAGTAAAATCAGAACTCAAATAAGTAAAATCAGAACTCAATCAAATGCAAGCAGAAGTTCTTACCCCAGAGCTGGAGAGTCTCGATCTCACATCAGGCACAGCCAGCCAATCTCCATGAGCGAGCCTCCCGCACAATCTTACCTTACCCTTTTGTATTTTCTCAACTAGAAATCTCAAGTTAACTAGTAATCATAAAAGTGATTATTACAAGAGTGTTTTGCTCCTCTATAGATGCTAAAGTGGTTACTACTGGACCTTTTTTTTTTTCCTTAAAGATTTATTTATTTATTTGTTTTATTTTGGGCGAGTCTAGGGTTAAGACTGTGTTCCCAGTGTAGGAGCCAGGTTGTATCCCTGGTCAGGGAACTAGATCCCACATGTCACAACTAGAAGATCCCATGTGTCACAACTAAGACCCAGAGTGGCCAAATAACTAAATAAATATTTAAGGAATTAAAGGAATTCTCAGAGAGATTTCACAATATGGAGAGTGCAAAGGATAAAATGTTGAAAATCAATTCAAACTTAAAAGTACAATTATTCATCAAAGCATAAAGGATGTTTACTCTGTATCATAAGGTATGTGATAAGAAGACAGCATACACTGCTCAAACTACCTGATAATTTTTACAAGGAAATAAAACACTATAACTCTTGAGGTTTCTAGTGTTTCAAATTACAATGTACTAAATATATAACAGTTTTGCTCTTTTGTTCATTTCCTTAAGCCTTTATAACTGACAGTAAGAGAGTTTTGAATGTTTTGACAAAAAATTTAAATCACAGAACAATTGTGATTTTCCCCATTGATTATTAAAGCTTGTTTTGCACAGTTTCAGATTTAATAGTTATTCACAGTCCCTCACTCCTGTGCAAAGCCAAAACTGTCTGTATTTAAAAAAAGAAAAAAAAGCTTATGTCATGAGCACTGTGCTTCATCTTACTCTGATTCTTATTCTTATTAGTTCTCACTAGAGATACTATCTTAAATAGATCAGAGACCTTTTACAGTCACAGTGTAGTCCCCTCAGAGTCATGAGTCTCAGACTTAGACAATAAAGTGTCATGGTCTCGAGTATTGTCAAACCAAGAGCAGCTTTATTAATCATAGAACATATAATAATTGGAATCAAGATTCCATTAATCAGAATTCAAATAAAAGCAAGCACAAATAATCAGAACTCAATCAAATAATCAGAACTTCTTAAGTAAAATCAGAACTCAAATAAGTAAAATCAGAACTCAATCAAATGCAAGCAGAAGTTCTTACCCCAGAGCTGGAGAGTCTCGATCTCACATCAGGCACAGCCAGCCAATCTCCATGAGCGAGCCTCCCGCACAATCTTACCTTACCCTTTTGTATTTTCTCAACTAGAAATCTCAAGTTAACTAGTAATCATAAAAGTGATTATTACAAGAGTGTTTTGCTCCTCTATAGATGCTAAAGTGGTTACTACTGGACCTTTTTTTTTTCTTAAAGATTTATTTATTTATTTGTTTTATTTTGGGCGAGGGTCAAGTTGGGGAAGGAAGGGAGCAGGTGGGCCACTTCTATTGGTCTTTCATTTCTCTATTTTCATCCCTCTTTGTTCTTTGACTCCTGTGGGCCTTCCATCGCGGTGGCGTCTGTTGTTGCAGAGCACCGGCTCTGGGCGCACGCACTCCAGAGCTCTGGCTCGGTGATTGGACACATCAGTCCAGTGGCTCCGCGGCACGTGGGATCTTCCCAGGCCAGGGATCCAACTGGTGCCCCTTGCACTGCAAGGTGTTGTCCTTACCCACTGGACCACCAGGGGAAGCCCACCCCTGGAGCTTTTTGCTCCTCTACTAGCGCCTAGGTAAACACCTTTGTCTTCTGGGGGAAACATGTGTTTGTACAGAAAACATTCTTACAATTCTTACAAAGGGAACTACGAGTTTTATAGAGTGTGTTACACTATAATTAAAAAAGCACAAGTGGAAGAGCTTTTGTGCTCTGTACTAGTGCCTAGGTAAACATCTCTATCAATGTTTACCAAAGGTGATAGTCTAAGCCTACAAACTGCTAATTTTATGAGTGGGGCTATTTCAGGCCCAGGCTTTTATCAGTAACTGGCTACTTAGTCATCCTCAGAGGAGGTCTCAGAGAGGCAGGGCTGCAGGCAGCGCTTATCGCTAGTGTGAAAAGACATTTGTCCACTCTGCCCAGATACCTTTTCTTGATCTTTTCTGTGAGAAGTGAACATGAAACCATCCCCTCATACTAATGACCACTCTTGTGGGAGCACTTGACATACCCACCAAGTTAGGGTAGAGGGGTCTTCTTCCTCGCATAGTGGCATTCCCTGCAAATAACCTAACTTCTCTTCCTCATCATTTTCCCCATCAGAACTGTTCTCCTCATAATTAGGGTCCCAATATCAGTCAGTGAAGATGTCTTTGCTTGCCCATGACACTTATCTGCCAAGATTTATTGGTTTGTTTGAAGTATGATCCCTCAGCAACAGCAGGGAGGGCGACATTATCAGCTTGTGGCCATGCGGAGACTAGAATCACAAAGAGGTATTCGTCTGATCTCTTGTGGTCTAAGGAAAAGAATTTGAAATAAGGTTTCTGTCACTATGTCAATTTGAAAATCAAAGACCTGGACAAGAAGAGAAGATTCAAGCAGGATGTTGGTCTTCTATCTTTAAAATCAAATCTGTCAAAGGAGAAACAAAAGGAGCCTCTCACAACACAATCCCAGAGGCAGAATACTAGCCCTAACTCTAATCCTACCTTCAACTTAGAAATTTCTTGAAGTTTGTGATGATGAACTTGAGAAATCCTCAGAGATCTTTTACCTCTTCTAGTTGTCTCTTCTTTGGGGTATAAGAGCTGGAAGTTGGAGCTTTTTTGAAGTAGTCAAAGGTGTTGCTGACCTTCTTTTTTCTTCAGTTTATTATTTCCTTTCATGGGAAGGGGAGTAGAATAGTCAGCCCCCTGCAAAATTTTCATTTCCAATTGTTTTTCTCTGAGACTCAACCACACCAGCACAATTCTAAAATTTATGATATGCTTTTCAATGAAACATGTAGTCCTGTGAGCATTTAGAGAGGGGTAAATACAAGCTGAAAGTTGTAGAGGTACTGAATCCCTTAAGTGCTGGCATTTGGCCACTCAGCTTTCGTGGGCTCTAATGTAGCCAGAAGTCTAAGCTTTAACTCTAGGGAATAAAAAAGGACTGAAAAATTAGCTCATGATTTGTTTTTCCTATTTTTGATATGGATATGAATTTAACAACTGTAGAGATGTTTCCCAGATTTCTCAAATCATAGGGTGTGGGGTTTTCCAGGAGAGTGTTTCTCTTTTTCTTTCCTCTTTTCAAATAATCTCAGGGTAAAATAATTTTATGGTACATCTTAAGCCATGGAATATTAATGCGTTATTGTAAAGACATAGAGTCAAGAAAGTTTATCTTCTGTGATATTATGTTGTTTGGACCTTATTCCAGAAGAAACAATATGCTCAAAGCTGCCCTAAATTTTGTTGACTTGAAGAAAATGCACAACGTGAGAACCACACATTAAGTTTCATTTGGGGCAAAAGGAGGACTGCAGCCCAGGAGACAGTGCCTCAGACAGCTCTGAGAAACTACTCCAAAGAGGCAGAGGAGAAGATCAGTATGTATGAGATTTTGATGAAGGGGAAATACATGTAATCAAGCATGTAATTTTTCCAGGAGGTTTATAGTAGTCTTGTGAAACTTAGCTAGTCACAAGGAACAGCTGTCACCATGAAAGATTTCAGTGCTTCTCTAGATATGGGGAGATACAAGAATATTTCATAATATCTCAGATTTTATGGGCTCATAAAATAAGCTCCTGAAAATATCTATCTGAAGACCTGTTCTGCCAGCTTTTCCCCTGAGCACAAAGTACCTCATTTCTTGGCAACACACGATTTAATCCTTGCAGAGGTAGACTATAAGTGCCCATGGCAAGTGCCAATTTGTAGTTGACAATGTGAATTGGGAAAGATTAAACTGTCATGCCTCCATTCCAGGCCAGACAAGTTAAATCTGTTTACAAATTCCCAGAAGGATCCAACTGACCCAGAAAAAATGCATGAATACCAGACAAAGGATTTGCTTCTTGACAGTATAAGTACTAGTACATTCTAAGTACTAATAATTTAGTATGACTAATTAATATTATCAGAGCAAAACATAAAACCAAAATACATACATAAAAACAAATCTCCTGCCTAATTGCCACATCTCTAAAGTTATCACACTACTATCTGTTACTATCTAGACTTTGGATTCAGTTTGGTAAGATTTGTACTAGGGTTCCAGTAGAAGAAGAAAATAAATACCTATTCTGGAAACTTCCTTAGGTAGCAATTTTTTTGTATATTTACAAATTTATTTTTAAACTATTTGAGCCCTCTTAGTCTATACTGTAGAATTTTTATTTCTTTTCCTTTATGTTTTGCTATGTGATAATCTGCTAGGCTAGTAATACATATAAGTAGGTAAACATACATTGGGGATCTATCTTCAATTTTTTTAATGTTTGGAATCTGTAACAAAAAAAATAATTGAGGTGAATTCTTTAAAGCAATTTCCATCTGGAGAGTACTTGAATCAGATTTTTTTTTTTACACTGAAAAAAATTTTTTATTGGAGTATAGCCAATTGACAGTTTTGTGATAGTTTCAGGTGAACAGTGAAGTAGCTTGGCCATACATATACATGTGCCCATTCTCCCTGAAAACCCCCTCCCATCCAGGCTGGTACATAACATTAAGCAGAGTTCCATGTGCTATACAATAGATTTTTGTTGGTTATCCATTTCAAACATGGCAGTGTGAATCACACATTTTAAAGAGTCAAAGACAATGATAGATCTTTTAATAGGAATGTTCAACTTTTAAATAGGAAAATAGAAATTACTTAATATCTCAGATTTTATGGGCTCATAAAATAAGCTCCTGAAAATATCTATCTGAAGACCTGTTCTGCCAGCTTTTCCCCTGAGCACAAAGTACCTCATTTCTTGGCAACACACGATTTAATCCTTGCAGAGGTAGACTATAAGTGCCCATGGCAAGTGCCAATTTGTAGTTGACAATGTGAATTGGGAAAGATTAAACTGTCATGCCTCCATTCCAGGCCAGACAAGTTAAATCTGTTTACAAATTCCCAGAAGGATCCAACTGACCCAGAAAAAATGCATGAATACCAGACAAAGGATTTGCTTCTTGACAGTATAAGTACTAGTACATTCTAAGTACTAATAATTTAGTATGACTAATTAATATTATCAGAGCAAAACATAAAACCAAAATACATACATAAAAACAAATCTCCTGCCTAATTGCCACATCTCTAAAGTTATCACACTACTATCTGTTACTATCTAGACTTTGGATTCAGTTTGGTAAGATTTGTACTAGGGTTCCAGTAGAAGAAGAAAATAAATACCTATTCTGGAAACTTCCTTAGGTAGCAATTTTTTTGTATATTTACAAATTTATTTTTAAACTATTTGAGCCCTCTTAGTCTATACTGTAGAATTTTTATTTCTTTTCCTTTATGTTTTGCTATGTGCATAATCTGCTAGGCTAGTAATACATATAAGTAGGTAAACATACATTGGGGATCTATCTTCAATTTTTTTTTAATGTTTGGAATCTGTAACAAAAAAAATAATTGAGGTGAATTCTTTAAAGCAATTTCCATCTGGAGAGTACTTGAATCAGATTTTTTTTTTTACACTGAAAAAAATTTTTTATTGGAGTATAGCCAATTGACAGTTTTGTGATAGTTTCAGGTGAACAGTGAAGTAGCTTGGCCATACATATACATGTGCCCATTCTCCCTGAAAACCCCCTCCCATCCAGGCTGGTACATAACATTAAGCAGAGTTCCATGTGCTATACAATAGATTTTTGTTGGTTATCCATTTCAAACATGGCAGTGTGAATCACACATTTTAAAGAGTCAAAGACAATGATAGATCTTTTAAATAGGAATGTTCAACAAAATTTTAATCCACGCATAAGCTGAAAATTCTAATTTTTATTAGAGTCAACTATTTCATTAACTATTATATTAAATCTATCAGTCAACAATTAGCCAGCTAACCCATAAACCCTCCATCTTTATGGAAGTTCCTTTCCTTACTAATTAGAATCTCTTAAGAATTTCATATCATAAAAGGTTTGCTGAGAAAAAAACTATTCACCTATTGAACCTTAAACAAACCAATGAGCTTTGCTAGAAAGTTGGCTACTTAGTAAAAATATTCTTTTGTCTAAGTTATTTGACATCGTGTAGTGAAAACAAATTGAGGGAAATTGTGATTGTCTTACTTATTGTCTTGTCATCAATACAAAAAGACATAAAATCTAACAGAGAACTTACTCTTCATCTTAAGTATCACAAGATCTTTTTCTTAGGCTGGATTTCAAGCATGATCATTTTGTGATAGTTGTTTCACTCCTGGTAAAAAGAATGCTTAGTATACATGTTAAATCACAGTTTTCTTTGGTTATGCAGAGTTTCTAATGGCATATAATACTAATTATTGTTAATAGAGATAATACCAAGAATATTGAAAGAAGAAATGTTGTCCATTTTATGTACTGATTATCCCAAATAATGATTATTATCATCACAATGTAAGAGAAAGTTAAAATGGGACTCAGTCTCAGTTTCTGCCCAGGCTCAATAGGTTCTGAGTCTTCCCTCATTCCAAAGTGAGATGCTAGACCACTAAAATAGGACTTGCAAAGGAGATACACGAGAATTAGTTTTGCAGCCCACTGGTGACTGCCTCCAGCATATAAAATGGATTCCAGAAACCAAGAGATGTGTTATAGATCTGAAGAGGATTTCAGTATGTTACCATTGTATATAAAAAAGGTAAGATCATGGCATCCATCACTTCATGGCAAATAGAAGGGGGAAAAGTAGAAGCTGTGACAGATTTTATTTTCTTAGGCTCCCAAATCACTACAGCCATGAAATTAATAGATGCTTGCTCCTTGGAAGAAAGCTATTACAAACCTAGACAGCATATTTACAAGCAGAGACATTACTTTGCTGGAAAAGGCCCATCTAGTCAAAGCTATGGTTTTACCAGTAGTCATGTATGGACATGTAAAAGGGCCATAATGAAGGTAGAGCATCAAAGAATTGATGCTTTTGAACTATGGTGCTGGAGAAGACTCTAGAGAGTCCCTTGGACCACAAGGAGCTCAAACTAGTTAATTCTAAAAGAAATCAACCCTGAGTATTCATTACAAGGACTGATGCTGAAGCTGAAGCTTTACTACTAGTCATCTGATGTGAAGAGCTGACTCATTGGAAAATATCCTGATGCTTGGAAAGATAGAAGGCAAAGGAGAAGGGGGTGGCAGAGACTGAAATGGTTAGATAGCATCTCCAAGTCAATGAAAATGAACATGAGCAAACTCCAGAAGATGGTGGAGGACAGAGGAATCTGGCATGTTGCAGTTCATGGAGCTGCAAAAAGTGGGACACAACTTAGCTACTGAGCAACAACAAAAGACATTGTCTATGATGTGTCCCACATAGATGAGAATTCTTCTCTCACCTCAAGTTTAGGGCAAGTGTCTCTGATGGCACCAATGTCCCCAGTAGGAGAACTTGGAGATACAGTACAGTGATGTCACACCTATATGTGGTAAATATAAAGATGGACTGGCTGACTAGTTGTTTTGATGGCAAAGAGTCTATGCTGGGGTGGACCCGACTCTTGTCAGAACAAAGAACATTCAGGACTCGCCATGAACCCATGTAGATGGAGAAAGAGACCTAGCATGGTGGTATTTGACATCATTACCAAAAGACCTTCTGAAGCACCCAGGTAGGGAGATCACAGATAAAAGAGTCTTGATGTGTTTTCTTGAATGGCAAACAAAATGTAATTTTCTATCATCAAGAGCTGCTATGAGAAATTCCCAGTGATGAGACAGTTCTCCAATGGATCCACAAAAGCACCCCAGAGGAGAAATATTCTCCAGCACCTACACCAATGCTAGATCACTAGAACAGATCCAGACTTTGCCTGACTCTTAACTCATCAATTTCCTTTCACATTATTTGGAGGAACTGAAGGTAAAGAAACAGAGTAAGCAGCTCAGGGTCCCTCTTGCCCCTGTGGAAGAGGCCAACTTGAATTGGGTGTCAGTTGGGAGGAAAAGCACAGTTTTTAAAAAAGAAAACAAAATAATCATTATTATTATACATTACTTTACCAAGACTCTTTGAGGGAATAAATTAAGTAGAGAACTTTTTATTTCTGAAAGAACCTTTTCTTTTATGAAAGTTACTAGAAACACCACAGGGTCCATTGTATCTGACTAGGGACAACAAAGAACAAATTTTCAAGAATAGGTTTGAAAGGCAGTAGAAAAAAGAGAGAGACTTCTCAGTGGCTCAGTGGTAAAAAATCTGCCTGCAATTCTCGAGGCACAGGAGGTACAGGTTCAATCCCTGGGTCAGAAAGATGCCCTGGAGGAGGTCATAGCAACCCACACTAGTATTCTTGCCTGAGGAATCCCCATGGACAGAGTAACCTGCTGGGCTACAGTCCACGAGCTTGCCTTAGTGACTAAACAATGATTTCAATAATACTAGCTAAAATTTATCAAGTACTTATTATATGCCAGATACTACCTGATTTCCATGCATTGAATCATTTCAGCCTCATAACTTTAGAAGCTTATTATACTCATTTTTTTATGTGAGAAATTTAGGTGCAGGGAGAGTGTAGGTAACTTGCCTAACTAGTAAGAAACAAAGCAGCTTATGATTATTTTCAGCAGAGAAGAATTGAACCTCTTTGCTCAAGTTATTTTTTCTCTCAACATTCAAAATACTGGATATCTAAAATGTAAACCACAGCCATATCAATTCAAAGGCATTAACACTTCGCAGAGACACATGAGTTTACACCTGATTTGCTATATTTTGTTTCAAGAATTAAACAATGAATTGCCATAGGACATGGGTTTTGTTTTCTTAAATATATGTTTATCTCTTTCCTTTTTGTAGATCTGGGCAACCACTGCAAAAAATAAAGTACAGCTTTAAGGGTCATGACCGCACCAATTTCCCCCCAAAAAGAATCACTAGAACAGATCCAGACTTTGCCTGACTCTTAACTCATCAATTTCCTTTCACATTATTTGGAGGAACTGAAGGTAAAGAAACAGAGTAAGCAGCTCAGGGTCCCTCTTGCCCCTGTGGAAGAGGCCAACTTGAATTGGGTGTCAGTTGGGAGGAAAAGCACAGTTTTTAAAAAAGAAAACAAAATAATCATTATTATTATACATTACTTTACCAAGACTCTTTGAGGGAATAAATTAAGTAGAGAACTTTTTATTTCTGAAAGAACCTTTTCTTTTATGAAAGTTACTAGAAACACCACAGGGTCCATTGTATCTGACTAGGGACAACAAAGAACAAATTTTCAAGAATAGGTTTGAAAGGCAGTAGAAAAAAGAGAGACTTCTCAGTGGCTCAGTGGTAAAAAATCTGCCTGCAATTCTCGAGGCACAGGAGGTACAGGTTCAATCCCTGGGTCAGAAAGATGCCCTGGAGGAGGTCATAGCAACCCACACTAGTATTCTTGCCTGAGGAATCCCCATGGACAGAGTAACCTGCTGGGCTACAGTCCACGAGCTTGCCTTAGTGACTAAACAATGATTTCAATAATACTAGCTAAAATTTATCAAGTACTTATTATATGCCAGATACTACCTGATTTCCATGCATTGAATCATTTCAGCCTCATAACTTTAGAAGCTTATTATACTCATTTTTTTATGTGAGAAATTTAGGTGCAGGGAGAGTGTAGGTAACTTGCCTAACTAGTAAGAAACAAAGCAGCTTATGATTATTTTCAGCAGAGAAGAATTGAACCTCTTTGCTCAAGTTATTTTTTCTCTCAACATTCAAAATACTGGATATCTAAAATGTAAACCACAGCCATATCAATTCAAAGGCATTAACACTTCGCAGAGACACATGAGTTTACACCTGATTTGCTATATTTTGTTTCAAGAATTAAACAATGAATTGCCATAGGACATGGGTTTTGTTTTCTTAAATATATGTTTATCTCTTTCCTTTTTGTAGATCTGGGCAACCACTGCAAAATAAAGTACAGCTGAAGGGTCATGACCTGCTCACTCTGAAGAACTTTGCAGGAGAAGAAATTAAGTATATGCTATGACTATCAGCAGATCTGAAATTCAGGATAAAACAAAAAGGAGAAGTATTTATATTTCCATATTACCTTCCTCTGCTACCAGTCAGTATTTTTTATTTTCCTTTTGGCTGCACTGCATGGCATGAAGAATCTTAGTTCCCCAACCAGGGATCAAACCTGTGCCCCCTGCAATAGAAGCACAGATTCCTAACTACTGGACCACCAGGGAAGTCCAAATCAGCCTTTTAAAAACAGCCTTTCCAAAGAAAGAGGAAAAAGAAATACATTGAAATTCCTAAATAGTAGCCAAGTAATGAAATAACACAGGCAAGGTAATTGATTATCACCGAGTGTAGAGTCATATAAAAGGCATAAAATCAGTTATTCAGTGACAAGTCATTGTATTTCTTTTATGTGGAATGTTGAAAGTCATTATTAACTGAATCAGAACCCAAGGAATAATTTCTCTGGACTGATTTTCTTTTTATCCCTCTTTCTTTTCTCTGTTTGCTTTCTATCAGATACAAAATAAGAATGATACATATTTCAATGATGTATGAGGATCAGATATATCATCATTAGGATAATTCCAAAAAATTCAGGATGATGTGACAATGTTAAAAATTCAGATTAGCGGGCTTCCCCTGGTGGTCCAGTGGGTAAGGACACCGCCTTGCAGTGCAAGGGCGCCGGTTCTGGGAAGATCCCACGTGCGGAGCAGCTGGACTGATGTGTCCAATAACCGAGCCTAACTAGTAAGAAACAAAGCAGCTTATGATTATTTTCAGCAGAGAAGAATTGAACCTCTTTGCTCAAGTTATTTTTTCTCTCAACATTCAAAATACTGGATATCTAAAATGTAAACCACAGCCATATCAATTCAAAGGCATTAACACTTCGCAGAGACACATGAGTTTACACCTGATTTGCTATATTTTGTTTCAAGAATTAAACAATGAATTGCCATAGGACATGGGTTTTGTTTTCTTAAATATATGTTTATCTCTTTCCTTTTTGTAGATCTGGGCAACCACTGCAAAATAAAGTACAGCTGAAGGGTCATGACCTGCTCACTCTGAAGAACTTTGCAGGAGAAGAAATTAAGTATATGCTATGACTATCAGCAGATCTGAAATTCAGGATAAAACAAAAAGGAGAAGTATTTATATTTCCATATTACCTTCCTCTGCTACCAGTCAGTATTTTTTATTTTCCTTTTGGCTGCACTGCATGGCATGAAGAATCTTAGTTCCCCAACCAGGGATCAAACCTGTGCCCCCTGCAATAGAAGCACAGATTCCTAACTACTGGACCACCAGGGAAGTCCAAATCAGCCTTTTAAAAACAGCTTTTCCAAAGAAAGAGGAAAAAGAAATACATTGAAATTCCTAAATAGTAGCCAAGTAATGAAATAACACAGGCAAGGTAATTGATTATCACCGAGTGTAGAGTCATATAAAAGGCATAAAATCAGTTATTCAGTGACAAGTCATTGTATTTCTTTTATGTGGAATGTTGAAAGTCATTATTAACTGAATCAGAACCCAAGGAATAATTTCTCTGGACTGATTTTCTTTTTATCCCTCTTTCTTTTCTCTGTTTGCTTTCTATCAGATACAAAATAAGAATGATACATATTTCAATGATGTATGAGGATCAGATATATCATCATTAGGATAATTCCAAAAAATTCAGGATGATGTGACAATGTTAAAAATTCAGATTAGCGGGCTTCCCCTGGTGGTCCAGTGGGTAAGGACACCGCCTTGCAGTGCAAGGGGCGCCGGTTCGATCCCTGGCCTGGGAAGATCCCACGTGCCGCGGAGCAGCTGGACTGATGTGTCCAATAACCGAGCCGGAGCTCTGGAGTGCATGCGCTCAGAGCCGGTGCTCTGCAACGACAGACGCCACCGCGATGGGAGACCCACAGGAGCCAAACAGCAAAGACCGATGAAAATAGAGAAATGAAAGACCAATAGAAGTGGCCCGCCCGCTCCCCTCCCTCCCCAACCCGACCCCCGCCCAAAGTAAAATAAATAAATAAATCTTTAAAAAAAAAAATTCAGATTAGCAAAGAAATAATTAAGAGGTAACCAAGTAGAATAAGAGATAGGATATGGTGCTTAGCTGGAAGCATTAGTCTGCATTTTGAGCAGTGTATGTTTGAAATACAATTTATGCAGCAGCTTCATTTAGACTGCCTAACTGTGAAAGTGTTTTCATTTTCCAAGCTTGTTCAAAATCATTTGAAAGAGCTGGTTGCAGGTTGAGAAAGTTGTACACAACCTTGATTCTCTTATCTAGCTCACTAACTCTCCAAGTTCCTAGGAATGAATCAAAAACAGGAGTGGTTCCAAATGCTATGGGTTCCTATCGAATACTTTGAAATAAGGAGAAAAGTACCCCACACCCCTCCACCCTACCCCAAGATCCAAGGCTTTTGTTCTTCACACTTATGGCGAGGAAATTTAGCTGTCAGGAATCTATTTGCTCCAGAATTCATCCTATTCAGAAGTCCATCCATGGAAGAGAAATGAGGAAGGGCCCCACTCCACACTCTTAACTCAGACTGTTTCCACATGACTTCTAGAAACAAAGCAACTCAGACTGTTTCCACATGACTTCTAGAAACAAAGCCTTTGTAATCTCTCAAGGATGCATGATGAAAGTATATTTGAAACTCTGGGGCTTCATCTTTAGGAGTCTGAGTACTCCATGCTATGACAGAGAAACATGTTCTTAGCTGAGAAAACATTTCCTAAACAAGCATCTTCAAGGTCATTGAACACTGGCAGAGGTTTCTTTTACTGAGTCTAAGTTTACTTTGCTTGCCTCACAACAGGCCAATGCATCTGAAAGACAAGTGCTGAGGCAAGGAATATGATTTTATTTGGAAAGGTGGCTGATGGAAAAGATTGCAGACTAATGTCTCAAAATAACCAATTTATCAGGGTCTGGATGCCAGCTTATTTTATAGAACAGAGATGGAAGAGATGAGGAAGTAAAGTAAAAAATGCCATTAATTTTGCAAATATATCCTGGAATGACCATCCCTGGGGAGGGGATATGTTGATTTTTTCCTTCCTGTAGCCATCCACAGGTGGACAGAGTCCTGAACAAAGGCATTCTGGCTTAGCATTCATGAAGAGAAGAAGCTTTCACCAGGTCAGGCCATTATTTGGACAGTATCTTTTCAGTGGACAAAAGCAACTGGAAGCAAATGTTAAAGAAACAAATCCAACATGAAGTCAGTTCTTCCCCGTAAAAGCCCCACAGATTTAAATAAGAAGATGGTTCCAATATGAAATATTAACACATTTTGGAACAAATGTTCAGGTGGAACACAGAGCAACTAGTATTACTTTCTCAATATATGTCAACTAGCTGCAGGAGTTCCTGTTTCCTTCCCAAATTGGTACATAACATGTGAAAAAAAACACTTTAAATCCACTTTGTAAACAACATCTAATGCTTATTTGGGAGCCATATTAATTATTCTACAGTTTGCAATAATGTAAAGAATAAATCTTGAAACATTCTTGCTATTATATATAAAGCATATATTTCATAATTATTTAAATTGTGTTCTTATCCTTGACTTTCAGTATTTGCCTTTATTGCAAGGGAAATCTTTAGGCATATCTTTTGCAAAAAGATGTACTTGAACAAGACTGTCAAAAGAAACAGGTGAGTTCACAGATAAACTTGGACTTGTGTTGAAGAGCGGGCCAGAGAATGAGAACCTGTGAGGAGCAGCCCAGTGTGTGTGTGTGTGTCTGTGTGTGTGGTGGGGGTAGTTGGTATTGGTCTGTCTCTTTGACAACAACAAAGGGAAAACATGTCACCAAGAGTAGCAATGGAAGGCTCTGAATGCTCTTTCTGATCCTCACAGCAGTTGCAAGCAGAAAGAGGAGCCTCATCAGTAGGAATTCCTTGAAGACTTGATTAGAAGTCCCAAATAATTCTTCATGTTCAGTACAGAATATTAGCGTACATAAATTCTTAGGCATTCAACTCATGTGAGCAAGAAGTGTGCATTTTTCTAACATGTAAAAGATCTTTTCCTTGTTTATATTAATTCTACTGTATGATGGAAACAATCTCTGCAATCCTAGGCAATCCTGTCATTACAGTGTTTACTTTGTCAGTTTAGGGTCTCTTCACCCTTTCCCCGCAGTCATGGTGAAGTCCTGGAGAGATTCTCCATGTCGAGGCATCTAGCACAATAGGAATCTTGTCCTGGGTCATTAGGACATCATCATGAAATGTCTATACTGAAATCTGTTGGGACTTCTGTATCTCTATTGGACTGGCTCCCATTTATTTGGAGTTTGCTTTACTCTGATCATGATATCTAACATAGCTCTTGCTTTGACTCTCTTGTTGATCCAAGTTCATGTGCTTGTCACCCACTGAGGTCAAAAAAACTGAAATGGTGGAGTACGGAGCAGAGAAGGGTTTACTCCCAGGCCGTGCAAGGAGACAAAGTGGTTCATGCCCTAAAAAGTCTCGAGCTTCCTGAAGAATTTTGGCAAAGCATTTAAAAAAAATTTTTTTCCTTTATTTTAAATATTTTACAGAGTTTTGTTGTTCACAGACAGGTATGTTCCCAGATCATTCATATGCATGTCCCTGGACCCTCCCACCACCCAGTTACCCACTTCCGACCCCTCCAGACCATCGCCCCAAGTGGTTGTAGGTGCTCCTATTCCCAGCTATCTTTTTCACACATGACAGTAGTTTCCATGTTACTCCCTCCATGTCTCCCTCCCACTGTTCGGTCTCCACAATGTCTTTATGTCTATTCTCTGTTTTTTCCTGAGTTCAGTGTGTGTGTTATCATGACCATCTTACTAGATCCCATATATATATGAGTTAGTATACTGTACTTGTCTTTCTCTTTTTGACTTACTTCACTTTTTATGATAGGTTCTAGAGCTAGCCACTTCATTAGGACTGAGTCTTCTGCATTTCTTTTAACAGCTGAGTAGTATTCCATTGTATATATGTACCAGGACTTCTCTATTCATTCATTCGTCGATGGATATCTAGGTTGCTTCCATGTTCTGGCTATTGTATAGAGAGCTGCAATGAACATTGGGGTACAGGTGCCTCTTTCATTTTTGATTTCATCAGGATATAGGCCTAATAGTGGGATTGCTGGGTCATAGAGTGCTTCTATTTTTAGTTTCTAAAGGAATTTCCATATTGTCTTCCATAGAGGTTGGTTGTATCAGTTTACATTCCCACCAGCAGTACATGAGGGTTCCCTTTTCTCCACACCCTCTCCAGAATTTATTGTCTGTCGATTTGTTGATGATGGCCATTCTGACGGGTGTGAGGTGGTATCTCATTGTGGTTTTAATTTGCATTTCTCTAATGATAAGCGAGGTTGAGCATCATTTCATGTGCTTTTGGGCCATCTGTATGTCCTCTTTGTAGAGGCGTCTCTTTAGATCTTTTCCCCATTTTTTGATTGGGTTGTTAGTTTTTCCAGTGCTGAGTTGTCTGAGTTGCTTGTAGATTCTGGAGATTAATTGTTTGTCTGTTGTTTAATTTGCTATGATTTTCTCCCACTCTGTAGGGTGTCTGTTCAGCTTTTTGGTGATTTCTTTTGCTGTACAAAAGCTTTTAAGTTTCATGAGTTCCCACATGTTCACTTTTCTTTTCAGTTCCACTATTCTAGTAGGTGGGTCAGAGAAGATCTTGCTTTGATTGATGTCCTTGAGGGTTTTGCCTATATTCTCCTCTAAGAGTTTGATGGTTTCTGGTCTTACATTTAGGCCTTTAATCCATTTTGAGTTGATCTTTGTGTATGGTGTCAGGGAATGTTCCAACTTCATTTTTTCCCATGTAGCTGTCCAATTTTCCCAGCACCATTTGTTGAAGAGGCTGTCTTTGTCCCATGTTATAGTTTCTCCTCCTTTGTCAAAAATAAGGTACCCATAGGTGCATGGGTTTATCTCTGGGTTCTCAATCTTGTTCCATTGATCTATAGTTCTGTTTTTGTGCCACTACCATACTGTCTTGATGACTGTTGCTTTGTAGTAGAGTCTGAAGTTAGGGAGGCTGATCCCTCCAACTCCATTTTTCTTTCTCAGGATTGCTTTGGCTATTCGAGGTCTTTTGTGTTTCCATATGAACTGTGTTACTATTTGGTCTAGTTTTGTGAAAAAAGTCAATGGTAGTTGGATAGGTATTGCATTGAATCTGTAGATGATATTTGGTAGTATGGTCATTTTCACAATATTGATTCTTCCGTTCCAGGAACATGGAATATCTCTCCATCTGTTTAAATCTTCTTTAATTTCTCTCATGAGTGTTTTGTAATTTTCTGTGTACAATTCTTTTGTTTCTTTGGGTAGGTTTATTCCTAGACATTTGATTCTTTTGGTAGCAATGGTGAAAGGGATGGCCTCTTTGATTTCGTTTTCTGATTATTCGTTGTTCGTGTATAGGAATGCCAGTGATTTCTGTGTGTTGACTTTGTACCCTGCAACTTTGCTGAATTCGTTGATTAGCTCTAGTAGCTTTGTAATAGAGTCTTTGGGATTTTCTATGTATAATATCATGTCATCTGCAAAAAGAGAGAGCCTGACTTCTTCCTTTCCAATCTGGATTCCTTTGATTTCTTTCTCTTCTCTTATTGCTGTTGCTAGGACTTCCAGGACTATGTTGAATAATAGTGGTGAAAGTAGACACCCCTGTCTTGTTCCTGATCTTAGAGGGAATGCTTTCAGTTTTACACCATTAAGGATAATGTTCGCTGTGGGCTTCTCATATGTGGCTTTCACTATGTTGAGATAGGTTCCTTCTATGCCCATTTTCTGAAGAATTTTTATCATAAATGGATGTTGTACTTTGTTGAAGGCTTTTTCTGCATCTATTGAGATGATCATGTGGTTTTTGTCTTTCAATTTGTTGATATGGTGTATCACATTGATTGATTTGCAGATGTTGAAGAAGCCTTGCATGCCTGGGATGAACCCGACTTGATCGTAATGTATGAGTTTTCTGACATATCGTTGAATTCTGTTTGCTAGGATTTTGTTGAGGATCTTGGCATCTAAGTTCATCAGTGAAATTGGCCTATAGTTTTCCCTGTTTGTGTTGTATTTGCCTGGTTTGGGTATCAGGGTGATGGTGGCCTCATAGAATGTGTTTGGAAGTTTTCCTTCCTGTGTAATTTTTTGGAAGAGTTTTAGAAGGACAGGCATTAGCTCTTCTTTAAATGTTTGGTAGAATTCGGCTGTGAAGCCATATGGCCCTGGGCTTTTATTTTTGGGTAGATTTTTTATCACAGATTCGATTTTTGAGCTTGTGATTGGGTTTATCAAAGTTTCTGTTTCTTCCTGGCTCAGTCTTGGGAGATTAATCCTCTCCAAGAAACTGTCCATTTTTTCCAGGTTGTCCAGTTTGTTGCCATATAGCTGTTCATAACAGTCCCTTTGAATCCTTTGTATTTCTGCATGATCTGTTGTAATCTCTCTTTTTTCATTTTTGATTTTGTTGATCTGGTTCTTCTCTCTCTTTTTCTTAATGAGTCTGGCCAGGGGCTTGTGAATTTTGTTTACCTTTTCAAAGAACCAACTTTTTGTTTTATTTATCTTTACTATTGTTTCTTTTGTTTCTTTCTCATTTATTTCTGCTCTGATCTTTATGATTTCTCTTCTTCTGCTGGCTTTGGGATGTTTTTGTTCTTCTTTCTCCAATTGTTTTAAGTGAGGGTTAGGTCATCTGCTTCATATTTTCCTAGTTTCTTGAGGTGGGATTGTATTGCTATAAATTTCCCTCTTAGAACTGCTTTTGCTATATCCCATAGGTTTTGCACTGTCGTGTGTTCATTGTCTTTTTCTTCTAGGAATTGTTTAACTTTCCCTTTGATTTCCTCAATGATCAGTTGGTTTTTTAGGTATGTATTGTTTAATCTCCATGTGTTTGTGTTTTTAGGTTTTTTTTTTTCTGGTAGTTGATCTCTAGTCTCATTGCATTGTGGTCCGAGAAGATGGTTGGTATAATTTCGGTTTTCTTGAACTGACTGAGGTTTGATTTGTGACCCAAGATGTGGTCTATCCTGAAGAATGTTCCGTGAGTACTTGAGAAGAAAATGTATTCTTCTGCTTTTGGATGGAAATTCCTAAAAATATCCATGAGATCCATCTCTTCTAGTGTGGCATTTAAGGCTTGTGTTTCTTTATTAATTTTCTGTTTGGATGATCTATCCATTGGTGTGAGAGGAGTGTTAAAGTCTCCTACTATTACTCTGTTATTGTTGATTTCTTCTTTTATGTCTGAAAGTAACTGTCTTATGTATTGAGGTGCCCCTGTGTTGGGTGCGTAGATATTCATGACTGTTATGTCTTCCTCTTGGATACATCCCTTAATCATGATGTAGTGACCTGCCTTGTCTCTTAGAATCTTCTTTACTTTAAAGTCTATTTTGTCTGATATGAGGATTGCTACTCCAGTTTTCTTTTGATTTCCATTTGCATGGAATATCTTTTTCCAGCCTTTCACTTTCAGTCTATGAGTGTCTCTAGGTCTGAAGTGTGGGTCTCTTGTAAACAGCATATATATGGGTTTGCTTCTGGGTCCGTTCAGTCAGCCTGTGTCGTTTGGTTGGAGCATTTAGTCCATTTACATTCAAAGTAATTATTGATACGAATGTCCTATTGTCATCTTCTTAGAAATTTGGGGTTTGATTTGTAAGGCTTCTCCTACTCTATTTATTGGCTATATCAGGCCCTTTAACACTTGTTGTAGAGCTGGTTTTGTGGTACAGAATTCTTTTAGTTTTTGCTTGTCTGTGAAGCTTTTGACTTCACCATCAATTCTGAATGAGATTCTTGCTGGGTAGAGAAATCTTGGTTGGAGGCTATTCTCTATTAGCCATTTAAATGTGTCCTGCCATTCTCTTCTGGCCTGCAGGGTTTCTGTTAAGAGATCCGCAGTTAGACGTATGGGGTTTCCTTTATATATTATTTGTTGTTAGCTCCTCACTGCTTTTAGTAATCTGTCTTCATATTTAGTCTGCGTTAGTTTGATTAGAATGTGCCTTGGTGTGTTTCTTCTGGGGTTTATCCTGTGTGGAACTCTTTGTGCTTCTTGGACTTGGTTGACTATTTCCTTTCCCATGCTGTTGAATTTTTCAACTATAACCTCTTCAAGAATTTTTTCATAGCCTTTCTTCCCCTCTTCTTCTTTTGGAACTCCTATAATTCTAATGTTGGTGCGTTTGATATTGTCCCATAGGCCTTTGATGCTATCCTCAGTTCTTTTAATTCTTTCAGTTTTGTTGTGTTCTTCAGCACTTATTTCCACCATTCTGTCTTCCAGCTCACTTATTCGTTCTTCAGCCTCTGAAATTCTACTGTTGAGACCTTCTATAGTATTTTTGAGTTCAGCAATTGAGTTAGTTGTCTCCATTTGCTTATTTTTCATTTCTTGCATGTCTCTTCTCAATGCACTAATTTCCTCTAATATTCTGTTTTTGGTGTTTTGCATCCTCATCAGTATAGCTTTTCTGAATTCTCTTTCAGATAATTTGCCTATCTCCTCCTCTGTCATTTGAAGCTGTGTTTCTCTGGCTTGGTGCTTCATTTATGCAGTGTTTCTCTGATGTTTCATTATTAGGTTAATTTTTGTTTCTTTGTGTGTGTGTGCGTGTGTGGAGTTCTTTTTCCCTCACTAGGCTTCTTGGTTGAATTCTCCCTTCCTTTGGGTTTCTGTCCTTGTAGAAGGGTTCAGTGGTTTGTGTCTTGGGTGGTGTTAAGCCTTGTTTATAAGTGAATAATCTCCAGTGTTGTATGTTCTTTTGTAGTGTGGGGTCTTGGAATCGGGCTTCTACTCCGAGGATCGTTGGTTTGATGATTGGTCAGGAGTTGTAGGCTCTATTGTTCTCCGTGAAGCTTTTGACTTCACCATCAATTCTGAATGAGATTCTTGCTGGGTAGAGAAATCTTGGTTGGAGGCTATTCTCTATTAGCCATTTAAATGTGTCCTGCCATTCTCTTCTGGCCTGCAGGGTTTCTGTTAAGAGATCCGCAGTTAGACGTATGGGGTTTCCTTTATATATTATTTGTTGTTAGCTCCTCACTGCTTTTAGTAATCTGTCTTCATATTTAGTCTGCGTTAGTTTGATTAGAATGTGCCTTGGTGTGTTTCTTCTGGGGTTTATCCTGTGTGGAACTCTTTGTGCTTCTTGGACTTGGTTGACTATTTCCTTTCCCATGCTGTTGAATTTTTCAACTATAACCTCTTCAAGAATTTTTTCATAGCCTTTCTTCCCCTCTTCTTCTTTTGGAACTCCTATAATTCTAATGTTGGTGCGTTTGATATTGTCCCATAGGCCTTTGATGCTATCCTCAGTTCTTTTAATTCTTTCAGTTTTGTTGTGTTCTTCAGCACTTATTTCCACCATTCTGTCTTCCAGCTCACTTATTCGTTCTTCAGCCTCTGAAATTCTACTGTTGAGACCTTCTATAGTATTTTTGAGTTCAGCAATTGAGTTAGTTGTCTCCATTTGCTTATTTTTCATTTCTTGCATGTCTCTTCTCAATGCACTAATTTCCTCTAATATTCTGTTTTTGGTGTTTTGCATCCTCATCAGTATAGCTTTTCTGAATTCTCTTTCAGATAATTTGCCTATCTCCTCCTCTGTCATTTGAAGCTGTGTTTCTCTGGCTTGGTGCTTCATTTATGCAGTGTTTCTCTGATGTTTCATTATTAGGTTAATTTTTGTTTCTTTGTGTGTGTGTGCGTGTGTGGAGTTCTTTTTCCCTCACTAGGCTTCTTGGTTGAATTCTCCCTTCCTTTGGGTTTCTGTCCTTGTAGAAGGGTTCAGTGGTTTGTGTCTTGGGTGGTGTTAAGCCTTGTTTATAAGTGAATAATCTCCAGTGTTGTATGTTCTTTTGTAGTGTGGGGTCTTGGAATCGGGGCTTCTACTCCGAGGATCGTTGGTTTGATGATTGGTCAGGAGTTGTAGGCTCTATGTCTGGTTTGCTATGGTGTTCCGTGATATTAGTCCACACACTACCATCTGAGGAACAAGAGGTGCATCCCTGATGGGTGACAGTCATAAAAGCATGCAGATGCTTTCTAACATAATCGTAAGATATACATACATACACAGCAATCCCCACAATTGACCAGTTTTACAGAGATAAGGCACAGGATATCTTTCAGGCAATTCATGCAATCATAGATGATACTTGCCCATTAAGCTTTGAATTAATTAAAATAGTGCCTGAATAAATGGATTCAGCACAAGGTCCTGGCTTGGATAATTACAATGAGAGCAATTTTTAATTAGGACATGTGTTAGGGGTGACAAGGAGGAGAGTCTATAGGTAATAAAAAGGAAAAGATTCGTCTTGGAAGGATTTTATAGGATTAGGTAGCAAAGATTAGTGTGTGTGTTGTTTAGTGTATTTGGAAGAGAATAGTGGAGACAGGAAGATAGGAAATAATTTATCTAGAGGATATTGGTAGATAGGAAAATGTTTTACATTTAGAACATAGAGGAAGAAAGCAGTGGGAAAGAGGAAAGAGAATTAGAGGTTTTCAAGATTTAAAATTAAAATTAAAAAAAATACAATAAAATAAAAGTCAAAAAAGAAATTAAAAATTAAAAAGCGCAAAAAAAATTAATAAGAGACCAAAAAACAAACAAAAATACAAAAAGCAAAACAAATGAAAACAACAACAACAACAAAAAAGCAAAGAACAACAACAACCAAAAAAAAACAGAATAAACAAACCAACTAATAAACCCCACACCAGACCAATCAATTGAATAAGCAAAATAGACCACCACAAATAAACAAGCAGAAGAAAAAAAAAATTTAAATACTGTCCCTGGTTTTTATCTTCTCCTCTGCCTATTGGAAACCAATCTGCTCTTGTCGGTGGTGTCTTGATGGTGTACTCGTTCCCTTATGGCGCCGGTTGCTATGGTTTCTTTTTTTGTGTTCAGCAAAATGAGGGCTTTGTTGCCATACTGGGTGCTGGCCAGGACGGTGGGCTGATCCCAGTCAGTCAGGCCAAGGCCACGGTGCACGCAATCCCGTGTTGGAGGGGGGCGCCCCAGCTCTACCGCGCACCCGCCTGTAGTCTCTAATTCCTGCTCTTTCCTCGGCTTCCTCCGCTGCTGCTGCAGCTCTAGGAGTGTGCGGGTTCCTCCGCCGCTGGCACACGCACACTGCCGGTTATGTGTCTAAGTCCCAAAGGCGAGTGCAAACTTACCGGTCCAGCTCATGCCCGGTCCCTGGTCAGCAACCCGTGGGCAACTTCCCCTCTCCGCTCAGCAAGCCCTCCAGTTGGAGTGGCTGAACTTACCCGCGCTATGGCGCCTCACAGCGGCGGACTCCGGTGGCTCCTCAGCAAAGCATTTTAAAAGCTATGTGGGGAGTGGGGGAGGTGTCGTAGGCAAGCAATTAGCTTGTGCACATGACTGACTGAAGGTGAGGTGTAAGAGTGATGTCACAGGGCTTAACATCATTAGTCCTTACAGTCAAAGAGGCTTGGGACTGGGTGTTCAGGGTCATTAAGTAGTTAACATTTTCCATTTGGTATGGATTTTCACATTTGCAAAACAACTCAGGAAATTTACATCAAATACTGTTATCTAGGTGTCTCAGAGAGGAGATGAAACAGAGGATATGGGAAAAGGCTATCCCAGAGAAAGCTGCTTAGGGTCCTACTAGGTTCACTCTCCATCTCTTGGTAGCACTCCACACCACAGTGGGACTCTCCCTATTGTTCTTTCCTCTTTCTGGGTACCAGGGAGTTCTAGAATATTTGATCCTTCCTAGAATTCTGTCTTAAAAAGCAAGACACAGATGTTCTGTGCTCTGGGGTCCCCCAAACTCACCTGAAATTGCCACCATGCTCCCCACCCTTCAGTACGTGGTCTGGAGGACAGACAGCAGGTTACAGGGTCAAAGGTCACCCAGTGTCTACTTCTGTTGCTTCTTTGCTCTTGTTCCTCACCTTCTTTCCCTTCCAGTTCCCAGGTGATAAAGCAGGAGGGAAAAATTGGTTTTAACAATATCTATGTATTTTTTCAAATATGTTGTTTAAACCTGAAATCCTAAGCTGTTGAAACTCAAAATTTCTTTTTTTCTCAAACTATGATCTCTGTAGTGAGTTTCAAAAATAAGCCAAACATCACCTCTTCTTTCTCTTTGCATTTCTGCTCCATCAAACCTCCCTTGAATCAATAATATGACTGCCCTCAAAGGGCAAATGGATAGGATCAAGGAAAAGGTACCACAAACAAAATTGATTCTTTGCCTGTCTCATCCCACTTACAAGCATCAGAGCTTTCTAGGGCTCAGAAGCAAACAACTACTTCATACAATTCGTGCCTTGTAATGATCAGTAATGAGGTACCTCAAATGCATAACAAAATGGAGTTCAGAGGGATCAAGTGCCTTGCTAAGTTCACGCAATTAATACAAATAGCACTAGGGCTCAGATCTCAAGTTTATTGATCCTAGTAATGCACTCCCCTTGCCTCTTGATAGAAGAAAGGAGGAAGAAAGAAAACATAAAGTGTCGCCTAATCTTTAAAGTCCTAGGAAGAAAATCGATGAGAACACTTTGCTCTTCAAAGCTGGGTCCTTTTACAGGTCACACTGACATCTGATGTTCAGCAATGGAAAAATGAATATTGCACACAATAGTAAGTAATTCTGAAATTTTTCTCCTTTCCAACAGTGGTTATCATTAAAAAAAAATTATTAGTATTTAATAGAGGTGTTCTGGTCTTATTATTATTATTATTTGTATATATGGAATGCTTCACGACTTTGCATGTCATCCCTACACAGGGGTCATGCTAGTCTTTGTATTGCTCAAGTTTTAGCATATGTGCTGCCAAAGCGAGCACAGGTGTTCTGCTTTGAAACCATGAAAGAATCACTGAATACATAAAAGTGTCTCAATGTTGTTTTTTCAAGTTAGTTTTTCTTAGTTGTTGATGGTGTCTACCATGTTTCTCTGTTCAAATGTTATTTTTGATTTCACATATCCCTGAATATGTGACCAGTTTTACCACTCACATGTCATGTGGTAGTTAAGCTACTAATAAAACTGGATGAAGATGTAATAAGCTTTTGGGCACAGATCCTATGCTAAGTGCTCTACATTAATTACATGGATTATCTCACTTAATCGTCATGACAGCTCCATGAGGGTGAGACCACTGAGGAAAATAGACTGAAATAGGTTCAGCAAAGGGCCCATAGACATATAGCTAATAAATGGCAGACTCCAGGATTACAGGCTATTATTAAATGCATTTTTAAGTGCCTTAATTTAATTTGCAAACATAGCAGTCATGTTTATATAAAATTTTTTCTAGGAAAGCTACCACAAACAAAATTGATTCTTTGCCTGTCTCATCCCACTTACAAGCATCAGAGCTTTCTAGGGCTCAGAAGCAAACAACTACTTCATACAATTCGTGCCTTGTAATGATCAGTAATGAGGTACCTCAAATGCATAACAAAATGGAGTTCAGGGGGATCAAGTGCCTTGCTAAGTTCACGCAATTAATACAAATAGCACTAGGGCTCAGATCTCAAGTTTATTGATCCTAGTAATGCACTCCCCTTGCCTCTTGATAGAAGAAAGGAGGAAGAAAGAAAACATAAAGTGTCGCCTAATCTTTAAAGTCCTAGGAAGAAAATCGATGAGAACACTTTGCTCTTCAAAGCTGGGTCCTTTTACAGGTCACACTGACATCTGATGTTCAGCAATGGAAAAATGAATATTGCACACAATAGTAAGTAATTCTGAAATTTTTCTCCTTTCCAACAGTGGTTATCATTAAAAAAAATTATTAGTATTTAATAGAGGTGTTCTGGTCTTATTATTATTATTATTTGTATATATGGAATGCTTCACGACTTTGCATGTCATCCCTACACAGGGGTCATGCTAGTCTTTGTATTGCTCAAGTTTTAGCATATGTGCTGCCAAAGCGAGCACAGGTGTTCTGCTTTGAAACCATGAAAGAATCACTGAATACATAAAAGTGTCTCAATGTTGTTTTTTCAAGTTAGTTTTTCTTAGTTGTTGATGGTGTCTACCATGTTTCTCTGTTCAAATGTTATTTTTGATTTCACATATCCCTGAATATGTGACCAGTTTTACCACTCACATGTCATGTGGTAGTTAAGCTACTAATAAAACTGGATGAAGATGTAATAAGCTTTTGGGCACAGATCCTATGCTAAGTGCTCTACATTAATTACATGGATTATCTCACTTAATCGTCATGACAGCTCCATGAGGGTGAGACCACTGAGGAAAATAGACTGAAATAGGTTCAGCAAAGGGCCCATAGACATATAGCTAATAAATGGCAGACTCCAGGATTACAGGCTATTATTAAATGCATTTTTAAGTGCCTTAATTTAATTTGCAAACATAGCAGTCATGTTTTATTCCAGTAAAATTATTTCTACAGGTGACATTAAGCATTTTGTTAAATGATGGCTTTCTATAAAGAAGTGCTTTTTATAGAAATCTGCACTGAATTGCAAACTATAATAACAAATATAGGGGAAAGGGAACATATGATCATAAAAAAATTATGGTTCAGAGTATTCATCATGATCCTCAATAAATACCCATTGGTCTCATTGCATATAGCATCCTGCCAAACTCAACAGTAGGAGAATCAGTCAGAGAAAGTAACTGATTCCAATGCATAGAGAAATGGTAAACCTCAACCTCCAAACATGGCACTACATTTTTTCTGTGTACATGTGCATCTTAATAGTTGGCACAGTTTTTCATCAAAACTTGTTACCTACCTTTGTATTCAGAATGAAAATAGGATGTAATTAAAACTGTCTATTCTATCCTAGATTTGTGCCAGCCTCTGGGATGGGGAGATTCTCACTGCACAGTCCTTAAGGATTCCATCCCAAGCCTGAGTTGCAAAGATACAGCAGCATTATGTTGTTAGTTGCTCAGTCGTGTCTGAATCTTTGCGATCCCATGAACTATAGACCAACAGGTTCCTCAATTCATGGGATTCTCCAGGCAAGAATACTGGAGTGGGTTTCCATTCCCTTCTATAGGGGATCTTCCTAACCCAGGGATCAAACCTAGGTCTTCTGCATTGTTTACTGTCTGAGTAACTGCAATTTCCCAAATATTATCTTGGGAAACAAAGTAAAATTCTCCATCTACATCAAGTCATATTTATTACTCATGTAATATTTTTATTAAAATGTAAGATACCTACAGAAAAGTACACAGATCATTAAATGCACATTTCAATGAATTGTTACACATCCTTGCAACTAACACTCAGATAGAGAAGCAGGATGTGAATAGCACTCAGAAACTCTCCCTTATATCTCCTTCCAGTTGCTACTCTCTGCCCCACCCCCAAGGGTAACCATTTTCCTGGCTCCTAACCTCACAGATACGTTTTGCTTATTTTAAACTGTATGGAAATGGAGTCATTCAGTCCCTGCTCTTTTGTGTCTGGCTTCTTTCCCTCAGCACTATGCTTGGGAGCTGTATTGATGTTGCTACGTGTATTTGTAGCTCATTCATTCCTCACCCATGCTTTCCATATGCCTGCCTGGCAAACCGCACAATTCTCCTGTGTGTCTCCTGATGATTATACTCTTTTATCACAAATTAATTGAGCAGATAGACAGATACATTTATTAATCTTGGTAAGAGCAGTATTGAATGGAAAAATGCACAGGGCATCCTAAGAGATGGTTCTTTTCATTGTTTAAAACTGGTATTTGACTTTCAAGGTGAAATAGAAGCTAGTGATTTTCAAGCTGTTTCAAATTCATCATCTTTGCAAAGGTGGCAATATAGAAACTGATACCATACTGCAGGTATGAAAGTAAAGGACAGAGAGGGCAACGGTTGTCTTATCTCTACCAGCAAGAACCCTCAGAGCCCTCACATTTCCTATGTGAATTCTATTTATACCCTTTCTTCCAAAGCTTGCAGGGATCCATGAACAAAAGAAAGAGCAAAATAACATGTACCTTTATTTTCCCAGGCAGAAATTAAGATACTAACGGATGAAACCCTTTGTCCAAAAATATCTGATGTGTACACACAAACAAATGAAGTAGATAAAAACAAACTCCTCTGGATGAAGACTGAAGGGAGAATAGAAACCTATCTCTCTACCCTCCTCTCCTCAGCAATGGTAGTTCCTGGTAGCTTCTCAGAATGTCTGACACCTTCCAGAACTGTTCTGCGTGCTCAGTCGCTTCAGTTGTGTCTAACTCTTTGCAACCCCATGGACTGTAGCCCACCAGGCTCCTCTGTCCCTGGAATTCTCCAGACAAGAATACTGGAGTGGGTTGCCATGCACTCCTTCAGGGGATCTTCCCAACCCAAGGATCGAACCTGCATTTCTTATGTCTTCTGCTTTGGCAGTCGGGTTCTCTACCACTAATGTTGTAGCAGAAATCAGACCATAGAGAAACTAAACACCACACTTGGAGGACTGGAGAACTCAGGTTTATTACACTGGCAGTCCTAGATGAACAAACGCTCTGAAATTCTGTGTCCAGAGCTCAGAATGAGCTCTTTTTTTTTTTTTATAGGGTTAGCATATACAGTTATAGTTGGCAGTTTTTAATTGGTCACTTGATAAGTATGAGCACTTACAGAGTGCAGGAGTTTCTATGGATTACATACAGAGAGAATGGAGTTTTTTGTTTCATATATTCTATACTTATCAGAGCACACGTGGCTGGTTAATTGCAAGGCCATCCTGTTCTTATCTTGGTGCACAAGCATGTCTTATAGAAACAGCAAGAGCTTTTTAAGGCTACAGTTAATTGCTGAGCATAAGTTTTTAATTTTCCTCTTCAGTGCCACTAAAGCACTTAATGCCATCTGGGTCAGACAAACTGGCGAATGTTTGACCTGTGGTTTTGGACTGGGGTCTGAAGCTTCATTTGATGAGTGACCAAAAGTTGCAGAGGCCATTACATTCCAAAGGCAATGCCCTCCCATTTCATCTCCTCTAACAACTGTGGGAGACTTTTTGACTGAAAAAAAATTTTTTTCACAACCTGAAAGTTGAGAATCACATTTGATTCAGTGGACTTGTTGGGGAGTGAAGCTCAAGAAGCAGCTCTGAGGAACTACTCAGAAAAGGTCAGGGAGCAGCCAGCATATATAGGAGCCCTGAAATTAAAGCCATGCAGTGAGGACATCAAAAGATTACTATTTAATAAAAGAAACCAGACATCTCAAGTTAATGACTCTAGCGCTTTTCTATGTATGGGAAGATGCAAGAGTCTGGGGTCATGGAAATCATTCCTTTGATATGGGTCTCAGCTATCTAGACTTTCCAGGTGGCACTAGTCTTAAGCCTACCTACCAATGCAGGAGACATAAGTGATGTGGGTTTGATCCCTGGGTTGGGAAGATCCCCTAGAGAAGGGCATGGTGACCCACTCCAGTATTCTTGCCTGGAAAATCCCATGGATAGAGAAGACTGGCAAGCTACCGTCTAGGGAGACAAAAAGAATCAGACCGACTGAAGTGACTTAGCATGCACAATTAGCTATCTAGGGCTAATATCCTGTTCTTTCCCATCCTGAGTTCCCTCAGTGTGCACCCTTGGGGTGGCTGCAGTGGCTAAGGGCTTGATTGTGGACAGCTCTTTAGTCTTCATCCTGAGTGCCCTCAGGACACACCCTTGGGGCAGTGGCAGTGACTGATAGCCACAGCATCCTTTGTTTGCTGATATGACAAGCTACTTTTTTCCTTCACGGATTCTAATTGCTGTTTCTTAACACTTTCTGTAATATCTCTTCCTACTCCATTCACCTAAATCCAGATTTGATGTGAATCTTCTATGGCACAGAGAGAAAAATGAAAACATAACAAACTGAAACTAGATTGTTAAGCAAAGTGACTGCTTGTCCAAATAAAAGCATGACTTGAAGCAGACCCACCAGGAAGTCTTAAGCTTTTCTGAAACCTCCCTCCATAGTCCTCAACCCTCAGTGACATTCACCTTATGCCCACCACATTGTAGGGGTACCATAAATTCTTTCATGATGAATAGGTAGTATTCATATCTGTTTAAGTGATTTCCCACCTTTAGAAACAAATTAAGTTCTCAATAGTGGTTAGTGTTTATAATCATCACAAAATCCTATCAGCTTACACCACAGATGATAGGGAAGTCCACCAACAAAATTAGGGGTGGGAGCCGGAACCCAGAGTGAGAAGCTGCAGGAGCCAGAACCCGGAGCGAGAAGCCGCGGCAACCCGGAGCGAGAAGCCGCGGCACTGCGAGAGCCCCGAGAAGCGCCGCGTCGTGTGTAAGTTCAACCACTCCAATTGGAGGGCTTACTGAATGGAGAGGGGAAGCGCCGTGTTGCAGATGGTAGTGTGTGGACTAATATCACGGAACACCATAGCAAACCAGACATAGAGCCTACAACTCCTGACCAATCATCAAACCAACGATCCTCGGAGTAGAAGCCCCGATTCCAAGACCCCACACTACAAAAGAACATACAACACTGGAGATTATTCACTTATAAACAAGGCTTAACACCACCCAAGACACAAACCACTGAACCCTTCTACAAGGACAGAAACCCAAAGGAAGGGAGAATTCAACCAAGAAGCCTAGTGAGGGAAAAAGAACTCCACACACGCACACACACACAAAGAAACAAAAATTAACCTAATAATGAAACATCAGAGAAACACTGCATAAATGAAGCACCAAGCCAGAGAAACACAGCTTCAAATGACAGAGGAGGAGATAGGCAAATTATCTGAAAGAGAATTCAGAAAAGCTATACTGATGAGGATGCAAAACACCAAAAACAGAATATTAGAGGAAATTAGTGCATTGAGAAGAGACATGCAAGAAATGAAAAATAAGCAAATGGAGACAACTAACTCAATTGCTGAACTCAAAAATACTATAGAAGGTCTCAACAGTAGAATTTCAGAGGCTGAAGAACGAATAAGTGAGCTGGAAGACAGAATGGTGGAAATAAGTGCTGAAGAACACAACAAAACTGAAAGAATTAAAAGAACTGAGGATAGCATCAAAGGCCTATGGGACAATATCAAACGCACCAACATTAGAATTATAGGAGTTCCAAAAGAAGAAGAGGGGAAGAAAGGCTATGAAAAAATTCTTGAAGAGGTTATAGTTGAAAAATTCAACAGCATGGGAAAGGAAATAGTCAACCAAGTCCAAGAAGCACAAAGAGTTCCACACAGGATAAACCCCAGAAGAAACACACCAAGGCACATTCTAATCAAACTAACGCAGACTAAATATGAAGACAGATTACTAAAAGCAGTGAGGAGCTAACAACAAATAATATATAAAGGAAACCCCATACGTCTAACTGCGGATCTCTTAACAGAAACCCTGCAGGCCAGAAGAGAATGGCAGGACACATTTAAATGGCTAATAGAGAATAGCCTCCAACCAAGATTTCTCTACCCAGCAAGAATCTCATTCAGAATTGATGGTGAAGTCAAAAGCTTCACAGACAAGCAAAACTAATATCACGGAACACCATAGCAAACCAGACATAGAGCCTACAACTCCTGACCAATCATCAAACCAACGATCCTCGGAGTAGAAGCCCCGATTCCAAGACCCCACACTACAAAAGAACATACAACACTGGAGATTATTCACTTATAAACAAGGCTTAACACCACCCAAGACACAAACCACTGAACCCTTCTACAAGGACAGAAACCCAAAGGAAGGGAGAATTCAACCAAGAAGCCTAGTGAGGGAAAAAGAACTCCACACACGCACACACACACAAAGAAACAAAAATTAACCTAATAATGAAACATCAGAGAAACACTGCATAAATGAAGCACCAAGCCAGAGAAACACAGCTTCAAATGACAGAGGAGGAGATAGGCAAATTATCTGAAAGAGAATTCAGAAAAGCTATACTGATGAGGATGCAAAACACCAAAAACAGAATATTAGAGGAAATTAGTGCATTGAGAAGAGACATGCAAGAAATGAAAAATAAGCAAATGGAGACAACTAACTCAATTGCTGAACTCAAAAATACTATAGAAGGTCTCAACAGTAGAATTTCAGAGGCTGAAGAACGAATAAGTGAGCTGGAAGACAGAATGGTGGAAATAAGTGCTGAAGAACACAACAAAACTGAAAGAATTAAAAGAACTGAGGATAGCATCAAAGGCCTATGGGACAATATCAAACGCACCAACATTAGAATTATAGGAGTTCCAAAAGAAGAAGAGGGGAAGAAAGGCTATGAAAAAATTCTTGAAGAGGTTATAGTTGAAAAATTCAACAGCATGGGAAAGGAAATAGTCAACCAAGTCCAAGAAGCACAAAGAGTTCCACACAGGATAAACCCCAGAAGAAACACACCAAGGCACATTCTAATCAAACTAACGCAGACTAAATATGAAGACAGATTACTAAAAGCAGTGAGGAGCTAACAACAAATAATATATAAAGGAAACCCCATACGTCTAACTGCGGATCTCTTAACAGAAACCCTGCAGGCCAGAAGAGAATGGCAGGACACATTTAAATGGCTAATAGAGAATAGCCTCCAACCAAGATTTCTCTACCCAGCAAGAATCTCATTCAGAATTGATGGTGAAGTCAAAAGCTTCACAGACAAGCAAAAACTAAAAGAATTCTGTACCACAAAACCAGCTCTACAACAAGTGTTAAAGGGCCTGATATAGCCAATAAATAGAGTAGGAGAAGCCTTACAAATCAAACCCCAAATTTCTAAGAAGATGACAATAGGACATTCGTATCAATAATTACTTTGAATGTAAATGGACTAAATGCTCCAACCAAACGACACAGGCTGACTGAACGGACCCAGAAGCAAACCCATATATATGCTGTTTACAAGAGACCCACACTTCAGACCTAGAGACACTCATAGACTGAAAGTGAAAGGCTGGAAAAAGATATTCCATGCAAATGGAAATCAAAAGAAAACTGGAGTAGCAATCCTCATATCAGACAAAATAGACTTTAAAGTAAAGAAGATTCTAAGAGACAAGGCAGGTCACTACATCATGATTAAGGGATGTATCCAAGAGGAAGACATAACAGTCATGAATATCTACGCACCCAACACAGGGGCACCTCAATACATAAGACAGTTACTTTCAGACATAAAAGAAGAAATCAACAATAACAGAGTAATAGTAGGAGACTTTAACACTCCTCTCACACCAATGGATAGATCATCCAAACAGAAAATTAATAAAGAATCACAAGCCTTAAATTCCACACTTGTTTGCAACTGAGAAGAATAGGTCCCCTCTCCAGAGTGAAAGTCCTTCCTTCATTTGTTCAATAAGTGTGTGTTGAACTGTTAATATGTGAAAGAAAAAGTGAAAATGTTCATCTCTCAGTTAAGTCTGTCGCCAGCACTGTGTTGCAGCTTACTCCGATTCCTACTATTAGTTCTCACTAAGAGATGCTATCTTAAATTAGTCCCCTCAGAGTCGTGAGTCTCAGACTTAGACAATAAAGTGTCGTGGTCAAACCAAGTGTAGCTTTATTAATCATAGTACATATAATAATCAGAATCAAGACTTAATTAATCAGAATCAGAACTCAAATGACTAAAATCAGAGCTCGATCAGAAGCAAGCACGAATAATCAGAACTCAGTTAACAAAAACCAGAACTCAATTAACTAAAGTCAGAACTCTATCAAATAATCAGAACTCAATCAATAACAAGCACAAGTTCTTATTCCATAGATGGAGAGTCTCGATCTCACATCAGGTGCAGCCAATCACCATGGGCAAGCCTCCCGCACAATCTTACCTTGCCCTTTTATATTTTCACAACTAGATTACCTTGCCTTTTTATATTTTCTCAACTAGAAATCTCAAGTTAACTAGTCGTCACAAATGTGGTTATTACAAGAGCTTTTCACTCCTCTACTAGCGCCTAGGTAAACATCTTTGTCCTCTGGGGGAAACATGTGTTTGTACAGAAAACATCCTTACAATTCTTAATTTATGAAGGAAACAATGAGTTGTAAAAAGCATACTACACTATAACTCAAAAAAAGAAGTCCAAGAGTTTTTGTGCTCTGCACTAGCGCCTAGGTAAACATCTCTATCAATGTTTGCCAAAGGCAAACAAACCTACAAAATACTAATTTTGTGAGTGGGGCTATTTCAGGCCCAGGCTTTCTATCAGTAGCAATACTAGCTACTAAGCCATCGTTGGAAGAGGTCTCAGAGAGGTGGGGCTGCCAGCAGCACTTATCACTAGTGTGATAAGACATTTGTCTGCTCGGTCCGGGCATCTTTGCTTGATCTTTCCTGTGAGAAGTGAACATGGAACCATCTCCTCGTACTAATGACCACCCTTTTGGGAGCACTTGATATATCCACCAAGTTAGAGTAGAGGGTACTTCTTCCTCACATAGTGGCATTCCCTGCAAATAAGGTAACTTCTCCTCCTCATCACTTTTCCATCGGAATTGCTCTCCTCATATTTAGGGTCCCAATATCTGTCAGTGAAGATGCCTTTGCTTGCCCATGGCAAGTCCCACTGTTTGCACCCCCATGGACTGGAGCCCACCAGGCTAGTTTGTCCATGGAATTCTCCAGGTAAGAATACTTGGAGTGGGTTGCCATTTCCTTCTCCAGGGAATATTCCCTACTCAAGGATCGAAACCAGGTCTCCTTCATTGATGGAAGATTCTTTACCATCTGAATCACCAGGAAAATAACTTATTATGTACCAGTATTTACTCTAGATCCTTGAGATTAGTATTTTTAATTCAAGTTCGCATGCCCAATGCACAATGAGACCAAACAAACTGAAAGGCCAGAGTTTGAAACAGAGAAAGGTTTACTGCAGGACCACACAAGGAGAAGAGTGGGTCATGCCCTAAAAGCCATCAGATCCCAGAAGGGTTTCAGGAAAGCATTTTAAAAAGCCAGGTGATGAAGTGGAGGTCACAGGGTCTGTGAACCTCTTGTACACAAGTCTCTGACTGACTGAACGTGAGGGACCAAGGAGGTGTCACAGGAGTTAGCTTTGTCAGTCTTTGGGCTCCAGGAGGCCTGGGCCTGTGTGCGTACTTAACATCTTGCATTTGTTGGAGAGAGGGTGACTTTTTACATCTGTAAAACAACTCAGGAAATGAGCACCAAATACTATTGCCTAGGTACTTCAGAGAGGAGCTAAAACATAAGATATGGAGGAAGACTTGCTCCTGAAGGCCCCTAAGGGTTCTGCTTGGTTATAATATATCACTGAATAAAAGAAAGGAAAAGCCCTGCCTTTGTGGAGCCGAGATTCTAGTTGATACACAGGCAATAAAGAACAGACATAACAAATTGTAAGTGGATGATGTATCATGGTGGAAGGGGATCAGTGTTCTTAGCAAAGAAAAGACTGCCTGGAAGAGAGGGAAAGACATGTATCCCATTATTTGAAATTTGCCTTTTACTCGGAGTAAAATAAGGGAATATTTGGAGGGTTTGGAACAGAGGAGGAACATAGTTTAACTTGCATTTATTTTTTAAATTAAAAAAATATATTTTTTTGGTCATGTCACGCAGCATGTGAGACCGTAGCTCCCCAAACAGGGATCAAATGCATGCCTCTTTTTTTGGAAGTTAGGGGTCTCAACCACTGGATCACCAAGGACGCCCCTAACTTGAGTTTTAAGTGAATCTCTCTGATTGCTCTGTAGAGAATAAATTTGTTGCATGGGTGGGTTTGTCCCATGGAATTCTCCAGGTAAGAATACTTGGAGTGGGTTGCCATTTCCTTCTCCAGGAATATTCCCTACTCAAGGATGAAACCAGGTCTCCTTCATTGATGGAAGATTCTTTACCATCTGAATCACCAGGAAAATAACTTATTATGTACCAGTATTTACTCTAGATCCTTGAGATTAGTATTTTTAATTCAAGTTCGCATGCCCAATGCACAATGAGACCAAACAAACTGAAAGGCCAGAGTTTGAAACAGAGAAAGGTTTACTGCAGGACCACACAAGGAGAAGAGTGGGTCATGCCCTAAAAGCCATCAGATCCCAGAAGGGTTTCAGGAAAGCATTTTAAAAAGCCAGGTGATGAAGTGGAGGTCACAGGGTCTGTGAACCTCTTGTACACAAGTCTCTGACTGACTGAACGTGAGGGACCAAGGAGGTGTCACAGGAGTTAGCTTTGTCAGTCTTTGGGCTCCAGGAGGCCTGGGCCTGTGTGCGTACTTAACATCTTGCATTTGTTGGAGAGAGGTGACTTTTACATCTGTAAAACAACTCAGGAAATGAGCACCAAATACTATTGCCTAGGTACTTCAGAGAGGAGCTAAAACATAAGATATGGAGGAAGACTTGCTCCTGAAGGCCCCTAAGGGTTCTGCTTGGTTATAATATATCACTGAATAAAAGAAAGGAAAAGCCCTGCCTTTGTGGAGCCGAGATTCTAGTTGATACACAGGCAATAAAGAACAGACATAACAAATTGTAAGTGGATGATGTATCATGGTGGAAGGGGATCAGTGTTCTTAGCAAAGAAAAGACTGCCTGGAAGAGAGGGAAAGACATGTATCCCATTATTTGAAATTTGCCTTTTACTCGGAGTAAAATAAGGGAATATTTGGAGGGTTTGGAACAGAGGAGGAACATAGTTTAACTTGCATTTATTTTTTAAATTAAAAAAATATATTTTTTTGGTCATGTCACGCAGCATGTGAGACCGTAGCTCCCCCAAAAAGGGATCAAATGCATGCCTCTTTTTTTGGAAGTTAGGGGTCTCAACCACTGGATCACCAAGGACGCCCCTAACTTGAGTTTTAAGTGAATCTCTCTGATTGCTCTGTAGAGAATAAATTGCGGTGGTTGGCATGTAGAGGGGTGTGTGTGTGGGGGTGTGGAGATAAGATAGAAGCAGTGAAAGATATCAATAGGTAGCTATGGTACACAGTGGCTGGGGCGAGTGTAGTGGCAGATTTGGACCAGAAAAGAGGATCAGGTTTGGGATATGTTTATATATATATATATATATATATATATATATATATACACACACACATATATATATATATATATATATATATATATATATATATGCATAATTTGTTTATTTATTTGACTGCACCGGGTCTTAGTTGTGGCATGTGGCGTCTAGTTCCCTGACCAGAGGTCAAACCTGGGACCCCTGCATTGGAAGCATGGAGTTTTAGCCACTGGACCATCAGGGAGGTCCTGGATTTGGGTTATGTTTTGAAGGAAGAGCCAACAAGATTCTTGATGTATCAGCTAAAATAGAGGCATCAAGGATGACTTCAAATTTTCCATCTGAGCTACTGTCAGGATGGAGCAGGATAGAATAGATTGGGCAGGACAGAGAGGAAGATCAGGAGTCCAGTTTTAGAGGTGTTGAGTTTCAGATATCTGTTAGACACACAAGCAGAAAGGCTGAAGAGGCAGCTGGATATTAGTTTGGAGTATGGGAGTGAGATGTGACCTAGTGAGGCTTAGGAGTCATCAGCATATTTTCTGTAAAGGGGTGGAATTGATACACAGGCAATAAAGAACAGACATAACAAATTGTAAGTGGATGATGTATCATGGTGGAAGGGATCAGTGTTCTTAGCAAAGAAAAGACTGCCTGGAAGAGAGGGAAAGACATGTATCCCATTATTTGAAATTTGCCTTTTACTCGGAGTAAAATAAGGGAATATTTGGAGGGTTTGGAACAGAGGAGGAACATAGTTTAACTTGCATTTATTTTTTAAATTAAAAAAATATATTTTTTTGGTCATGTCACGCAGCATGTGAGACCGTAGCTCCCCAAACAGGGATCAAATGCATGCCTCTTTTTTTGGAAGTTAGGGGTCTCAACCACTGGATCACCAAGGACGCCCCTAACTTGAGTTTTAAGTGAATCTCTCTGATTGCTCTGTAGAGAATAAATTGCGGTGGTTGGCATGTAGAGGGGTGTGTGTGTGGGGGTGTGGAGATAAGATAGAAGCAGTGAAAGATATCAATAGGTAGCTATGGTACACAGTGGCTGGGGCGAGTGTAGTGGCAGATTTGGACCAGAAAAGAGGATCAGGTTTGGGATATGTTTATATATATATATATATATATATATATATATATACACACACACATATATATATATATATATATATATATATATATATATATGCATAATTTGTTTATTTATTTGACTGCACCGGGTCTTAGTTGTGGCATGTGGCGTCTAGTTCCCTGACCAGAGGTCAAACCTGGGACCCCTGCATTGGAAGCATGGAGTTTTAGCCACTGGACCATCAGGGAGGTCCTGGATTTGGGTTATGTTTTGAAGGAAGAGCCAACAAGATTCTTGATGTATCAGCTAAAATAGAGGCATCAAGGATGACTTCAAATTTTCCATCTGAGCTACTGTCAGGATGGAGCAGGATAGAATAGATTGGGCAGGACAGAGAGGAAGATCAGGAGTCCAGTTTTAGAGGTGTTGAGTTTCAGATATCTGTTAGACACACAAGCAGAAAGGCTGAAGAGGCAGCTGGATATTAGTTTGGAGTATGGGAGTGAGATGTGACCTAGTGAGGCTTAGGAGTCATCAGCATATAAATGGTCTTTAAGGTCATGGGACCAGATACAATTATAAGTGAAATTAGTGCAGATGGAGAGAAGAAGACGAAGGACTAGCCCTGGGGCACATCAGTATAATAGACTATGGCTTAGAGGGCACAGAATCTGCCTGCAATGTGGAAGACTAGGTTTCCATCCCTGGGTCAGGAAGAGAATGGCAACCCACTGCAATCTTCTTGCTTGGAGAATTCCATGGACAGAGGAGCCTGGTGGGCTACAGCCCATGGGGTTGCAAAGAGTCATACGTGACTAAGTGACTAAGAAACACACATATCAATATTAAGAAGTAGAGGAAAAGAGAAAGAACCAGCAATGGCAATTGAGAAGGAGCAACTACCAAGCTAGATATAAAAGCAAGAATGTGTGGTGTCCTGGATGCTGTGTGAGGAAAGTTTATCAAGGAGAAGGTGGTAAACAACTTTGTTAAATGCTACAAGTTCAAGAAAAATAAGCACTGGAAAGGCCATGAGATGTAGCAATGTAAAGGTCTTTGATAACCTTGATGAGGGGTGATCTGGTACAAGACTGGGAAGTGAGACAAGAGGAACTTGTGAAAGAAAATAAAAACAAGAATTTTGTTGCTAAGGGAGCAAAGAACTAAATGGATACAGTTGTTGCCCCAAATCTTGGCTTTCTCTCCCCACTAAAGCTAAAAAAACAAAGAAACAAACAAAACCAGAGACAGAATTTGGAGGAAATAGAAAGCTGGCTTTAATTCTCAGCCAGCAGAGGGGAAACATAGTAGACTCATGTCTCAAGAACTGTGCCTTTCCTTCGACCCCCCATAAGAGGAGACAAAAGGCTTATATAGGATGAAGGTTCACAGTCAGGAGTCAGTGATGAGGAATAAAGATGTTAGGATTTTCATTTATTCCTCTTGCTTTATTTCAAGGACAATTATAGGCTTGTGTCAGTAGTCCAGTAATTGAGTCAGTCAGTTCAGTGGTTCTTCAGCTTTCTTTCTGCTATGTAACTTCAAGGGAAAGGGTGTTGTAAGGATAAACACCAGCTACAGGAGGTATTTAACATAGAGTCAAAGGCAAATAGGTCTGAATGTAGCTCCTGCAGAGTCAAGGGGCAGGAAAGCAAACTTAAGTTACAGACATGTAGAGTTAAAGTTAAAGTAAAAAAGCTAGGAATGTGCATCATTCATTCCTATCTTGAAAAAATGCAAGATAAAATAAAGTAAGGTATAAAGGGAAGAAATGTTAGAGCACCATTCTTGAGTGGAGTAGGTGAAGGAGCATGGCTTCTAGAATGTACAGAGTGCATGGGAATTTCATCTACGATAAACAGGAAGGGAAACAGAATATATGATTTACAAAGCGGTAGTGAAACTTACACCCATGAAAGCATCTTTGTAGACCTACTTAAAAGTGTGAAACAGGTCAGTTCAGGTCACACTGCTTAAGTTCCTGAGTTCAAAGTCTATGAAAGGGTGCTTTCTGGTGTAACGCGCTGCCTTAGCCTTTGCCTCATTGAGCCAATGAAGACTCCACTCCACTCAGGTGTAAGTGATAATGAGGTCATTCCAAAAACCTCAAGTACCCGATTCAATTTGGAATCCCAGAGAAGTCTCCCTAACTCAGCAAGTTGGCCAGTAATGAGAAACGTGAATGGTGACATTGTCAGCAAGGTCCTACTTTGGGATGTAAGCAGTTTCCAGATACTTCACGAAGATTTAGAAAGTGGTACTGAAACTTTTGGCGACAAATGCATTTTTGTAGATCTTCTTGGAAGTGAGAAACAGGTCAATTCAGGTCACATTGTTCCCGTTCCTGAGTCCAAATTGTAGAAAAGTGTGTTTTTCTGTGTAACGCGCTTCCTAAGAATTCACCTCGTTGAGCCAATTAAGATTCTACTCTACCCAGGGGTAAGTGATAATGAGCTCGTTCCAAAAGTCTCCAGAATCCTGTTCAGCTTTGGATTCCTGAACAAGCCTCTCTAGCTCAGTGAGTTGACCTCTAATGAGAAACGCATATGGCAACATTATCGACACTCCGCTCTCATGGGATTTGATTTTTTTTTTCCTGTGACTTTATAAAGATGTATAATGTGGCACAGAAAGTATGGCCACAAAAGCATCTTTGCAGACGGTCTTGGAAGTGTGGAACAGGTCAATTCAGGACACACTGCTCAAGTTCTTGAGTCCAAAGTGCAGCAAAGAGTGTTTTCCAGTGTAGCGCTTCCTAAGAATTCACCTCGTTGAGCCAATTAAGATTCTACTCTACCCAGGGGTAAGTGATAATGAGCTCGTTCCAAAAGTCTCCAGAATCCTGTTCAGCTTTGGATTCCTGAACAAGCCTCTCTAGCTCAGTGAGTTGACCTCTAATGAGAAACGCATATGGCAACATTATCGACACTCCGCTCTCATGGGATTTGATTTTTTTTTTCCTGTGACTTTATAAAGATGTATAATGTGGCACAGAAAGTATGGCCACAAAAGCATCTTTGCAGACGGTCTTGGAAGTGTGGAACAGGTCAATTCAGGACACACTGCTCAAGTTCTTGAGTCCAAAGTGCAGCAAAGAGTGTTTTCCAGTGTAACGTGCTGGCTTAGCATTCACCTCATTGAGCCAATTAAGATTCCACCCCACCCGGGTGTTAGCAATATTGAGCTTGTTCCAGAAACCTCAAGTACCCTGTTTGGCTTTGGAATCCCGAACAAGCCTCTCTAGCTCAGCAAGTTGGCCACTAATGAGAAACGCATATGCCGACACGGTCGGTACTCTCCTATATCTGGATGGAAATAGTTTCCAGGGACTTTGTGAAGATTTATAAAGTGGTATCAAAACGTATGCTGAAAAATGCATTTTTGCAGATCTTCTTGGAAGTGTGAAAAAAGTCAATCCAGGTCACACTGTCCCCGATCCTGAGGACAAAGAGAAGGAAAGAGTGTTGTACAGCCTAGCGCGTTCCCTTAAGCATTCACCATGAGAGACATCTACGTCGGCACTCTGCTCCCATGGGATTTCACTCTTTTCCTGGGGCTTCATAAAGACTTATAATGTGGTACATAAACATATGCCATTAAAAGAACTTCTGTAAGCCTTTTGGGAAGTGTGCAACAGCTCATTTCAGGTCACATTGTTCCCGTTCCTGAGTCCAAACAGTAGGAAAGAATCCCAAACAAGCCTCTCTAGCACAGCGAGTTGGCCGCTAATGAGAAACATGTATGGCTACTTCAGCACTCTGATTCCACGGGATTTCTTTCTTTTGGGGAGGCTTCGTAAAGATTCAAAGAGTAGTACCAATATTTATGCCGACAAATGCATTTTATAGACCTTCTTGGCAGTGTGAAACTAGTCAATCTCGGTCACAGTGTTCAAATTCCTGAGTTCATAGTGTAGGAAAGAGTATTTTCCGTGTAAAGTGCTTCCTTTGCATTCACCTCGTTGAGCCAATTAAGACTCCACTCGACCCAGGTGTAACCGATAATGAGCTCAATCCAGAAATCTCAAGTACACTGTTCCACTTTGCAATCCCGAACAAGCCTCTCTAGCTCATCGACTGGGCTGCAAATGAGAAATGTGTATGCCGATACTGTCCTCACTCCAATCCCATGGGAATTCATTCGCTTCCTGGGGCTTCATTGCATTTTATAAAGTGGTAGTGAAACTTACGCCGATGAAAGCATCTTTGTAGACTTTCTTGGAAGTGCAAAACAGGTCAATTCAGGTCACATTGCTCAAACTTCTGAGTCCAAAGTGTAGGAAAGTGTGTTTTCTGGTGTAACACACTCCCTTAGCATTCGCCTTGTTGAGCCAATTAAGACTCCCCTCCCCCCAGGTGTAAGCAATAATGAGCTCGTTCCAGAGCCATCAAGTACACTGTTCAACTTTGGAGCCCCAAACAAGCCTCTCTAACTCAGCGAGCTTGCCACTAACCTGAAACGCAAATTGCGACGTTTGGCAGTGTCGTACATTTAGACGTAAACAGTATCCAACTACTTCATAAAGATTTAGAAAGTGTTATCAAAAGTTATGCCAATGAAAGTATCTTTGTAAGCCTTCCTGGAAGTGTGAAACAGGTCAATCCAGGTGACATTGATCCCGTTCCTGAGTCCAAAGTGTAGGAAAAAGTGTGTTCTGGTGTAACACGCTGCCTCAACATTCACCTCGTTGAGCTCATTAAGATTTCACTTCAGGGCTTCCCTGGTGGTCCAGTGGGTAAGGACACCGCCTTGCAGTGTAAGGGGTGCCGGTTCAATCCCTGGCCTGGGAAGATCCCACGTGCTGCGGAGCGGCTGGACTGATGTGTCCAATTGCCGAGCCGGAGCTCTGGGGTGCATGCGCCCAGAGCCGGTGCTCTGCGACAACAGAGGCCGCCGCGATGGGAGGCCCACATGGGCCAAAGAACAAAGATGGATGAAAATGGACAAGTGAAAGACCAGTGGAAGTGGCCCGCCTGCTCCCCTCCCTCCCCACCCCTCCCCCACCGAAATAAATAAGTAAATAAATCCTTAAAAAAAAAAAGAAATTCACTTCACCCAGGAGTAAGTGACAGTGAGCCTATTCCAGAAACGTCTAGTACTGTGCTAGGCATTGGAATCCCGAACAAGGCTCTCTAGCTCAGAGAGTTGGCTGCTAACGAGAAACACGTGGGACGAGATTGTCCGCACTCTGCTCCCATGGGAATTCACTCTTTTCTGGGGCTTTATAAAGATTTATAAGGTGGTACATCAACTTATGCCAGCAAATGCCTTTCTGTAAACCTTCTGGCAAGGATGCAACAGGTCATTTAAGGTCACATTGTTCCCATTCCCAAGTCCAAAGAGTAGGAAAGAGTGTTTTCTGGTGCAATGCGCTGCCTTAACATTCGCCTCCTTGAGCCAATTAAGATTCCACTCCATCCAGGTGTAAGTGATAATGAGGTTGTGACAGAAAGCTCTAGTACCCTGTTCAGTTTGGAATGCCGAACAAATCTCTCTAGCTCAGCGAGTTGGCCACTAACGAGAAACATATATGGCGACGTTTTTGGCACTCTGCTCCCATGGGATTTCATTCCTTTTGTGGGGCTTTGTAAAGATGTAGAAAGTGGTACTGATATTTATGCCAACAAATGCATTTGCTAGACCTTCTTGGAAGTGTGAAACAAGTCAATCCATGTCACATTGCTCAAATTCCTGAGTCCATAGTGTAGGAAAGAGTGTTTTCTGGTGTAACACGCTGCCTTTGCACCCACCTGGTTTAGCCAATTAAGATTCCACTCTACCCAGGTGGAGGCCATAAAGAGCTTGTTCCAGAAACCTCTGGTACCCTATTCGGCTTTGGAACCCCGAACGAGCCTTTCTGGCTCACCGAGTTGGCTGCAAACGAGAACGCTTATGGCGACATTGTCTGCAATCTGCTCACATGAAAATTCATTTATTTTGGGGGGCATTGTACAGATTTATAGACTGGTCGCCAAATTTATCCCAATGAAATCATCTTTGTAGACCTGCCTGGAAGTGTGAAACAAGTCAATCCAGGTCACAGTGCTCAAATTCCTGAGTCCAAAGTGTAGGAAAGAGTGTTTTCTGGTGTAACACGCTGCCTTTGCACCCACCTGGTTTAGCCAATTAAGATTCCACTCTACCCAGGTGGAGGCCATAAAGAGCTTGTTCCAGAAACCTCTGGTACCCTATTCGGCTTTGGAACCCCGAACGAGCCTTTCTGGCTCACCGAGTTGGCTGCAAACGAGAAACGCTTATGGCGACATTGTCTGCAATCTGCTCACATGAAAATTCATTTATTTTGGGGGGCATTGTACAGATTTATAGACTGGTCGCCAAATTTATCCCAATGAAATCATCTTTGTAGACCTGCCTGGAAGTGTGAAACAAGTCAATCCAGGTCACAGTGCTCAAATTCCTGAGTCCAAAGTGTAGGAAATGGTGTTTTCCAGTGTTACACTCTGCCTTAGCATTAGCGTAGTTGAGCCAAGTAAGACTCCACTCCACCCAGGTGTAGGCGATAATGAGCTTGTTCCAGAAACCTCTAGTATCCTCTCTGGCTTTGGAAACCTGAACGAGCCTCTCTAGCTCTGCGAGTTGGCTACTAACGAGAAACACGAATGGTGACATTGTTGGCCCTGTCCTAAATTGAGATGTAAACAGTTTCCAGGTACTTCATTAAGATTTAGAAAGTTGTATTGAAACTTGCGCCAACATAAGATTCATTGCAGGCCTTTTTGGAAGTGCGAAACAGGTCCATCCAGGTCACATTGTTCCCATTCCTGAGTCCAAAGTGTAAAAAAGAGTGTTTTTTGGTGTAACACACTTAGTATTTGCCTCGTTGAGCCAATTTAGACTTCACTCCATCCAGGTATTAGCGATAATGAGTTGGTTCCAGAAACCTCAAGTACCCTATTCAGCTGTGGAATCCCGAGTAAGCCTCTCTAGCTCAGCAAGTTGGCCACTAACGAGAAATGCATATGGCAACATTATCAGCACTCCGCTCCTATGGGATTTGATTTTTTTTCCCCCTGTGGCTTTATAAATATGTATAATGTGACACTGAAACCTCTCCATACAAAAGTGTCTTTGTAGACCACCCTGGAAGTGTGAAACAGGTCAATTAAGGACACATTGCTCAAGTTCTTGAGTCCATAATGCAGGAAAGAGTGTTTTCCAGTGTAATGTGCTGCCATATCATTCCCCTTGTTGAGTCCATTAAGACTCCACTCCACCCAAGTGTAAGTGATAATGAGCTTGTTCCAGAAACCTGAAGTACCCTGTTCAGTTGGAATCCTGAATAAGCCTCTCTACCTCAGCGAGTTGGTCACTAGGGAGAAACATGTATGGCAACATTCTCAGCAGTCAACTACATTGGAATATAAATAGTTTCCATGTTTTTCGGAAAGATTTAGAAGGTGGTACCAAAACTTATGCCGACAAATGCATTTTAGTAGACCATCTCTGAATTGTGAAACAGGTCATTCAAGGTCACATTGTTCCTGTTCCTGAGTCCAATAAATAGGAAATAGTGTTTTCCTGTTTAATGCACTGCCTTAACATTCGCCTTGTTGAGCCAATTAAGACTCAACTCCACCCAGTTGTAAGAGATAATGAGCTCGTTCCAGAAACCTAAAGTACACTGTTTGGCTTTGGAATCCTGAACAAGCCTCTCTAGCTCAGTGAGTTGGCCGGAAATGAGAAACCCACCTGCAGACACTGTCTGTGCTCTCCTCTGATAAGAATTCGTTCGTTTCCTGGCACTTCGTTCTGATTTACAATGTGGTAGCGAAACTTACGCTAATGAAAGCATCTTTGTAAACCTTCTTGGAAGTGTGAAACAGGTCAATTCAGGTTACATTGTTTCCGTTCCTGAGTCCAAAGTCTAGGAAAGAGTTTTCTCCGGTGTAACACATTGCCTTAGCATTCGCCTTGTTGAGCCAATTAAGACTTCCCTCCCTCTAGGTGTAAGTGATAATGAGCTCGTTCCAGAAACATCAAGTGCACTGTTCAGCTTTGGAACCCCAAACAAGCCTCTCTAGCTCAGCGAGCTGGCCGGAAATGAGAAACCCACCTGCAGACACTGTCTGTGCTCTCCTCTGATAAGAATTCGTTCGTTTCCTGGCACTTCGTTCTGATTTACAATGTGGTAGCGAAACTTACGCTAATGAAAGCATCTTTGTAAACCTTCTTGGAAGTGTGAAACAGGTCAATTCAGGTTACATTGTTTCCGTTCCTGAGTCCAAAGTCTAGGAAAGAGTTTTCTCCGGTGTAACACATTGCCTTAGCATTCGCCTTGTTGAGCCAATTAAGACTTCCCTCCCTCTAGGTGTAAGTGATAATGAGCTCGTTCCAGAAACATCAAGTGCACTGTTCAGCTTTGGAACCCCAAACAAGCCTCTCTAGCTCAGCGAGCTGGCCACTAATCTGACACGTGAAAGGTGACATTTGGCAGTGTCCTACATTTGGATGTAAACAGTTTCCAGGCACTTTGTAAAGATTTAGAAAGTGTTACTGAAACTTATGCTGATGAAAGCATTTTTGTAAGCCTTCTTGGAAGTGTGAAACAGGTCAATCCAGGTGGTATTGATCCCGTTCATGAGTCCAAAGTTTAAAAACGTGTGTTTTTCAGTGTAACACGATTCCTTAGAATTCGCTACGTTGAGCCAATTTAGTCTCCACTCCAACCAGGTGTAAGTGATAATGAGCTCTTTCCAGAAACCTCAAGTGCACTCTTCAGCTTTGGAATCAAGAACAAGCCTCTCTAGCTGAGCGAGAGAGGTGTGCCTAGGTAGCTAGCCTAGCTAGCTGAGCTGAGTTGGCCGCTAAAGAGAAACGCATATGGCAATAATATTGGCACTCTGCTCCTTTGGGATTTGATCTTTTTTTTCTGTGGCTTTATAATGATGTATAATGTGGTACCGAAACTTATAAATACAAAAGCGTCTTTGTAGACCTTCTGGGAAGTTAGCAACAGGTCATTCCAGGTCACATTGTTCCCTCTCCTGAGGCTAAAGAGTTGGCTAGAGTGCTTTCCGGTGTAACATGCTTCCTTAGCATTTGCCTTGTTGAGCCAATTAAGACTCCTCTTCACCCATGTGTTACTTATAATGAGTCATTTAGAAACCTCAAGTTCCCTGTTCATTTTGGAATCTCTAAGAAGCCTCTCTAGCTCAGGGAGTTGGCTGCTAATGAGAAACGTGTATGACCACATTTTCTGCACTCTGCTTCAATGGCAATTCATTCATTTCCTGGGGCTTCATACCAATTTATACAGTGGTAGTGAAACTTACGCCGACGAAAACATTTTTGTAGACATTTTTGGAAGTGTGAAACTGGACAATTCATGTCAAATTGCTCAAATTCCTGAATCCAAAGTGTAGGAAACTGTGTTTTCTGGTGTAATGCACTGCTTTAGCATTCACCTCATTGAGCCAGTTAACACTCCACTCCACCCAGGTGTGAGCGATAATGAGCTCATTCCAGAAACCTCAAGTACACTGTTCAGCTTTGGAATCAAGAACAAGCCTCTCTAGCTGAGCGAGAGAGGTGTGCCTAGGTAGCTAGCCTAGCTAGCTGAGCTGAGTTGGCCGCTAAAGAGAAACGCATATGGCAATAATATTGGCACTCTGCTCCTTTGGGATTTGATCTTTTTTTTCTGTGGCTTTATAATGATGTATAATGTGGTACCGAAACTTATAAATACAAAAGCGTCTTTGTAGACCTTCTGGGAAGTTAGCAACAGGTCATTCCAGGTCACATTGTTCCCTCTCCTGAGGCTAAAGAGTTGGCTAGAGTGCTTTCCGGTGTAACATGCTTCCTTAGCATTTGCCTTGTTGAGCCAATTAAGACTCCTCTTCACCCATGTGTTACTTATAATGAGTCATTTAGAAACCTCAAGTTCCCTGTTCATTTTGGAATCTCTAAGAAGCCTCTCTAGCTCAGGGAGTTGGCTGCTAATGAGAAACGTGTATGACCACATTTTCTGCACTCTGCTTCAATGGCAATTCATTCATTTCCTGGGGCTTCATACCAATTTATACAGTGGTAGTGAAACTTACGCCGACGAAAACATTTTTGTAGACATTTTTGGAAGTGTGAAACTGGACAATTCATGTCAAATTGCTCAAATTCCTGAATCCAAAGTGTAGGAAACTGTGTTTTCTGGTGTAATGCACTGCTTTAGCATTCACCTCATTGAGCCAGTTAACACTCCACTCCACCCAGGTGTGAGCGATAATGAGCTCATTCCAGAAACCTCAAGTACACTGTTGGCTTTGGATTTCTGAACAAACCTCTTAAGCTCTGAGAGTTGTGTACTAACGAGAAACCCCTATGGTGACATTTTAGGCAGTGTCATACATTGGGATGTAAACAGTTTCCAGGTACTTCGTAAAGCCTTAGAAAGTTGAAACTTACGAAGACAAATGCATTTCTGTAGACCTACTTGGAAGTGTGAAACAGGTCAATTCAGGTCACACTGTTCCCGTTCCAGAGTCCAAAGTGTAGGAAAGTGTGTTTTCCGGTGTAACACACTGCCTTAGAATTCGCCTCATTCCCAGGTGTAAGTGATAATGAGCTCATTCCAGGAACCTCAAGTACCTTGTTCAGCTTTGGAATCCCCAATAACACTCTCTAGCTGAGTGAGCTGTCCATTAACAAAAAACACACATGCAGTCATTGTTCGCATTCTGCAGCCATGGAAATTCATTCATTCCCTGGGCCTTTGTACTGATTTACAATGTGGTAGCGAAACTTATGGTGACAAGAGCATCTTTGTAGACCTTCTTGGAAGTGTGACAGATGTCATTTCAGGTCACATTGTTGCCGTTCCTCAGGCCAAAGTGTAGAAAAGGGTGTTTTCTGGTGTAACACACTGCCTTAGAATTCGCCTCATTCCCAGGTGTAAGTGATAATGAGCTCATTCCAGGAACCTCAAGTACCTTGTTCAGCTTTGGAATCCCCAATAACACTCTCTAGCTGAGTGAGCTGTCCATTAACAAAAAACACACATGCAGTCATTGTTCGCATTCTGCAGCCATGGAAATTCATTCATTCCCTGGGCCTTTGTACTGATTTACAATGTGGTAGCGAAACTTATGGTGACAAGAGCATCTTTGTAGACCTTCTTGGAAGTGTGACAGATGTCATTTCAGGTCACATTGTTCCCGTTCCTCAGTCCAAAGTGTAGAAAAGGGTGTTTTCTGGTGTAACACGTGGCTTTAGCATTTGCCTCGTCGAGCCAATTAGGGCTCCACTCCACCCAGGTATAAGCGATAATGAGCTCGCTTCAGAAACCTCAAACATCCTGTTTAACTTTTGAATCCTGATCAAGCCTCTCTAGCTCAGTCACTAGGCCTCAAATGAGTAAAGTGTATGCAGACACTGTCTGCACTCTGCTCCCATGGGAATTTGTTTCCTGGGGCTTCGTTCTGATTAGAAATGTCGCAAAAATTACTCAGACCAAAGTATATTTGTAGACCTTCTTGAAAGAGTGAAACACGTCTATTCAGGTCACATTGTTCCCGTTCCTGAGTCCAAAGGGTAGGAAAGAGTGCTTTATGGTGTAACAGGCTACCTTAGCATTTGCCTCATTGAGCCGATTAAGACTCCATTCCATCAAGGTGCAAGCGATAATGAGCTCGTTCCAGAAACCTCAAGTACCCTGCTCAGCTTTGGAATGACAAAGATGCCTCTCTGGCTTACAGAGTTGGCCACAAACGACAAAAACATATGCAGACACTGTCCACTCTCTGCTCCCATGGAAATTCATTCGTTTCCTGGGGTTTCATTCTGATTTGCAATGTGGTAGTGAAACTTACCCCGACTAAAGCATCTTTGTAGATCTTCTTGGAAGGGTGAAACAAGTCAATTCAGGTCACATTATTCCCGTTCCTGAGTCCAAAGTGTAGGAAAGTGTTTTCGAGTGTAACGCGCTCCCTGAGCCTTCGCCTTGTTGAGCCAATTAAGCTTCCACTCTACACAGGTGTAAGCAATAATGAGCTCATTTCAGAACCTCAAGTTCCCTGTTAGACTTTGGAATCCTGACCGAGCCTCTCTAGCTCAGCAACTTGGCCTCAAATGAGAAACGTGTATGCCAACACTGTCCACACTTTGTTCCCATGGAAATTCATTCGTTTCCTGTGGCTCCGTTCTGATTTACAATGTGGTAGTGAAACTTACCCCGACTAAAGCATCTTTGTAGATCTTCTTGGAAGGGTGAAACAAGTCAATTCAGGTCACATTATTCCCGTTCCTGAGTCCAAAGTGTAGGAAAGTGTTTTCGAGTGTAACGCGCTCCCTGAGCCTTCGCCTTGTTGAGCCAATTAAGCTTCCACTCTACACAGGTGTAAGCAATAATGAGCTCATTTCAGAACCTCAAGTTCCCTGTTAGACTTTGGAATCCTGACCGAGCCTCTCTAGCTCAGCAACTTGGCCTCAAATGAGAAGCGTGTATGCCAACACTGTCCACACTTTGTTCCCATGGAAATTCATTCGTTTCCTGTGGCTCCGTTCTGATTTACAATGTGGTAGCAAAACTGCTGATGAAAGCATTTTTGTAGACCTTCTTGGAAGTGTGAAACAATTCAATTCAAGTAACATTGTTCCCGTTCTCGAGTCCAAAATGTCGGAAAGGGTGTTTTCCATGGTAAAATGTTGCCTTAGATCTTGACTCACTGAGGCAATTAACACTCCACTCCACCCAGGTGTAAGCGACAATGAGCTCATTCCAGAAACCTCAAGTACCTTGTTCAGCTTTGGAATCCTGAAGATGCCTCTCTGGCTTACCGAGTGGGGCGTTAACGAGAAACGCTTATGTCGACACTGTCCACAAACTGCTCCCATGTCGATTCATTCGTTTCCTGGGGCTTCGTTCAGATGTATAATGTAATAGCGAAACTTACCCCACAGAAAGCATCTTTGTAGATCTTGGAAGTGTGAAACAGGTCAATTCACGGTCACATGGTTCCCGTTCCCAAGTCCAAAATGTGAATGACCTCGATCCAGAAACCTCAAGCACCCAGTTTGGTTTTGGAATCCCCAAGAAGCCTCTCTAACTCAGTGAATTGGCTTCAAACGAGAAAAGCTTATGTCACCATTTTTGCACTCTACTCCCATGCCAATTCATTCATTTCCTGGTGCTTCGTTGTGATTTACAACGAAGTAGGAAAACGTACGCTGATGAAAGCATCGTTGTAGACCTTGGAAGTATGAAAGAGGTCAATTCAGGTCACACTGTTCCCGTTCCAGAGTACAAAGTGTAGGAAATTGTGTTTTCCGGTGTAACGCATTTCCCAAGCATTTGCCTCATTGAGCCAATTAAAACTCCACTCCACCCAGGTGTAAGCAATAAAGAGCTCGTTCTGGACACCTCAAGTACCCTGGAATTCTGAAGAAGACTCTCTGGCTTACCGAGTTGGCTGCAAATGAGAAAAGCATTTGGCGACATTGTCGGCACTCTCCTACATCGGAATGTAAGTAGTTTCCAGGGACTTCATAAAGATTTATAAAGTGGTACCAAAACTTGCGCACAAATGCATTTCTGAAGACCTTCTTGGAAATGTGAATCAAGTCAATTCAGGTCACATTGTTCCCGTTCCAGATTCCAAAATGTAGGAAAGTGTGTTTTCCGGAGTAACGCACTACCAAAGCATTTGCCTCGTTGAGTCAAGTAAGACTTCACTCCACCCAGGTGTAAGTAATAATGAGCTCATTCCAGAAACCTCAAGAATCCTACTCAGCTTTGGAATCCTGAAGAAGCCTCTCTGGCTTACCGAGTTGGTGGCAAAAGAGAAAATCCTTTGGCGACATTGTCCGCAGTCTCCTACACTGGAAAGTAAATAGTTTCCAGAGACTTTGTAAAGATTTATAAAGTGATACCAAAACTTACGATGACAAATGTATTTCTGTAAACCTTCTTGGAAGTGTGAAACAGGTCATTCCAGGTGACATTGATCCCGTTCCTGAGTCCAAAGTGTAGAAAAGAGTGTGTTCTGGTGTAACGCACTGCCTCAACATTCACCTCGTTGAGCTCATTAAGATTCCACTCCACCCAGGTGTAAGCAATAATAAGTCCGTTTCACAAACATCTAGTACCGTGTTCAGCACTGGAATCCTGAAGAAGGCTCTCTAGCTCAGCGAATTGGCTGCTAATGAGAAACATGTAGGGCGACATTGTCCGCACTCTGCTCCTATGGGAATTCACTCTTTTCTGGGGCTTCATCAAGATTGGTACAGAAACTTACACCAGCAAACACCTTTCTGTAAACCTTCTGGCAAGGGTGCAACAGGTCATTTAAGGTCACATTGTTCCCATTCCCAAGTCCAAAGAGTAGGAAAGAGTGTTTTCTGGTGCAATGCGCTGCCTTAACATTCGCCTCCTTGAGCTCATTAAGATTCCACTCCACCCAGGTGTAAGCAATAATAAGTCCGTTTCACAAACATCTAGTACCGTGTTCAGCACTGGAATCCTGAAGAAGGCTCTCTAGCTCAGCGAATTGGCTGCTAATGAGAAACATGTAGGGCGACATTGTCCGCACTCTGCTCCTATGGGAATTCACTCTTTTCTGGGGCTTCATCAAGATTGGTACAGAAACTTACACCAGCAAACACCTTTCTGTAAACCTTCTGGCAAGGGTGCAACAGGTCATTTAAGGTCACATTGTTCCCATTCCCAAGTCCAAAGAGTAGGAAAGAGTGTTTTCTGGTGCAATGCGCTGCCTTAACATTCGCCTCCTTGAGCCAATTAAGATTCCACTCCATCCAGGTGTAAGTGATAATGAGGTTGTGACAGAAAGCTCTAGTACCCTGTTCAGTTTGGAATGCCGAACAAATCTCTCTAGCTCAGCGAGTTGGCCACTAACGAGAAACATATATGGCGACGTTTTTGGCACTCTGCTCCCATGGGATTTCGTTCCTTTTGTGGGGCTTTGTAAAGATGTAGAAAGTGGTACTGATATTTATGCCAACAAATGCATTTGCTAGACCTTCTTGGAAGTGTGAAACAAGTCAATCCATGTCACATTGCTCAAATTCCTGAGTCCATAGTGTAGGAAAGAGTGTTTTCTGGTGTAACACGCTGCCTTTGCATCCACCTGGTTTAGCTAATTAAGACTCCATTCCACTCAGGTGTAACCTATAAAGAGCTCTTTCCTGAAACCTCAAGTATCCTGTTCAGCTTAGGAATTCCCAACAGCACTCTATAGCACAGTGAGTTGGCCACAAAAGTGAAACGTAGATGATGACACTGTCCGCACTCAGTTCACTTGGGAATTCATTCGTTTCCTGGGGCATTGTTCTGAGTTACAACGTGGTAGCAAAGCTTATGCCAATGAAAACATCATTCTAGACCTTCTTTGAAGTGCGATACAAGTCAGTTTAGGTCACATTGTTCCCATTCCTGAATCCAAAGTGTAGGAAAGAGTGTTTTCCGGTGTAACGCACTCCTTTTAAATTTGCCTCGTTGAGCCAATTAAGACTCCACTCCACCCAGGTATAAGTGATAAAGAGCTCGTTCTGGAAACCTCAAGCACCCTGCTCAGTTTTGGAATCCTGAAGAAGACTCTCTGGTTTATGGAATTTGCCCAAATGAGAAATGCATATGTCGATAAGGTCCGCCCTCTGTTCCCATGGGAGTTTATCAATTCCTGGTGCTTCATTCTGATTTATAATGTGGTCGAGAAACTTAGGCTGACAAAAGTATCTTCATAGACCTTCTTGCAAGTGTGAAACAGGTCAATTCAGGTCACATTGTTTCCGTTTCTGAGCCTAACGTGTAGGAAAGGGCATTTTCTGGTGTATCAAGGTGCCTTGGCTTTCGCCTCCTTGAGCCAATTAAGACTTCTCCACCAAGAAGTAAGCGATAATGAGCTCATTCCAGAAACGTCAAGTACCCTGTTTGGCTTTGAAATGCCCAACAAGCCTCCCTAGATCAGCGATTTGGCTACAAATGAGAAACGTGTATGCCGACACTGTCCACACTCTGCACCCATGGGAATTCATACGTTTCCTGGGGTTCCATTATGATTAACAAAGTAGTAGCGAAACTTACGCCAACGAAAGCATCTTTGTAGACGTTTTATGAAGTGTGATACAGGTCAATTCAGGTCACATTGTTTCTTCCATTCCTGAATGCAAGCTGTAGGAAAGAGTTTCTTCCGGTGTATTGAGCTGCTTTTAAAACTGTCACTTTGAGCCAATCAAGACTGCCCTCCACCCAGGTGAAAGCAATAATGAGCTTGTTCCTGAAACCTCAAGTACCCAGCTCAGCTATGGAATCCCCAAGAGCCTCTTAGCTCAGCAAGTGGGCTGTTAACGAGAAATGTGTATGCAGATACTGTCGACACTTTGCCCCCGTGGGAATTCATTCATTTCCTGGGGCTTCGTCTGATTTACAATGTAATAGCGAAACGTACGGTGATCAAAGCATCTTTGTAGACGTTCTTGGAAGTGTGAAAGATGTCAGTTCAGGTCACATTGTTTCTTCCATTCCTGAATGCAAGCTGTAGGAAAGAGTTTCTTCCGTGTATTGAGCTGCTTTTAAAACTGTCACTTTGAGCCAATCAAGACTGCCCTCCACCCAGGTGAAAGCAATAATGAGCTTGTTCCTGAAACCTCAAGTACCCAGCTCAGCTATGGAATCCCCAAGAGCCTCTTAGCTCAGCAAGTGGGCTGTTAACAGAAATGTGATGCAGATACTGTCGACACTTTGCCCCTGGAATTCATTCATTTCCTGGGGCTTCGTCTGATTTACAATGTAATAGCGAAACGTACGGTGATCAAAGCATCTTTGTAGACGTTCTTGGAAGTGTGAAAGATGTCAGTTCAGGTCACATTGTTTCTGTTCCTGAGTCCAAAGTGTAGGTAAGAGTGTTTTCCGTTGCAACATGATGCCTTGCTTCTAATTTGCTCATTAAGCTCACCACCCAGTGACCAATAGTCATTAAACCACTGTTCCATACCTCAAGAATCCTGCTCAGCCTTTGGAAGCAAGAATGGCTGCTTAAAGAAATGCTAAATGGACTCCAATGGGAATACGTGTCCCTTGCTTCCATGTAATTTATCAATTCCTGGTGCCATTCTGATTTATAATGGGAGAAATAGCTGACAAAAGTATCTTCATAGACCTTCTTGCAAGTGTGAAACAGGTCAATTCAGGTCACATTGTTTCCGTTTCTGAGCCTAACGTGTAGGAAAGGGCATTTTCTGGTGTATCAAGGTGCCTTAGCTTCCCTCCTTGAGCCAATTAAGACTCCCCTCCACCCAGGTGTAAGTGATAATGAGCTGGTTCAAGAAACCTCCAGTACCCTGTTTGCCTTTGGCAATCCTCAACAAGCTCTCTAGTCAATGATTGGCACAAATGAGAAACCTGATGCCGACACTGTCACACTCTGCACCCATGAATTCATATGTTTCCTGGGTTCCATTTGATTTACAAGTGTAGAAAACTTACGCCAAGAAAGCATCTTTGTAGACGTTTACTGAAGTGTGAACAGGTCAATTCAGGTCACATTGTTTCTTCCATTCCTGAATGCCAAGCTGTAGGAAGAGTTCTTCCGTGTATATGCTGCTTTTAGAAACTGTCACTTTGAGCCAATTAAGACTGCCTCCACCCAGGTGAAAGCAATAATGAGCTTGTTCCTGAAACCTCAAGTACCCAGCTCAGCTTGGAATCCCTAAGAGCCTCTTAGCTCAGCAAGTGGGCTGTTAACAGAAATGTGTATGCAGAACTGTCGACACTTTGCCCCTGGTAATTCATTCATTTCCTGGGGCTTGTCTGTTTACAATGTAATAGCAAACGTACGGGATCAAAGCATCTTTGTAGACGTTCTTGGAAGTGTGAAAGATGTCAGTTCAGGTCACATTGTTTCTGTTCCTGAGTCCAAAGTGTAGGTAAGAGTGTTTTCCGTTGCAACATGATGCCTTAGCATTCTCATAGTTGAGTCAATTAAGACTCCGCTCCACCCAGGTGTAAGCGAAAATGCGCTCATTCCACAAACCTCAAGTGGCCTATTCAACTTTGGAATCCTGCCCAGGCCTCTCTAGGTCAGCGAATTGGCCGCTAACAAGAAATGACTTAGCAGACATTGTTCGCACTCTGTCCACATGGGAATACGTGTTTCCTGGGCTTCATTCTGACTTACAATATGGTATCAAATTTATGCCAATGAAAGCATCTTTGTAGACCTCGGAAGTGTGAAACAGGTTTATTCAGGTAACATTGTTCCCGTTCCAGAGTCCAAAGTGTAGGAAAGAGTATTTTCCGGTGTAACGCACTGCACAAGCATTCACCTCGTTGAGCCAATTAAGACTCCACTCCACCCAGGAGTAAGCGATAATGAGCTCTTTCCAGAAACATCTAGCACCCTGTTCAGTTTTGGAATCCCTAAGAAGCCTCTCAGACTCAGTGAATTGGTCCCAAATGAGAAATCCTTATGCCACCCTGTTCGGATTCTGCTCCCATGCCAACTCATTCGTTTCCTCTGGAATCGTTCTGATTTACAATGTAGCAGCAAAAATTACGCTGATGAAAGCATCATTACAGGCCTTCTTGGAATTATGAAAAAGGTCCTTTCAAGTCACATTGTTCCCGTTCCTGAGTGCAAAGTGTAGGAAAGTATTAACACTCCTCTTCACCCAGGTGTAAGGGATGAGCTCATTCCAGAAATCTCAATTACCCTGATTGGCTTTGGAATCCTGAAGAAGCCTCTATGGCTTGCCGAGATGACCACAAATGAGAAACTTGTATGTCAATACCGTCCGCCCACTGTTCCCATGGAATTCATTAGATTAATGCCGCTTCGTTCTGATTTACAATGTGGTAGCGATACTTACGTCGATGAAAGTATCTTTGAAGACCTTCTTGGAAGTGTGAAACAGTTCTATTCAGGTCACATTGTTCCTGTTTCAGAGTCCAAAATGTAGGAAAGAGTGTTTTCTGGTGTAACGCACTTCCGTAGTATTCACCTCTTTGAGCCAATTAAGGTTACTCCACCCAGGTTTAAGTGATAATGAGTTCGTTCCAGAAACCTCAGGTACCCTTTACTGCTTTGGAATCCCGAACAACCCTCTCGATCTAAGGGAGTGGGCCACAAATGAGAAACGTGTATACCGACACTGTCTGCACTTTTCTCTGATGGAAGTTCACTCTTTTCCTGGGGCTTCGTTCTGATTTACAAAGTGGTAGTGAAACTTACACCTATGAAAGCATCTTTGTAGACCTTCTTGGAAGTGTGAAACAGGTCATTTCAGGTCATGTTGTTCCCGTTCCAGAGTCCAAAATGTTGGAAAAAGTGTTTTCTGGTGAAAACGCTGCCTTAAGTTTCAGCTCGTTGAGCCAATTAGGGCTTCTCTCTACCCACGTGTAAGTGACAGTGAGCTCATTCCAGAAACCTCAAGTACCCTATTCTGTTTTGGAATCCCGAACAAGCCTCACTAGCTCAGTTACTGGGGTGCTAACGAGAAACGTGTATGCCAACACTGTCCACGAACTGCTCCCAAGGCAATTCATTCGTTTCCTGGGGCTTCGTTCTGATTTGCAGTGTGTTATCAAAACTTACATTGAACAAATCATCTTTGTAGACCTTCTTGGAAGTGTGAAACAGGTCAGTTCAGGTCATATTGTTCCCATTCCTGAGTCCAAAGTGTAGGAAAGCGTGTTCTATGGTGAAAACGCTGCCTTAAGTTTCAGCTCGTTGAGCCAATTAGGGCTTCTCTCTACCCACGTGTAAGTGACAGTGAGCTCATTCCAGAAACCTCAAGTACCCTATTCTGTTTTGGAATCCCGAACAAGCCTCACTAGCTCAGTTACTGGGGTGCTAACGAGAAACGTGTATGCCAACACTGTCCACGAACTGCTCCCAAGGCAATTCATTCGTTTCCTGGGGCTTCGTTCTGATTTGCAGTGTGTTATCAAAACTTACATTGAACAAATCATCTTTGTAGACCTTCTTGGAAGTGTGAAACAGGTCAGTTCAGGTCATATTGTTCCCATTCCTGAGTCCAAAGTGTAGGAAAGAGTGTTCTATGGTGTAACATGTTGCCTTAGCATTCGCCTCGTTGAGAGAAATTAAGATTCCACTACACCCAGGTGGATGCGTTAATGAGCTCGTTCCACAAACGTGAAGTACCCTGTTATGGTTTGGATTCCCGAACAAGCTTCTCAAGCTCAACGAGTGGGCCGTAAATGAGAACTGTGTATGCCCACACTGTCCGCACTCCTCTCTGATGGGAATTCTCTCATTTCCTGGGGCTTTGTTTTGATTTACAAAGTGGTCGCGGAAGTTACGACTATGAAAGCATCTTTGTAGACGTCCTTTGAAGTGTGAAACAGGTCAATTCAAGTCATACTGTTTCCGTTCCTGAATGCAAAGTATAGGAAAGAGTTTTTTCTGATGCATCGCGCTGCTTTTAAATTCGTCCTGTTGAGTCAATTAAGACTTCAATTCACTCAGGTGTAAGCGATAATGAGCTCATTCCAGAAACCTCAACAACCTTCTTCAGTTTTGGACTAACCAACAAGCCTCTCTAACTCAGCGAATGGTCTCCAAATAAGAAACGCTTATGCCACCCTGTTTGCACTCTGCTCCTATTCCAATTCATTTGTTTCCTGGAGCTTTTTTCTGATTTACAATGTAGTGAAACTTATGCCGAGGAAAGCACCATTGTAGACCTTATTGTCAGTGTGAAACAGATCAATTCAGGTCACACTTTTTCCGTTCCTGAGTGCAAACCATAGGAAAGTGTGTTTTCTGGAATAAGGCATTGCCTTACCATTCACCTCATTGAGCCCATTAAGACTCCACTCCACCCAGTTGTAAGCGATAATGAGCTCTTTCCAGAAACCTCCAGTACCCTGCTTGGATTTGGAATTCCAAACAAGCTCTGTCTAACTGAGCGAGTTGGCCACAAATGAGAATCGCACATGCCAATACTGTCCACACTCTGCCCCCATGGGAATTTCTTCATTTTCTGTGGCTTCGTACTGACTTATGCAGGGTAGGGAAACTAACGTCGAAGAAAGCATCTTTGTAGTCCTTCTTGGAAGTGTGAAACAGGTCAATTCAGGACACTTGGTTCCCGATCTTGTGTCCAAAGACATAGGAAAGACTGTTTTTCGGTGTAACGTGCTACAATATAATTTGTCTCTTTGAGCCAGTTAAGACTCCACTCTACCCAGATGTAAGAGATAATGAGCTCATTTCAGAAACATCAAGTGTCCTGTTCAGCTTTGAAATTTCAAACAAGCCTCTCTAGCTCTGCGAGATCGCCGCAAAAGAGAATGGCATAGGCTGACACTTTCAGCACTCTGATCCCATGGGAATTTATTCATTTTTCTGTGGCTTCCTACAGTTTCATACTGTGGGAGTGAAACTAACGTCGATGAAAGCATCTTTGTACAAATACTTGGAAATGTGAAACAGATCAATTCAGGTCACACTGTTCCTGGCCCTGAGTCCAAAATATTGAATCGTGATTTTCAGTGTAACGTGCTGACTTAGCTTTCACCTCGCTGAGCCAATTAAGACTTCAATCCCACTAGATGTAAGTGATAATGAGCTCGTTCCAGAATCCTCCAGTACCCCGTTCAGCTTTGGAATTTCAAACAAGCCTCTCTAGCTCTGCGAGATCGCCGCAAAAGAGAATGGCATAGGCTGACACTTTCAGCACTCTGATCCCATGGGAATTTATTCATTTTTCTGTGGCTTCCTACAGTTTCATACTGTGGGAGTGAAACTAACGTCGATGAAAGCATCTTTGTACAAATACTTGGAAATGTGAAACAGATCAATTCAGGTCACACTGTTCCTGGCCCTGAGTCCAAAATATTGAATCGTGATTTTCAGTGTAACGTGCTGACTTAGCTTTCACCTCGCTGAGCCAATTAAGACTTCAATCCCACTAGATGTAAGTGATAATGAGCTCGTTCCAGAATCCTCCAGTACCCCGTTCAGCTTTGGAATCCTGCACAAGCCTCTATAACTCAGTGAGTTGCCCGCAAATGAGAATCACGCAGGCCAATACTGTCTGCACTCTGCTCCCATGGGAATTCATTCGTTTCGTGGGTCTTCGTTCTGATTTACAATATGTTAGTGAAACTTAGGCCTAAAGACGAATCTTTGTAGTGTTAATTGGAAGTGTGAAACAGTTCAATTCAGGTCACACTGTTCCCGTTCCTGAGTGCAAACCATAGGAAAGTGTGTTTTCCAGTACAAGGTGGTGCCTTACCATTCGCCACATTGAGCCCATTGAGACTCCACTCCACCCAGTTGCAAGCAATAATGAACTCTTTCCAGAAACCTCCAGTACCCTCCTCAGATTTTGAATCTCAAACAAGCCCTGTCTAACTCTGCGAGTTGGCCGCAAATGAGAACTGCAGATGCTGACACTGTCCAGACTCTGCTCCGTGCGAATTCATTTGTTTCCTGGGGTTTGAACCAATTAATAAAATGATAGCAAAATTTGCCCTAATGAGAGCACCTTTGTAGACATTCTAGCAAGTGTGAAAGAGATCAATGCAGGTCAACTTCTTCCCGTTCCTGAGTCCAAATTGTAGGAGAGAGTGTTTTCCTGTGGAACACGCTGTCTTAGCATTCGGCTCGTTGAGCCAGTGAAGCCTCCACTCCACTTAGTCCTAGGTGAAAATGAGCTCGTTCCAGAAACCTTGAGTGCCCTGTTTCGCCTATGAAATTCAGTACAAGCCTCTCTATCTCAGAGAGTTGGCCACAAAAGAGAAAGATGACTGTCTGAGACTGTCCGCACTCTGTTCCCATGGGAATATATTCCTTCATTAAGGCTTCTTTCTGAATTACAATGTGGTAATGAAACACACACCAATGAAAGCATCTTTGTCGACCTTCTGGGAGGTCGGAAACAGGTCAATTCAGGTCACATTGCTCCCATTCTTGAGTCCAAGGTGTAGGAAATAGTGTTTGCCAGTGAAACACGCTGCCCCAGCATTCGCCACTTTGAGCCAGTGAAGCCTCCACTCCACTTAGTCCTAGGTGAAAATGAGCTCGTTCCAGAAACCTTGAGTGCCCTGTTTCGCCTATGAAATTCAGTACAAGCCTCTCTATCTCAGAGAGTTGGCCACAAAAGAGAAAGATGACTGTCTGAGACTGTCCGCACTCTGTTCCCATGGGAATATATTCCTTCATTAAGGCTTCTTTCTGAATTACAATGTGGTAATGAAACACACACCAATGAAAGCATCTTTGTCGACCTTCTGGGAGGTCGGAAACAGGTCAATTCAGGTCACATTGCTCCCATTCTTGAGTCCAAGGTGTAGGAAATAGTGTTTGCCAGTGAAACACGCTGCCCCAGCATTCGCCACTTTGAGCCGATTAAGACAGCACTCCACCCAAGTGAAAGTGATAGTTAGATCATTTCATTAACTTCCAGGACCCGGTTTGGCTTCGGAATCCCAAACAAGCCTCTATAACTCCGGAAATTGGATACATGAGAAACGTGGATGCTGACAATGTCCACAATCCGCTCCCATGCCAATTCATTTTCTTCCTATGGCTTCGCACCAATTTATACAATGATAGCGAAATTTGCGCTAATGAAAGAATCTTTGTAAAACTTCGTGGAAGTGTGAAACAGGTCAATTCAGGTCACACTGTTCCCGTCCCTGCGTCCAGACTGTAGGAGAGAGTGCTTTCCTGTGGAACCCGCTGCCTTAGCACTCGGCTCGTTGAGTCGATTAAGACTCCACTCCAGCCAAGTGAAAGTGATAGTTAGATCATTTCATTAACTTCAGGACCCGGTTTGGCTTCGGAATCCCAAACAAGCCTCTATAACTCCGGAAATTGGATACATGAGAAACGTGGATGCTGACAATGTCCACAATCCGCTCCCATGCCAATTCATTTTCTTCCTATGGCTTCGTACCAATTTATACAATGATAGCGAAATTTGCGCTAATGAAAGAATCTTTGTAAAACTTCGTGGAAGTGTGAAACAGGTCAATTCAGGTCACACTGTTCCCGTCCCTGCGTCCAGACTGTAGGAGAGAGTGCTTTCCTGTGGAACCCGCTGCCTTAGCACTCGGCTCGTTGAGTCGATTAAGACTCCACTCCAGCCAGGTGTAGGCGATCATGAGCTCATTGCAGAAACCTCAAGGACCTTGTTGGGATTTCAAATCCCGGACAAGCCCCTAATGCAGCAACTTGGCCACAAACGAGAACCGCAAATGCCGATCCTGTCCACAATCTGCTCCCATGGGAAATTATTTGTTTCCTGGGCCTTCGTTCTGACTCACACTGTCTTAGCACAACTTATGCTGATGCAAGCTTCTTTGTAGACCTTCGGGGAAGTGGGGAACAGGTCAATTCGGGTCACATTGTTCCCGTTCCTGACATCACAGTGTAGGAGAGAGTGTGTTCCGGTGTAACGCGCTGCCACAGCATTTGCTTCATAGAGCTATTTAAGACTCCCCTCCACCAGGTGTAAGCGATAATGAGCTCGTTTCAGAAACCTCAAGGACCCTGTTTGGATTTGCAATTCCGAAGAACCCTGTCCAGCTCAGAGAGTTGGCCACAAAAGGGAAACGAGGATGCCAGCACTGTCAGCACTCTTTTCCCATGGGAATTCATTCTTTTCCTAAGGCTTCTTTCTGAAATACAATGTGGTAGCGAAACTCACGCTCATGAAAGCATCTTTGTTGGGCTTCTTGCAAGTGTGAATCAGGTCAACTCAGGTCATATTGTTCCCGTACCTGAGTCCAAAGTGTAGAAATGAGTGCTTTCTGGTGTTATGTGCCTCCATAGATTTGGCCATTTTGAGCCAAGTAAGACTCCACTCCACCCAGGCGTGGGCTATACTGAGCTCATTCCAGAAGCTTCAAGTAGCGTGTTTGGCATTGGAATCCCGAACAAGGCGCTCTAGCTCAGTGAGTCGACCGCAAATAGAGATCGGTATGCCGACACTGACAGCCCTCAGGTCCCATGGGAATGCTTTTGTTTCCTGGGGTTCGTACCAAGTTATGCAGTGGTAGCAAAACTTATGCCTACTGAAGCATCTTTCTAGTGCTTCTTGCAAGTGTGAAACAGGCCAATTCAGGTCACATTGCTCCCGTTCCTGAGTCCAAAGTGTAGGACAGAATGTTTTCCAGTGTAACGCACTCCCGTAGCTTTGGCCTCGTTGAACCAATTAAGACTCCACTCCACCCAGGTGTAGGCAAAAGTGAGCTCGTTCCAGGATCAGCAAGTACCGTGTTTGGCTTTGGAATCCCTAACAAACCTCTAGCTCAGAGAGTTGGCCAGAAAAGGGAAATGTGGATGCGGACACTGTCCGCACTCTCTGCCGATGGGAATGCAGTCGTTTTCTGGGGCATTGTTCTGATTCACTACGTGGTCAAGAAAAGCGCACCAATGGAAGCCTCTTTGTAAACCTTCTTGGAAGTGTGAAACAGGTCAGTTCAGGTCACACTGTTCCTGTCCCTGCATCCAAACTGTAGGAGAGAGTGCTTTCCTGTGGAACCCGCTGCCTTAGCACTCGGCTCGTTGAGTCAATTAAGACTCCACTCCAGCCAGGTGTAGGCGATCATGAGCTCATTGCAGAAACCTCAAGGACCTTGTTGGGATTTCGAATCCTGGACAAGCCCCTAATGCAGCAACTTGGCCACAAACGAGAACCGCAAATGCCGATCCTGTCCACAATCTGCTCCCATGGGAAATTATTTGTTTCCTGGGCCTTCGTTCTGACTCACACTGTCTTAGCACAACTTATGCCAATGCAAGCTTCTTTGTAGACCTTTGGGAAAGTGGGGAACAGGTCAATTCGGGTCACATTGTTCCCGTTCCTGACATCACAGTGTGGGAGAGAGTGTGTTCCGGTGTAACGCGCTGCCACAGCATTCGCCTCGTAGAGCTGTTTAAGACTCCCCTCCACCAGGTGTAAGTGATAATGAGCTCATTCCAGAAACCTCAAGGACCCTGTTTGGATTTGCAATTCCGAAGAACCCTGTCCAGCTCAGAGAGTTGGCCACAAAAGTGAAAGGAGAATGCCAGCATTGTCAGCACTCTTTTCCCATGGGAATTCATTCTTTTTCTAAGGCTTCTTTCTGAAATACAATGTAAGTGTGAATCAGGTCAACTCAGGTCATATTGTTCCCGTACCTGAGTCCAAAGTGTAGAAATGAGTGCTTTCTGGTGTTACGCGCCTCCATAGATTTGGCCATTTTGAGCCAAGTAAGACTCCACTCCACCCAGGCGCGAGCTATACTGAGCGCATTCCAGAAGCTTCAAGTAGCGTGCTTGGCATTTGAATTCCGAACAAGCCACTCAAGCTCAGGTAGTTAGCTGCAATGTAGAGCAACCTTTGCCGACAGTATATGTTCTATGCTCCCAAGAATTCTTATTCCTTTCCTTGCCTTTGTTCTCATTTATGTTGTGGGAAAGGATCCTACATCAAGAAAGTGTCTTTGTTGACCTTCTTGTATGTGTCAAATGTTCTATTGAGGTCACATCGTTCCCGTTCCCCAGTCCACAGTGTAGGAAAGAGTGTTTTCCAGCCTAATGCACTGCCTCACCATTCGCCTCGTAGAGATGTTTAAGACTCCCCTCCACCAGGTGTAAGTGATAATGAGCTCATTCCAGAAACCTCAAGGACCCTGTTTGGATTTGCAATTCCGAAGAACCCTGTCCAGCTCAGAGAGTTGGCCACAAAAGTGAAAGGAGAATGCCAGCATTGTCAGCACTCTTTTCCCATGGGAATTCATTCTTTTTCTAAGGCTTCTTTCTGAAATACAATGTAAGTGTGAATCAGGTCAACTCAGGTCATATTGTTCCCGTACCTGAGTCCAAAGTGTAGAAATGAGTGCTTTCTGGTGTTACGCGCCTCCATAGATTTGGCCATTTTGAGCCAAGTAAGACTCCACTCCACCCAGGCGCGAGCTATACTGAGCGCATTCCAGAAGCTTCAAGTAGCGTGCTTGGCATTTGAATTCCGAACAAGCCACTCAAGCTCAGGTAGTTAGCTGCAATGTAGAGCAACCTTTGCCGACAGTATATGTTCTATGCTCCCAAGAATTCTTATTCCTTTCCTTGCCTTTGTTCTCATTTATGTTGTGGGAAAGGATCCTACATCAAGAAAGTGTCTTTGTTGACCTTCTTGTATGTGTCAAATGTTCTATTGAGGTCACATCGTTCCCGTTCCCCAGTCCACAGTGTAGGAAAGAGTGTTTTCCAGCCTAATGCACTGCCTCACCATAGCCCGCGTTGAGCCAATGGAGACTCCACTCCACTTAGTTGGAAGAGATAATGAGCTTGATCCAGAAACCTCAAGTCGTCTTTTTGGCTGTGGAATTCCAAACTAGCCTCTCAAATTCCGGATGTTGGCTGTAAATGAGAACCATATATACCAACACTGCTTTTGCTCTGCTCCCAAGGGTGTTCATTCGATTCCTTGGCTTTGTTCTCATTCATGATATGGTAAAGGAATCTACACCGAGGAAGATGTCATTGTATACCTTCTTATAGGTGGGAAACCGGTCAATTGAGGTCGCATATTCCCCGTTCCCAAGTCCACAGTGGTGGAAAGAGTGTTTCCGGTCTAAGTCAATACCTTACCACACTCCTCATTGAGCCAATTAAGACTCCGATCCATCCCATTGGAAGTGAAAATGAGCTTGTTCCAGAAGCTTCAAGTATCGTGTTTGGCATTTGAATTCCAAACAAACCTCTCAAACGCAGGAAGTTGGCTGCAAACGAGAACGAATATGTCGACACTGTATTTACTCTGCTTCCGATAGTATTCCTTCTTTTCCTTGGCTTTGTATTCATTTACTATGTGAGAAAGGAACCTCCGTCGAGGAAAGCATCTTTGTATACCTTCTTGCATGTGTCAAACATTCAACTGAGGTCACATCATTCCCGTTCCCGAGTCCAAAGTGTAGGAAAGAGTGTTTTCCGATCTAACACACTGATTTACCACACCTTTCTTTGAGGCAATTAAGACTCCACTCCACCCAGTTTGAAGTGATAATGAGCTCGTTCCTAAAACCTCAAGTACATGGTTCGACTTTGGAATTCTGAACAAGGCTCTCAAACTCAGGGAGTTGGCTGCAAACAAAAACCACTTATGCAGACTCAGTTTTTACTCTGCTCCAGAGAGTTTTCATTCGTTTCCTTGGCTTTTCTCTCCTTTATGATGTGGGAAAGGCACCTAGAGCGGGGAAAGCATCTTTGTAGACCTTCTTGTAGGTGTGAAACAGGTCAATTTAGGTCAGATGGTTCCCGTTCCTGTGTCCACACTATAGGAAAGAGCGTTTTCCGGTCTAACGCGCTGCCTTACCATATGCCTCATTTTGCCCATTACTACTCCACTCCATCCAGGTGGAAGTGATAATGAGCTCGCTCCTGAAACTTCAAGTACATGGTTCGACTTTGGAATTCTGAACAAGGCTCTCAAACTCAGGGAGTTGGCTGCAAACAAAAACCACTTATGCAGACTCAGTTTTTACTCTGCTCCAGAGAGTTTTCATTCGTTTCCTTGGCTTTTCTCTCCTTTATGATGTGGGAAAGGCACCTAGAGCGGGGAAAGCATCTTTGTAGACCTTCTTGTAGGTGTGAAACAGGTCAATTTAGGTCAGATGGTTCCCGTTCCTGTGTCCACACTATAGGAAAGAGCGTTTTCCGGTCTAACGCGCTGCCTTACCATACGCCTCATTTTGCCCATTACTACTCCACTCCATCCAGGTGGAAGTGATAATGAGCTCGCTCCTGAAACTTCAAGTACTCTGTTCAGCTGTGGAATTCCAAACCAGCCTCTCATGAGAACCATGTATGCCAACACTGTTTTGACTCTGCTCCCAAAGGCTTTCCTTAGTTTCCTTGGCTTTGCTCATTTTTTTTAAAAAGATTTATTTATTTATTTATTTTGGTGGGGGTCAGGTGGGGAGGGAGGGGAGCAGGCGGGCCACTTCTATTGGTCTTTCATTTGTCCATTTTCATCCATCTTTGTTCTTTGGCCATTGTGGGCTTCCCATTGTGGCGGCCTTGGTTGTCACAAAGCACCAGCTCTGGGTGCATGCACTGCAGAGCTCTGGCTTGGTAACTGGACACATCCGTCCAGCTGCTCTGTGGCACATGGGATCTTCCCAGGCCAGGGACCAAACCGGTGCCCCTTGCACTGCAAAGCAGTGTCCCTACCCACTGGAACGCCAGAGAAGCCCTGCTCTCATTTTTGATTTGGGAAAGGAACCTATGTGAGGAAAGCATCTTTGTAGACCTCCCTGTAGGTGTGAAACAAGTCAATTGAGGTCAAATGGTTCCCGTTCCTGAGTCCACAGTGGAGGAAATATCATTTTCCGGTCGAATGTGCTGCCTTATCACACCCGTCGTTAAGAGAATTAAGACTCCACTCCACCCGGTTGGAAGGGATAATGAGCTTGAACCTGAAACCTCAAGTACACTGTTCGAGTTTGGAATTACAAACAAGCCAGTCAAATAGGGATTTGCCTGAAAACGAGAACCACTTATGCAGACCCTAGATTTTCTCTGCTCCCAAGGGTTGTCATCCATTTCCTTGGCTTTGTTCTCATTTACGATGTGGGAAAGGAACCTACGGCATGGAAAGCATCTTCGTACACCTTCTTGTAGGTGTGCAACAGGTCAATTGAGGTCACACGGTTCCCATTTGCGAGTCCACAGTTAGGAAAAAGTGTTTTCCAGTGTAACGGGCTGTTTTACCATACCCCAGGTTGAGTCAATTAGGTCTCCACTCCACCCAGGTGGAAGTCATAATGAGCTTGTTCCTAAAATCTGAAGTAAGCTCTTCAACTGTGGAATCCAAAACAAGTCTCTCAAACTCCCAGAGTTGACTGCAAACAAGAACCACATATGTCGACAATATTTTTACTCAGCTCCAAAGAGTATTCATTCATTTCCGTGGTGTTTCTCTCATTTATGATCTGGGAAAAGAAACCTACAGCAAGGAAAGCATCTTTGTAGACATTCTTATTGGTGTGAAACAGGTCAATTGAACTCACATGGATCCCGTTCCTAAGTTCACAGCGTAGGAAAGAGTGTCTTCCGGTCTAATGCGCTGCCCTACCCTGCCTCGCGTTGAGCTAATTGGGACTCCACTCCACCCAGGTGGAAGCAATAATGAGCTCGATCCAGAAACCTCAAGTACACTGTTCGACATTGGAATCCCAAGCAAGCCTCTCAAATAGGGATTTGCCTGAAAACGAGAACCACTTATGCAGGCCCTAGATTTTCTCTGCTCCCAAGGGTTGTCATCCATTTCCTTGGCTTTGTTCTCATTTACGATGTGGGAAAGGAACCTACGGCATGGAAAGCATCTTCGTACACCTTCTTGTAGGTGTGCAACAGGTCAATTGAGGTCACACGGTTCCCATTTGCGAGTCCACAGTTAGGAAAAAGTGTTTTCCAGTGTAACGGGCTGTTTTACCATACCCCAGGTTGAGTCAATTAGGTCTCCACTCCACCCAGGTGGAAGTCATAATGAGCTTGTTCCTAAAATCTGAAGTAAGCTCTTCAACTGTGGAATCCAAAACAAGTCTCTCAAACTCCCAGAGTTGACTGCAAACAAGAACCACATATGTCGACAATATTTTTACTCAGCTCCAAAGAGTATTCATTCATTTCCGTGGTGTTTCTCTCATTTATGATCTGGGAAAAGAAACCTACAGCAAGGAAAGCATCTTTGTAGACATTCTTATTGGTGTGAAACAGGTCAATTGAACTCACATGGATCCCGTTCCTAAGTTCACAGCGTAGGAAAGAGTGTCTTCCGGTCTAATGCGCTGCCCTACCCTGCCTCGCGTTGAGCTAATTGGGACTCCACTCCACCCAGGTGGAAGCAATAATGAGCTCGATCCAGAAACCTCAAGTACTCTGTTAACCTGTGGAATTCCAAACAAGCCTCTCAAACTCAGGGAGTTGACTGCAAACGAGAACCAGAAATGCTGACACTGTTTTTCTGCGCCCAAGGGTTTTCATTCGTTTCCATGGCTTTGTTCTCATTTATGATGTGGGAAAGGAACCTACAGCGAAGAAAGCATCTTTGTAGACCTTTGTGTAGGTGTGAAATAGTCAACTGAGATCACATGTTTCCCATTCCCGAGTCCACAGTGTATGAAACAGTGCTTTCCGGTCTAACGCACTGCTTTACCTCACCTTTCCTTGAGGCAATTAAGACTCCACTCCACTCCATTTGAAGTGATAATGAGCTCGTTCCTGACACCTCAAGTACACTCTTCAGCTTTGGAATTCCAAATAAGGCTCTCAAACTCAGGGAGTTGGCTGCAAATGAAAACCACTTATGCTGACTCAGTTTTTACTCTGCTCCAGAGAGTTTTCATTTGTTTCCTTGGCTTTGCTCTCATTTATGATGTGGGAAAGGGACCTACGGCAAGGAAAGCATCTTTGTAGACCTTCTTGTAGGCATGAAACAGGTCAATTTAAGTCAGATGATCCCCGTTCCTCAGTCTGCAGTGTCGGAAAGAGTGTCTTCCGGTCTGAGGCGCGGCCTTACCATACCAATCTTTTTCCCCATTACTACTCCACTCCACCCAGGTGGAAGTGATAATGAGCTCGTTCCTGAAAATTTAAGTACTCTGTTTGGCTGTGGAATTCCAAACCAGCCTCTCAAATTCAGGAGTTGGCTGCAAATGAAAACCACTTATGCTGACTCAGTTTTTACTCTGCTCCAGAGAGTTTTCATTTGTTTCCTTGGCTTTGCTCTCATTTATGATGTGGGAAAGGGACCTACGGCAAGGAAAGCATCTTTGTAGACCTTCTTGTAGGCATGAAACAGGTCAATTTAAGTCAGATGATCCCCGTTCCTCAGTCTGCAGTGTCGGAAAGAGTGTCTTCCGGTCTGAGGCGCGGCCTTACCATACCAATCTTTTTCCCCATTACTACTCCACTCCACCCAGGTGGAAGTGATAATGAGCTCGTTCCTGAAAATTTAAGTACTCTGTTTGGCTGTGGAATTCCAAACCAGCCTCTCAAATTCAGGATGTTGCCTGCAAACGAATACCACATATGCCAACACTGTTTTGACTCTGCTCCCAAAGATTTTCCTTAGTTTCCTTGGCTGTGTTCTCATTTTTGATGTGGGAAAGGAACCTAGATGAGGAAAGCATCTTTGTAAACCTCCTTGTAGGTGTTAAGCAAGTCAATTGAGGTAAAATGGTTCCTGTTCCCGAGCCCACAGTGCAGGAAAGAGTGTTTTCCGATGTAACACCCTGCCTTACCACAAGCATCGTTGAGCCAAGACTCCACTCCACCCAGGTGAAAGTGATAATGAGATCAATCTGGAAACCTCAAGTACTCTGTTTGACTGTGGAATTCTGAAGAAGCCTCTGAGAATCAAGGCGTTGGCTGCAAAGGAGAACCACGTATGCCGACAATGTGTTTCCTCTGCTCCCAAGGGTTTTCATTAGTTTCCTTGGCTCTGCTCATTCACGATGTGAGAAAGGAACCTACGGCGAGGAAAGCACCTTTGTAAACCTTCTTGTAGGTGTGAAACAGGTCAATTATGATCACATGTTTCCCGTTCCTCAGTCCGCAGTGTCGGAAAGAGTGTCTTCCGGTCTGAGGTGCGGCCTTACCATACCCCTCTTTAAGCCAATTAAGACTTCACTCCTCCCAGGTTTAAGTGATAAGGAGCTTGATCCAGAAAACTCAAGTACACTATCCGGCTGTAGAATTCTGAACAAGCCTCTCAAACTCAGGGAGTTGGCTGCAAACAAGAACCACGTATGCCGAAAATGTGTTTACTCTGCTCCCAAGGGTTTGCATTCATTTCCTTGGCTTTGTTCTCATTTACGATGTGGGAAATGAACTTCCAGAGAGGAAAGCATCTTTGTCGATCTTCCTGAAGGTGTGAAACAGGTCAATTAAGGTCACATGGTTCCCGTTCCAGAGTCCACAGTGTAGGAAAGAGTGTTTTCCGGTCTAACGCGCTGCCTTAAAATGCCCCTCATTGAGTCAATTAAGACTCCACTCCACCCAGGTTTAAGTGATAAGGAGCTTGATCCAGAAAACTCAAGTACACTATCCGGATGTAGAATTCTGAACAAGCCTCTCAAACTCAGGGAGTTGGCTGCAAACAAGAACCACGTATGCCGAAAATGTGTTTACTCTGCTCCCAAGGGTTTGCATTCATTTCCTTGGCTTTGTTCTCATTTACGATGTGGGAAATGAACTTCCAGAGAGGAAAGCATCTTTGTCGATCTTCCTGAAGGTGTGAAACAGGTCAATTAAGGTCACATGGTTCCCGTTCCAGAGTCCACAGTGTAGGAAAGAGTGTTTTCCGGTCTAACGCGCTGCCTTAAAATGCCCCTCATTGAGTCAATTAAGACTCCACTCCACCCAGATGGAAGTGATAATGAGCTCGTTCCTGAAACCTCAGGTACTCTATTCAGCATTGTAATTCCAAACAAGCCTTTCAAACTCAGGAAGTTGGCTGCAAACAAAAACCACGTATGCTGACACTCTTTTTACTCTACTCCCTAGGATTTTAATTCACTTCCTTGACTTTGTTCTCATTTACAATGTGGGAAAGGAACGTACGGCGATGAAAGCGTCTTTGTCGACCATCTTGAAGGTGTGAAACAGGTCAATTGAGAGCACATGATTCCCGTTCCTGAGTCCACCATGTAGGAAAGAGTGTTTTCCGGTCTAACGTGCTGCCTTACCATAGGCTTCCTTGAGCCAGGACTTCACTGCACCCAGGTGGAGGTGATAATGAGCTCAATCCAGCAACCTCAAGTAACCTGTTTGGCGGTGGAATTCCAAAGAAGCCTCTCAAAATCAGGGAGTTGGTTACAAATGAGAACCACGTATACTGACACTGTTTTTACTCTGCTCCCAAGGGTTTTCATGCATTCTCTTTGCTTTGTTCTCATTTAAGATGTGGGAAAGGAAACTATGGCAAAGAAAGCATCTTTGTAGACCTTCTTGTTGGTGTGAAGCAGGTCAATTGATGTTCAATGGTTCCGCTACCAATTCCACACTGTAGGAAAGAGTGTTTTCCGGTCTAACGCGCTGCCTTACCATACTCCTCTTTCAGCCAATTAAGACTCCACTTCACCCAGGTGGGAGCGATAATGAGCTCGATCCAGAAACCTCAAGAACTCTGTTAGGCTGTGAAATTATGAAGAGGCCTCTCAAACTCAGGGAGTTTCCTGCAAACGAGAACCACCTATGCTGACACTGCTTTTACTCTGCTCCCAGGGGTTTTCTTTCGTTTCCTTGGCTTTGCTCTCATTTATGATGTGGGAAAGGGACCTATGACAAGGAAAGCATCTTTGTAGAACTTCTTGTTGGTGTGAAGCAGGTCAATTGATGTTCAATGGTTCCGCTACCAATTCCACACTGTAGGAAAGAGTGTTTTCCGGTCTAACGCGCTGCCTTACCATACTCCTCTTTCAGCCAATTAAGACTCCACTTCACCCAGGTGGGAGCGATAATGAGCTCGATCCAGAAACCTCAAGAACTCTGTTAGGCTGTGAAATTATGAAGAGGCCTCTCAAACTCAGGGAGTTTCCTGCAAACGAGAACCACCTATGCTGACACTGCTTTTACTCTGCTCCCAGGGGTTTTCTTTCGTTTCCTTGGCTTTGCTCTCATTTATGATGTGGGAAAGGGACCTATGACAAGGAAAGCATCTTTGTAGAACTGACATGGACTATTACAGGTGAATTCCTAATAAGGTTCTGGGCCCCTGAATATGAGGAAATGAGTGATGATGATATGGATAGCTCAGACAGTCCTCAAACCTCAGTTAAGTTTTTAGACCTATGCTTCGCCCTTTAGAATGTGAGATAATTTCAGAGGGAGAAGAAGAGTCTGTGAATATGATGATACCCAAAGAGGGCATATATGTTAACCTGAAAGGCAAGAGAATTGTGTCTGAAAGGAATAAAAGAAATCATGAACAAAGACCTAGTGAAAACGAAAGTGAACCTGATTCACAACCACCCCGTAAGGTTCAGAGAGGAAAGAAATAAAATAAGAAGGAAACTCCCCGAAGTAATATGTAGTTACTTATTAAGTATAAGGAAGTTTAAATAATAAGTAAAATAATCTGCTCTAGTCTAGCACAAAGGGTAGAGTCTCTGTATGATAGTTCCGAGGTTTAGGTTTTCTTTAATCACTAGTTTGAGTAATTAGAAGAAAGTTTCTTTTGACTTTTTAAGTTTTACTTAAACTTTCTGTAATGTTAAAAGTAATTGAGAGATTTACATTTGAGTTTAATAATACCTGAATAAATATAATGGCTGAATGTGAAGTAAAATTAATTTCCCAAATTGTTACTGTCACTTTAAAGAAAGAGAAAAACCCTTGGTGTACACGAACTACACTTGGACCAAAATTCTACTCAGGCTCAAAGTTTAATGAGATTGGTGTACATGAACTGCACTTGGGCCAAAATTCTGCTTGGGCTCGAAGTTTAATGAGATTGCTTTACTATAAAAGGGTCAGGGGAGGGCTTCCCCTGGTGGCCCAGTGGGTAAAGACACCGCCTTGCAGTGCAAGGGGCGCCGGTTCGATCCCTGGCCTGGGAAGATCCCACGTGCCATGGAGCGGCTGGACCTATGTGTCCAATCACTGAGCTGGAGCTCTGGTGCGTGTGCGACCGGAGCCGGTGCTCAGCGACAACAGAGGCCACTGTGATGAGAGGCCCACAGGAGCCAAAGAACAAAGACGGATGAAAATGGAGAAATGAAAGACCAGTGGAAGTGGCCCACCCATCCCCTCCCTCCCCGCCCCACCCTCCGAAAGATAAATAAAAAATAAAAAAGGGTCAGGGGACAGATTGTAGGGAGCTTACTCATGCGGCTCAGCCATGCTTGGGAAGCTCTCCAGCTGTCTGTTGGATTGAGAGATGACCTAGTGACGATGAACCTATGAATGTCAGAGAGAAGAAGAGTCTGTGAATATGATGATACCCAAAGAGGGCATATATGTTAACCTGAAAGGCAAGAGAATTGTGTCTGAAAGGAATAAAAGAAATCATGAACAAAGACCTAGTGAAAACGAAAGTGAACCTGATTCACAACCACCCCGTAAGGTTCAGAGAGGAAAGAAATAAAATAAGAAGGAAACTCCCCGAAGTAATATGTAGTTACTTATTAAGTATAAGGAAGTTTAAATAATAAGTAAAATAATCTGCTCTAGTCTAGCACAAAGGGTAGAGTCTCTGTATGATAGTTCCGAGGTTTAGGTTTTTCTTTAATCACTAGTTTGAGTAATTAGAAGAAAGTTTCTTTTGACTTTTTAAGTTTTACTTAAACTTTCTGTAATGTTAAAAGTAATTGAGAGATTTACATTTGAGTTTAATAATACCTGAATAAATATAATGGCTGAATGTGAAGTAAAATTAATTTCCCAAATTGTTACTGTCACTTTAAAGAAAGAGAAAAACCCTTGGTGTACACGAACTACACTTGGACCAAAATTCTACTCAGGCTCAAAGTTTAATGAGATTGGTGTACATGAACTGCACTTGGGCCAAAATTCTGCTTGGGCTCGAAGTTTAATGAGATTGCTTTACTATAAAAGGGTCAGGGGAGGGCTTCCCCTGGTGGCCCAGTGGGTAAAGACACCGCCTTGCAGTGCAAGGGGCGCCGGTTCGATCCCTGGCCTGGGAAGATCCCACGTGCCATGGAGCGGCTGGACCTATGTGTCCAATCACTGAGCTGGAGCTCTGGTGCGTGTGCGACGGGCCGGTGCTCTGCGGCAACAGAGGCTACCACGATGGGAGGCCCACAGGAGCCAAAGAACAAAGACGGATGAAAATAGAGAAATGAAAGACCAATAGAAGTGGCCCACCCCTCCCCCCCCCCCCCCCCCCCCCCCCCCCAAAAGAAAAAAAAAAAAAAAAAAAAAAAAAGGGTCAGGGGACAGATTGTAGGGAGCTTACTCATGCGGCTCAGCCATGCTTGGGAAGCTCTCCAGCTCTGGGGTAAGAATACTGTATTGTTGATTGAGTTCTGAGATGACTTTAAAGTTCTGAGATAACTTTATAGTTCTGAGATAATTTTGAAGTTCTGAAATAATTTTAAAGTTCTAAAATAATTTTAAAATCTGAAATAACTTTAGAGTTCTGAGACAATCTTAAAACCTTGAAGTTATTATTATTGTTACATTGCTAAGAGTTATTGATGCACATTATAATGAATGTTGAATTGATTTATATTATGTTTCAATAAATCTGATCTTGATGTGAACTCCACACCTTTTTTACTGTTGAAGTTCTAGTCTCAAATTAAAGGGAACAATAGGTCATAGGTTGAAGTTTTCTGATAATAGTACCAGGGTAACTGAGTGTTGCTCCAATTCTATTAATTAGAGATAAGTAAGTATGCTCTGCCCATGGCAGACCTTCCTGTAGGTGTGAAACAGGGCAATTGACGTCACATGGTTCCCATTCCCGAGTCCACAATGTAGGAAAGAGTGTTTTCCGGTCTAACGCACTGCCTTACCATACCCCTGGTAGAGCCTATTAACACTCCACTCCACTCAGGTATAAGTGATAAGGAGTTTGATCCAGAAACTTTAAGTATGCTGTTCGACTTTGAAATCTCAAACAAGCCTCTCAAACTCAGGGAATTGGCTGCAAATGAGAACCAACTATGCTGACAATTTTTATCCTGTTCTGAAGGGTTTTCATTCGTTTCCTTGGCTTTGTTCTCACTTATAATGTGGGAAGGAAACCTACGTCGAGGAACGGATTTTTTTAGAACTTCTTGTAGGTGTGAAACAGGTCAATTGAGGTCACATCGTTCCTGTTCCCAAGTCAACACTTTAGGAAAGAATGTTTTCCAGTCTAATGCGCTGCCTTACCATAACCCCTCATTGAACCAATTAAGACTCCACTCCATCCAGTTGGAAGTGATAATGAGCTTGCTCCTGAAACCTGAAGCACACTGTTCGACTTTGAAATCTGAAAACAAGCCGCTCGAACTCAGGGAGTTGTCTGCCGAAACCTCAAGGATAGTCTTCAACATTCGAAAAAGCCTCTCAAACTTAGGGAGATGATTGCAATCAAGAACCACGTATGGGAAGCTCTCCAGCTCTGGGGTAAGAATACTGTATTGTTGATTGAGTTCTGAGATGACTTTAAAGTTCTGAGATAACTTTATAGTTCTGAGATAATTTTGAAGTTCTGAAATAATTTTAAAGTTCTAAAATAATTTTAAAATCTGAAATAACTTTAGAGTTCTGAGACAATCTTAAAACCTTGAAGTTATTATTATTGTTACATTGCTAAGAGTTATTGATGCACATTATAATGAATGTTGAATTGATTTATATTATGTTTCAATAAATCTGATCTTGATGTGAACTCCACACCTTTTTTACTGTTGAAGTTCTAGTCTCAAATTAAAGGGAACAATAGGTCATAGGTTGAAGTTTTCTGATAATAGTACCAGGGTAACTGAGTGTTGCTCCAATTCTATTAATTAGAGATAAGTAACTATGCTCTGCCCATGGCAGACCTTCCTGTAGGTGTGAAACAGGGCAATTGACGTCACATGGTTCCCATTCCCGAGTCCACAATGTAGGAAAGAGTGTTTTCCGGTCTAACGCACTGCCTTACCATACCCCTGGTAGAGCCTATTAACACTCCACTCCACTCAGGTATAAGTGATAAGGAGTTTGATCCAGAAACTTTAAGTATGCTGTTCGACTTTGAAATCTCAAACAAGCCTCTCAAACTCAGGGAATTGGCTGCAAATGAGAACCAACTATGCTGACAATTTTTATCCTGTTCTGAAGGGTTTTCATTCGTTTCCTTGGCTTTGTTCTCACTTATAATGTGGGAAGGAAACCTACGTCGAGGAACGGATTTTTGTAGAACTTCTTGTAGGTGTGAAACAGGTCAATTGAGGTCACATCGTTCCTGTTCCCAAGTCAACACTTTAGGAAAGAATGTTTTCCAGTCTAATGCGCTGCCTTACCATAACCCCTCATTGAACCAATTAAGACTCCACTCCATCCAGTTGGAAGTGATAATGAGCTTGCTCCTGAAACCTGAAGCACACTGTTCGACTTTGAAATCTGAAAACAAGCCGCTCGAACTCAGGGAGTTGTCTGCCGAAACCTCAAGGATAGTCTTCAACATTCGAATTTCAAACAAGCCTCTCAAACTTAGGGAGATGATTGCAATCAAGAACCACGTATGCCGGCACTGTTTTTACCCTGATCCCAAGGGTTTTCATTCGTTTCCTTGGCTTTGTTCTCATTTATGATTTGAGAAAGGAACCTACGGCGAGGAAAGCATCTTTGTAGACCTTCTTGTAGGTGTGAAACAGGTCAATTGAGGACACATGCTTCCTGTTCCCGAGTCCACAGTGTACGAAAGAGTGTTTTCCGGTCTAACGCACTGCCTTAACATTTCCCTCTTTGTGAAAATTAAGACTCCACTCCACACATTTAAAAGTGATAAAGAGCTTGTTCCTGAAAACTCAAGTAACCTGTTTGACTTTGGCATCCCAAAGCAGCCACTCAAACTCAGTGAGTTGACGCAAATGAGAACCACGTATACCAACACTGCTTTTACAATGCTCCCAAGGTTTTCCATTCGTTTCCTTGCCTTTGTTCTCATTTATGATGTGGGAAAGGAACCTACGGTGAGGAAAGCATTATTTTGGACCTTCTTCTAAGTGGGCAACAGGTCAATTAAGGTCACATGGTTCCCGTTCCAGAGTCCACAGTGTAGGAAAGAGTGTTTTACGGTCTAACACGAAGCCTTAGCATTCGCCTCATTTAGCCCATTAAGTCTCCCCTCCACCCAGGTGTAAGCAATAATGAACTCATTCCAGAGCTTTCAAGTTCCCGGATCCAATTTGGAATTCTGAACAACCCTTTTAAGCTCAGCGCATTGACTGCACTTTGAACCTCGAAGGTGGAGACTGACTTCACTCTTCTCCCATGGCAATTCATTCGTTTCCTGGTACTTCAGTCTGATTTACCATGTGGATGCGAAATTAACAATGAGGAAAGCATCATTGTAGACCTCATGGAATTGTGAAACAGGTCAATTCAGTTCAGATTGTTTCCGTTCCGGAGTCCAAAGCGTAGGAAAGAGTGTTTTCCATTCTAAAGCGAAGCCTTAGTATTCGCCTAATTGAGCCCAATAAGACTCCACTCCACCAAGTTGTAAGCGTCCATGAGCTCATTCAGAAACCTCAAGTAATACAATCGTGTTTGTAATCCTGACTAAGCCTCCGTAGCTCAGTGAATTGGTGGCATATGTGAACCTCAAATGCTGACAGTTTTCAGTCTGCTCCCAAGGGGATTCATTTGTTTCCTAGGATTTGTTCTCAGTTACAATCTGGGAGAGAGACCTACAGCGAGGAAAGCATCTTTGCAGACCTTCTTGTAGGTGTGGAAAAGGTCAATTGAGGTCTCATGGTTCCCGTGACCGAGTCTACAGTGTAGAAAAGAGTGTTTTCCGGTCTAACGCGCTGCCTTACCATACACCTCGTTGAGCCAATTAAGACTACATTCCACCCAGGTGTAAGTGATAATGAGTTCGTTCCTGAAGCCTCAAGTACTCTTTTCAACTTTGGAATCACAAACAAGCCTCTCAAACTCAGTGAGTTTGCTGCAAATGAAACCCACCTATGCCGACACTGTTTTTACGTTGCTCCCAAGTGTTTTCATTCATTTCCTAGGCTTTGTTCTAATTTATGATGGAGGAAAGTAACCTACGGTGAGGAAAGTATCTTTGTAGACCTTCTTGTAGGTGTGAAACCCTTTGGGAGCAGATTCAAACAGTGTCGGCATACGTGGCTCTCATCTGCAGCCAACTCCCTGAGTTTGAGAGACTTGTTTGGGATTCCAAAGTGGAACAGTGTACTTGACATTTCAGGAACGAGCTCATTATCGCTTCCACCTGGGAGGAGTGTAGTCTTAATTGACTCAACGAGGTGTATGGCAAGGCAGCGCATTAGACCGGAAAGCACTCTTTCCTACACTGTGGATTGGAGAACAGGAAACATGTGACCTCAATTGACCTGTTTTGCAACTACAGGAAGGTCTACAAAACATGCTTTCCTCGCCATAGGCTCCTTTCCCACATTGTAAATGAGAAGAAAACCAAGGGAACACATGAAAACCCTTGGGAACAGAGTAAAAACAGTGTCAGCATAGGAGGTTCTCGTTTGCAGCCAACTCCCTGAGTTTGAGAGGCTTGTTTGGGCTTCCAAAGTTGAACAGTGTACTTGAGGTTTCAGGAACGAGCTCATTGTCACTTCCACCTGGGTGGAGTGGAGTCTTAATTGACTCAACGAGGTGTATGGCAAGGCAGCGCATTAGACCGGAAAGCACTCTTTCCTACACTGTGGATTGGAGAACAGGAAACATGTGACCTCAATTGACCTGTTTTGCAACTACAGGAAGGTCTACAAAACATGCTTTCCTCGCCATAGGCTCCTTTCCCACATTGTAAATGAGAAGAAAACCAAGGGAACACATGAAAACCCTTGGGAACAGAGTAAAAACAGTGTCAGCATAGGAGGTTCTCGTTTGCAGCCAACTCCCTGAGTTTGAGAGGCTTGTTTGGGCTTCCAAAGTTGAACAGTGTACTTGAGGTTTCAGGAACGAGCTCATTGTCACTTCCACCTGGGTGGAGTGGAGTCTTAATTGGCTCACCACGAGGTATGCTAATTCAGAGTGTTAGACTGAGAAACACTCTTTCCAGCACTGTGGACTCCGGAACGCAAACCATGGGACTTAAATTGACCTGCTTCACACCTAAAAGGTCTACAAAGATGCTTTCCTTGCTGTAGGTTCCTTTCCCACATCATAAATGAGAACAAAGCCAAGGAAACTAATGGAAACCCCTGTGAGCAGAGTAAAAACAGTTTCAGTATACGTGATTCTAGTTTGCAGCCAACTTCCTGAGTTTGAGAGGCTCATTTGGGATTCCATACCCGAACAGAGTGCCTGAAATTTGTAGATTGAGCTCATTATCGCTTCCACCTGGGTGGAGTGGAGTCTTACTTGGCTGAATGAGGGTTATGAGAAGGCAGCGCGTTAGACCAGAAAACACTCTTTCCTACACTGTGGACTCAGGAACGGGAACCATGTGACCTCAATTGACCTGTTTTGCAACTTTAAGAAGGTTTACAAAGATTCTTTTCTCACCGTAGGTTCCTTTCCCACAACGTAAATGAGAACAAAGCTAAGGAAACAAAAGAAAACCCTTGGGAGCAGAGTCAAAACAGTGCCACATTTTTGTAATTTCTTTTGCCGTACAAAAGCTTTTAAGTTTAATGAGGCCCCACATGTTCATTTTTCTTTTCAGTTCCGCTATTTTAGTTGGTGGGTCAGAGAAGGTGTGTTTTGATTTATGTCTCTGAGGGTTTTGCCTATATTCTCCTCTAAAAGTTTTATGGTTTCTGGTCTTACATTTAGGTCTTTAATCCATTTTAAGTTGATCTTCGTGTATGGTGACAGGGAATGTTCCAACTTCATTTTTTTGCATGTAGTTGTCCATTTTCAGACAAAGAATTAATCTCCAAAATCTACAAGCAACTCAGACAACTCAGCACAGGGATAAAGAAAAGCCCAATCAAAAAATGGGAAAAAGATCTAAAGAGATACCTCTCCAAAGAGGACATACAGATGGCCCAAAAGCACATGAAAAAGTGCTCAACCTAGCTTATTATTAGAAAAATGAAAAGTAAAACTGCAATAAGATACCACCTCACACCCATCAGAATGGCCATCATCAAAAATCTGCAGATAAGAAATGCTGGAGAGGGTGTGGAGAAAAGGGAACCCTCTTGCATTGCTGGTGGGAATGTAAATTGATACAGCCTCTATGGAAGACAGTATGGACATTTCTTAAAAAACTAAAAATAGAAGCACCCTATGACCCAGCAATCCCACTATTAGGCTTATATCCTGATGAAATCAAAACTGAAAAAAGCACCTGTAACCCAATGTTCATTGCAGCTCTCTATACAACAGCCAGAACTTGGAAACAACCTAGATGTCCATCGATGAATGAATGGATACAGAAGCCCTGGTACATATATACAATGGAATACTACTCAGCTGTTAAAAGAAATGCAGAAGACTCAGTCCTAATGAAGTGGCTGGCTCTAGAACTTATCATAAAGTGAAGTAAGTCAAAAAGAGAAATACAAATACAGTATACTAACACACATATATGGGATCTAGTAGGATGGTCATGATAACACACGCAGTGAACACATGGAAAAACAGACAGAAGATAATCATAGGGACATTGTGGGTAAGAAGCAGGAAGAGGGAAGCATGGAGGGAACGTTCCCACATCATAAATGTGAACAAAGCCAAGGAAATGAAAAAAAACCCTTGGGAGCATAGTAAAAACCATGTCGGCATACATGGTTCTCGATTACAGTCAACTCCCTGAGTTTGAGAGGCTTCTTTGGGATTCCAAAATCGAACCGTGTACTTGAGATACCAGGAACGAGCTCATTGTCCCATCCACCTGAGCGGAGTGGAGTCATAATTGGCTCAACAAGGGGTATGGTAAGGCAGCGAGTTAGACTGGAAAACACTTTTTCCTACATTGCGAACTAGGGAACGGGAACCATGTGACCTCAATTGACCTGTTTCACACCTACAAGAAGGTCTACACAAATGCTTTCCTCACCAAAGATTCCTTTCCCATGTCGTAAATGAGAACAAAGCCAAGGAAACGCATGAAAACCCTTGAGAGCAGAGTCAAAACAGTGTCGGCATATGTGGTTCTGGTTTGCAACCATCTCCTTGAGTTTGAGAGGCTTCTTTGAGATTCCAAAATCATACAGTGTACTTGAGATTTCCGGAACGAGCTCATTATCCCTTCGACCTGTGTGGAGTGGAATCTTAATTGGCTCTACGATGGGTATGGGAAGGCAGTGCGTTAGACTGGAAAATACTCCTTCCTAAGCTGTGGTCTCGGGAAAGGGAGTCATGTGACATCAATCGACCTGTTTCACACCTACAGGAAGGTCTACACAGATGCTTTCCTCACCCTAGATTCCTTTGCCACATCGTAAATGAGAACAGAGCCAAGGAAATGAATGAAAACTCTTGGAAGCAGAGGAAAAACTGTCGGCATAAGTGGTTCTAGACTACAGTCAACTCCCTGAGTTTGAGAGGCTTGTTTGAGATTCCTAACTCCAACCGTGTACTTGAGATTTCAGGAACGAACTCATTATCATTTCCAGCTGGCAGAATTGGAGTCTGAATTGCCTCAATGAGGGGTGTGGTAAGGCAGCGCGTTAGACCGGAAAACACTCTTTCCTACACTGTGGACTTGGGAATGGGAAGCATGTGACCTCAATTGACCTGCTTCACACCTACAAGAAGGTCTATAAAGATGCTTTCCTCACAGGAGGTTCCTTTCGCACATCGTAAATGAGAACAAAACCACGGAAACGAATGAAAACCCTTGGGAGCGTAGCAAAAGCAATGTCCATATACGTGGTTCACTTTTGCAGCCAACTCCCTGAGCTTGAGAGGCTTGTTTGGGATTCCAAAGTCGAACAGTCTACTTGAGGTTTCAGGAATGAGCTCATTTTCCCTTCCAGCTGGCAGAATTGGAGTCTGAATTGCCTCAATGAGGGGTGTGGTAAGGCAGCGCGTTAGACCGGAAAACACTCTTTCCTACACTGTGGACTTGGGAATGGGAAGCATGTGACCTCAATTGACCTGCTTCACACCTACAAGAAGGTCTATAAAGATGCTTTCCTCACAGGAGGTTCCTTTCGCACATCGTAAATGAGAACAAAACCACGGAAACGAATGAAAACCCTTGGGAGCGTAGCAAAAGCAATGTCCATATACGTGGTTCACTTTTGCAGCCAACTCCCTGAGCTTGAGAGGCTTGTTTGGGATTCCAAAGTCGAACAGTCTACTTGAGGTTTCAGGAATGAGCTCATTTTCCCTTCCACCTGAGTGGAATTGAGTCGTAATTGGCTGAAAAAGGGGTATGGTAAGGCAGTGCATTAGACCAGAAAACACTCCTTATTTTTTAAACATTTTTAAAAATTTATTTATCTTTTTTGGGGGGAGGGTGGTGAAGGAGGGGGACAGGCAGGTCACTTCTATTGGCCTTTCATTTCTCTATTTTCATCTGTCTTTGTTCTTTGACTCCTGTGGGCCTCCCATCACAGTGGCCTCTGTCGTTGCAGAGTGACGGCTCTGGGCGCATGTGTGTCAGAGCTCCGGCTCGGTAATTGGACACATCAGTCCAGCTGCTCCATGGCACGTGGGATCTTCCCAGGCCAGGGATTGAACCGGCACCCCTTGCACTGCAAGGCGGTGTCCTTACCCACTGGACCACCAGGGGAAGCCCTGGAAAACACTCTTTGCTGTATTGTGAACTTGGGAAGGGGAACCATGTGACCTCAATTGACCTGTTTCACACCTACAAGAAGGTCTACAAAGATGCTTTCCTAGCCCTGGGATCTTTCCCCACATCGTAAATGACAACAAAGGCAAGGAAACGCATGAATACTCTTGTGAGCAGAGGAAAAACTGTGTCGGCATACGTGGTTGTCTTTTGCTGCCAACTCCCTGCGTTTGAGAGGCTTGTTTTCGATTTCAAACTCGAACCGAGTACTTGAGGTTTCAGGAACGAGCTCATTATCACTTCCACCTGGGTGGAGAGGAGTCTTAATTGGCTCAACGAAGGGTATGGTATGGCAGTGCGTTAGACTGGAAGAGACTCTTTCCTACATTGTGGACTCGGAAATGGGAACCATGTGACCTCAATTGACCTATTTCACACCTACAAGATGGTCTACAAAAATGCTTTCCTTGCTGTACATTCCGTTCCCACATGGTAAATGAGAACAAAGTCAAATAAAAGAATTAAAACGCTTGGGAACAGTGTAAGAACAGTGTCGGCATATGTGGTTCTCGTTTGCAGGGAACTCCCTGAGATTGAGAGGCTTGTTATGGATTCCAAAGTTGAACAGTCTACTTAAGGTTTCAGGTACAGGCTCCTTATCATTTTCATCTGGGTGGAGTGGAGTCTTAATTGCCCCAACGAGGTTTATGGGAAGGCAACATGTTAGACTGGAAAACACTCTTCCCTACACTGTGGACTTGGGAATGGGAATCATGTGACCTCAACTGACCTTTTTCACAACTACAAGAAGGCAGTGCATTAGACCAGAAAACACTCCTTATTTTTTAAACATTTTTAAAAATTTATTTATCTTTTTTGGGGGGAGGGTGGTGAAGGAGGGGGACAGGCAGGTCACTTCTATTGGCCTTTCATTTCTCTATTTTCATCTGTCTTTGTTCTTTGACTCCTGTGGGCCTCCCATCACAGTGGCCTCTGTCGTTGCAGAGTGACGGCTCTGGGCGCATGTGTGTCAGAGCTCCGGCTCGGTAATTGGACACATCAGTCCAGCTGCTCCATGGCACGTGGGATCTTCCCAGGCCAGGGATTGAACCGGCACCCCTTGCACTGCAAGGCGGTGTCCTTACCCACTGGACCACCAGGGGAAGCCCTGGAAAACACTCTTTGCTGTATTGTGAACTTGGGAAGGGGAACCATGTGACCTCAATTGACCTGTTTCACACCTACAAGAAGGTCTACAAAGATGCTTTCCTAGCCCTGGGATCTTTCCCCACATCGTAAATGACAACAAAGGCAAGGAAACGCATGAATACTCTTGTGAGCAGAGGAAAAACTGTGTCGGCATACGTGGTTGTCTTTTTCTGCCAACTCCCTGCGTTTGAGAGGCTTGTTTTCGATTTCAAACTCGAACCGAGTACTTGAGGTTTCAGGAACGAGCTCATTATCACTTCCACCTGGGTGGAGAGGAGTCTTAATTGGCTCAACGAAGGGTATGGTATGGCAGTGCGTTAGACTGGAAGAGACTCTTTCCTACATTGTGGACTCGGAAATGGGAACCATGTGACCTCAATTGACCTATTTCACACCTACAAGATGGTCTACAAAAATGCTTTCCTTGCTGTACATTCCGTTCCCACATGGTAAATGAGAACAAAGTCAAATAAAAGAATTAAAACGCTTGGGAACAGTGTAAGAACAGTGTCGGCATATGTGGTTCTCGTTTGCAGGGAACTCCCTGAGATTGAGAGGCTTGTTATGGATTCCAAAGTTGAACAGTCTACTTAAGGTTTCAGGTACAGGCTCCTTATCATTTTCATCTGGGTGGAGTGGAGTCTTAATTGCCCCAACGAGGTTTATGGGAAGGCAGCATGTTAGACTGGAAAACACTCTTCCCTACACTGTGGACTTGGGAATGGGAATCATGTGACCTCAACTGACCTTTTTCACAACTACAAGAAGGTCTACAAAGATGCTTTCTTCGCCGTAGGTTACTGTCCCACCTCATAAATGAGAACAAAGCCAAGGAAATGCATGAAAACCCTTGGGAGCCGAGTACCAAAGTATCGGCATATGTGGTTCTCCTTTGCAGCCAATTCCCTGAGTTTCAGAGACTAGTTTGGGATTCCAAAGTTGAACAATGTACTTGAGGTTTTAGGCACGAGCTCATTATCACTTCCAGCTGGGTGGAGTGGAGTCTTATTTGGCTCAACGTGGGTTGTGGTAAGGCAGCGTGTTAGACCGAAAAACACTTTTTAATACATTTTGCACTCAGAAACGAGAAACATGTGGTCTCAATTGACATATTTCACACCTACAAGGTCTACACAGATGTTTTATTCACCGTAGATTCCTTTCCCACAACGTAATTGAGAACAAAGCCATGGAAACTAATGAAAACCCTTGGGAGCACAGTAAAAACAGTGTCAGCATACGTGGTTCTCGTCTTCAGACAACTCCCTGATTTTGAGAGGCTTGTTCAGGATTCCAAAGTCAAACCATGTGCATTAGGTTTCAGGAAAGAGCTCATTATCACTTACAGTTTAGAGGTCCAGTCTTAATTGGCTTAACAGGGAGTATGGTAAGGCTTCGCGTTAGACCGGAAAACACTTTTTCATATACTGTGGATTCGAGAACGGGAACCATGTTGCCTCAATTGGCCTGCTTCATGCCTATAAGTAAGTCTACAGAGATACTTTCCTCGCTGTAGGTTCCTTTCCCACATTGTAAATGAGAACAAAGCCAAAGAAACGCATGAAAACTCTTGGGAGCAGGGTAAAAACAGTTTCAGCATACGTGGTTCTCGTCTTCAGACAACTCCCTGATTTTGAGAGGCTTGTTCAGGATTCCAAAGTCAAACCATGTGCATTAGGTTTCAGGAAAGAGCTCATTATCACTTACAGTTTAGAGGTCCAGTCTTAATTGGCTTAACAGGGAGTATGGTAAGGCTTCGCGTTAGACCGGAAAACACTTTTTCATATACTGTGGATTCGAGAACGGGAACCATGTTGCCTCAATTGGCCTGCTTCATGCCTATAAGTAAGTCTACAGAGATACTTTCCTCGCTGTAGGTTCCTTTCCCACATTGTAAATGAGAACAAAGCCAAAGAAACGCATGAAAACTCTTGGGAGCAGGGTAAAAACAGTTTCGGCATACACGGTTCTCATTTGCAGCCAGCTCCAAGAGTTTGAGAGGCTTCTTCAGGCTTCCAAAGTCGAACTGTGTACTTGCAGTTTCAGGAATGAGCTCATTATCATCTCCCGCTGGGTGGAGTGGAGTCTTAATTGGCTCAACAAGGGGTATGGAAAGGCAGCATGTTAGACGGCAAAACACTCTTTCCTGCACTGTGGACTTGGGAACGGGAACCATGTGACCTCAATTTACCTGTTTTACACCTACATGAATGTCCAAAAAGATGCTTTCCTTGCCGTAGGTTCCTTTCCCATATTGTAAATGAGAACAAAGCCATGGAAATGAATGAAAAACCTGGGAGCAATGTAACAACAGTGCTGACTCATGTGGTTCTCGTTTGCAGACAAATCCCGGAGGTTGAGAGGCTTGTTTGGGATTCCAAAGTCGAACCGTGTCCTTGAGGTTTCTGGATCAAACTCATTATTGCTTCCACATGGGTGAAGTGGAGTCTTAATTGGCTGAAAGTGTGGTATGGTAAGGCAAGGCGTTAGACCAGAAAACACTCTTTCCTACAATGTGGACTTGAGAATGGGAACCATGCAACTTCAATTGACCAGTTTCACACCTACACGAATGTTTACAGGATGCTTTCCTCGCTGTAGGTTCCTTTCCTACATCATAAATGAGAAGAAAGCTAAGGAAACAAATGACAACCCTTGAGAGCAGTGTAAAAACAATGTCAGCATAGGTAGTTCTCATTTGTAGCCAACACGCTGAGGTTGAGAGTCATGCCTGGGATTCCAAAGTTGACCAGCGTACTTAAGGTTTCAAGAACGAGCTCATTATCACTTCCAACTTTGTGGAGTGCCATCTTAATTGGCTCAAAATGGGGTATGGTAAGGCAACACATTACACCAGAAAACACTGTTTCCTACACTGTGGATTAGGGAACAGGAAACATGTGACTTCAATTGACCAGTTTCACACTTACAAGAAGGTCTACAAAGATTCTATCCTTGCCATAGCTTCCTTTCCCACTTTGTAAATGAGGACAAAGCCATGAAAACGAACGAAAACCCTTAGGAGCAGAGTAAAAACATTCTCGGAATATGTGGTTCTCATTTGCAGCCAACTCCCTGAGTTTGAGAGTCTTGTTTTGGATTCCAAAGTCTAACCGTGTACTTGAGGTTTCAGGAAAAAGCTGCTTACGCTGCCACCTGGGTGGAGTGGAGTCTTAATTGACTCAACAAGGGGTATGGGAAAGCAGCGTGTTAGACAGGAAAACACTCTTTCCTACACTGTGGACTCGTGAACGGGAACCATGTGATGTCAATTGACCTGTTTCACACCTACAGGAAGGTCTACAAAACATGTATTCCTCCCCATAGTTTCCTTTTCCACATCATAAATGAGAATAAAGCAAAGAGAACACATGAAAACCCTTGGGAGCAGAGTAAAAACAGTGCTGGCATACGTGGTTCTCGTTTGCAGCCAACTCCCTGAGTTTGAGAGACCTGTTTGGGATTCCAAAGTTGAACCATGTAGTTGAGTTTTCAGGAACGAGCTCATTATCACTTCCAACTGGGTGGAGTGTAATCTTAATTGGCTCAACGTGGTGAATGGTAACATAGCGCATAAGAATGGAAAACAATGTTTCCTACTCTGTTGACTCGGGAACGGGAATCATGTGACATCAATAGACCTGTTTCCCACCTGCAAGAAGGTCTACAAAACATGTATTCCTCCCCATAGTTTCCTTTTCCACATCATAAATGAGAATAAAGCAAAGAGAACACATGAAAACCCTTGGGAGCAGAGTAAAAACAGTGCTGGCATACGTGGTTCTCGTTTGCAGCCAACTCCCTGAGTTTGAGAGACCTGTTTGGGATTCCAAAGTTGAACCATGTAGTTGAGTTTTCAGGAACGAGCTCATTATCACTTCCAACTGGGTGGAGTGTAATCTTAATTGGCTCAACGTGGTGAATGGTAACATAGCGCATAAGAATGGAAAACAATGTTTCCTACTCTGTTGACTCGGGAACGGGAATCATGTGACATCAATAGACCTGTTTCCCACCTGCAAGAAGGTCTACAAAGATGCAAGATGCAAGAAGGTCTACAAAGATGCTTTCCTGGCCGTAGGTTCCTTTTCCCATCATAAATGAGAATAAAGCCAAGGAAACAAATGAAAACCGTTGGGAGCAGCGCAAAAAGATTTTGGCCTACATGGTTCTCAATTAAAGCCATATCCCTGAGTTTGAGAGGCTTGTTTGGGATTCCAAAGTCAAACCCTGTACTTGAAGTTTCAGGAACGCGCTCAATATCACTTCCACCTGGGTGGAGTAGAGTCTTAATTGGCTCAACAAGGGGTATATGAAGGCAGCGCGTTAGAGCAGAAAATAGTCTTTCCTAAACTGTGGTCTGGGGAATGGGAACCATGTGACCTCAGTTGGCCTGTTCCACACCTACATGAAGGTCGACAAGAAACTTTTCTCACTCTAGGTTCCTTTCCCACATCGTAAATGAGAACAAAGCCAAAGAAACGCATGAAAACTCTTGGGAGCAGGGTAAAAACAGTTTCGGCATACACGGTTCTCATTTGCAGCCAGCTCCAAGAGTTTGAGAGGCTTCTTCAGGCTTCCAAAGTCGAACCATGTACTTGCGATTTCAGGAGCGAGCTCATTATCATCTCCCGCTGGGTGGAGTGGAGTCTTAATTGGCTCAACAAGGGGTATAGTAAGGGAGCACGTTAGACCAGAAAATAATATTTTCTATACTGTGGACTCAGGAACGGGAACCATTTGACCTCAATTTACCTGTTTCACACCTACAAGACGCTCTACAGAGATGCTACCCTCACCATGGGTTTCTTTACAAAATTGTAAATGGGAAGAAAGACATGGAAACAAAGGGAAACACTTGGCAGTAGAGTAAAAACAGTGTCGGCATAAGTGGTTCTCGATTGCAGCCAACTACCTGAGTTTGAGATGATTGTTTGGAATTCCAAAGTCAAACCATTTACTTGAGGTTTCAGGAACGAGCTCATTATCACTTCCACCTGGGTAGAGTGGAGTCTTAATTGGCTCAACAAGGGGTATGGCAAGGCAGCCTGTTAGACTGGAGAAAACTCTTGACTTCAGTGTGGACTCAGGAACGGGAACCATGTGACCTCAATTAGCCTGTTTCACACCTACAGGAAGGTCGACAAAGATGCTTTCCTCACCATATGTTCCTTTCCCATATTGTAAATGCGACCAAAGCCAAGGAAATGCATGAAAACCCTTGGGAGCATTGTAAAAACAGTGTCAGCATATTTGGTTCTCATTTTCAGCCAGCTCAAGAGTTTGAGAGGCTTCTTCAGGCTTCCAAAGTCGAACCATGTACTTGCGATTTCAGGAGCGAGCTCATTATCATCTCCCGCTGGGTGGAGTGGAGTCTTAATTGGCTCAACAAGGGGTATAGTAAGGGAGCACGTTAGACCAGAAAATAATATTTTCTATACTGTGGACTCAGGAACGGGAACCATTTGACCTCAATTTACCTGTTTCACACCTACAAGACGCTCTACAGAGATGCTACCCTCACCATGGGTTTCTTTACAAAATTGTAAATGGGAAGAAAGACATGGAAACAAAGGGAAACACTTGGCAGTAGAGTAAAAACAGTGTCGGCATAAGTGGTTCTCGATTGCAGCCAACTACCTGAGTTTGAGATGATTGTTTGGAATTCCAAAGTCAAACCATTTACTTGAGGTTTCAGGAACGAGCTCATTATCACTTCCACCTGGGTAGAGTGGAGTCTTAATTGGCTCAACAAGGGGTATGGCAAGGCAGCCTGTTAGACTGGAGAAAACTCTTGACTTCAGTGTGGACTCAGGAACGGGAACCATGTGACCTCAATTAGCCTGTTTCACACCTACAGGAAGGTCGACAAAGATGCTTTCCTCACCATATGTTCCTTTCCCATATTGTAAATGCGACCAAAGCCAAGGAAATGCATGAAAACCCTTGGGAGCATTGTAAAAACAGTGTCAGCATATTTGGTTCTCATTTTCAGGAGCCTCCCTGAGTTTGAGAGGCTTGATTGGGATTGCCAAGTCCAATAGTGTACTGGAGCTTTCAGGAACGAGCTCATTATCACTTTTACCTGGGTGGAGTGAAGTCTTTATTGCCTCAACGAGGGGTATGGTAAGGCAACGCGTTAGACCGTGAAACACTCTTTTCTGCACTGTAGACTCAGGAATGGGATCCATGTGTCCTAAATTGACCTTTTTAACCCCTATAGGAAGGTCTACAAAGATGCTTTCCTGTCTGTAGGTTCCTTTCACACATGGTAAATGAGAACGAAGCCAAGGAAACGAATGAAAATTATTGTGAGCAGGTTCAAAACAGTGTCGGCCCAAGTGGTTACCATTTGCAGCCAACTCCCAGAGTTTGAGAGGCTTGTTTGGGATTCCAAAGTTGAACCACGTACTTGAGGTTTCAGGAATGAGCTCATTATCACTTTCACCTGGTGGAGTGGAGTCTTAACTGGTACAACGTGGGTATGGTAAGGCAGTGCGTTAGACAGGAAAACATTTTTTCCTACACTGTTGACTCGGGGACGGTTACCATGTGACCTCAATTGACCTGTTTCACACCTGCAAGAAGGTCTACAAAGATGCTTTCCTCGCCGTAGGTTCCTTTCCCCATTGTAAATGAGAATAAAACCAAGGGAATGAATGAAAACACTTTTGAGCAGAGTAAAAAATTTTGGCTTACGTGGTTCTCGATTACAGCAAAATCCCTGAGTTTGAGAGGCTTGTTTGGGATTCCAAAGTCAAACCATGTACTTGAGGATTCAGAAACTAGCTCTATAACACTTCCACATGGGTGGAGCAGAGTCTTAATTGGCTCTATGTGGAGTATATGAAGGCAGCGCATTAGACTGGAAAACACTCTTTCCTACACTGTGGAGTCAGGAACGGGAACCATGTGACCTCAATTGGCTTGTATCACACCTACACGAAGGTCGACCAAGATGCTTTCCTCGCCGTAGGTTCCTTTCCCCATTGTAAATGAGAATAAAACCAAGGGAATGAATGAAAACACTTATGAGCAGAGTAAAAAATTTTGGCTTACGTGGTTCTCGATTACAGCAAAATCCCTGAGTTTGAGAGGCTTGTTTGGGATTCCAAAGTCAAACCATGTACTTGAGGATTCAGAAACTAGCTCTATAACACTTCCACATGGGTGGAGCAGAGTCTTAATTGGCTCTATGTGGAGTATATGAAGGCAGCGCATTAGACTGGAAAACACTCTTTCCTACACTGTGGAGTCAGGAACGGGAACCATGTGACCTCAATTGGCTTGTATCACACCTACACGAAGGTCGACCAAGATGCTTTCCTCACCGAAGCTTCCTTTTCCACATCGTAAATGAGAACAAAGCCAAAGAAACGCATGAAAACTCTTGGGAACAGAGTAGAAACAGTGTCGACATATGTGGTTCTCATTTGCAGGCAGCTCCCATAGTTTGAGAGGCTTCCTCAGGCTTCCTGAGTCAAACCACATACTTGTGGTTTCAGGACCGAGCTCATTATCACTTCCCACTGGGTGGAGTGGAGTCTTAGTTGGCTCAACTTGGGCTATTGTAAGGCAGCATGTAAGACTGGAAAACACTCTTTCCTACACTGTGGACTCAGGAACGGGAATCATGTGACCTCAATTGACCTGTTTCACACCTACAAGAAGGTCTACAAAGATATTTTCCTCACCATAGGTTCCTTTCCCACATTGTAAATGAGAACAAAGGCAAAGAAACACATGAAAACACTCCAGGGCAGAGTAAAAACAGTGTCGGCATACGTGGTCCACATTTGCCGCCAACTCCCTGAGTTTGAGAGTCTTGTTCAGGATTCCAAAGTCGAGCGATGTAGTTGAGGTTTCAAGAATGAGCTCATTATCATTTCCACCTGGGTGGAGTGGAGTCTTAATTGGCTCAAGGTGGGTTATGGTTAGACTGGAAAACGAGGGGTATGGTTTTGAGTTTTCAGACAACTCCCTACGTTTGAGAGACTTTTTTGGGATTCCAAAGTTGAACCGTGCACTTGCAATTTCAGGACCAAGCTCATTATCACTTCCACCTGGGTGGAGTGGAGACTTAATTGGCACAGCGATGGGGAAGGTAAGGCAGTGCGTTGACCAGAAAACACAGTTTCCAACACTGTGAGCTCAGGACCGGGAAAATGTGACTGCACTTGAACTGTTTCACACCTACACGAAGGTCTACAAAGATTCTTCCCTTGCCATAGGTTCTTTTCTCACATTGTAAGTGAGAACAAAGCCAAAGAAACACATGAAAACACTCCAGGGCAGAGTAAAAACAGTGTCGGCATACGTGGTCCACATTTGCCGCCAACTCCCTGAGTTTGAGAGTCTTGTTCAGGATTCCAAAGTCGAGCGATGTAGTTGAGGTTTCAAGAATGAGCTCATTATCATTTCCACCTGGGTGGAGTGGAGTCTTAATTGGCTCAAGGTGGGTTATGGTTAGACTGGAAAACGAGGGGTATGGTTTTGAGTTTTCAGACAACTCCCTACGTTTGAGAGACTTTTTTGGGATTCCAAAGTTGAACCGTGCACTTGCAATTTCAGGACCAAGCTCATTATCACTTCCACCTGGGTGGAGTGGAGACTTAATTGGCACAGCGATGGGGAAGGTAAGGCAGTGCGTTAGACCAGAAAACACAGTTTCCAACACTGTGAGCTCAGGACCGGGAAAATGTGACTGCACTTGAACTGTTTCACACCTACACGAAGGTCTACAAAGATTCTTCCCTTGCCATAGGTTCTTTTCTCACATTGTAAGTGAGAACAAAGCCATGGTAATGAATGAAAACACTTGGGAGCAGAGTAAAAACTGTGTGGGCATCCCTGGTTCTTGTTTGCAGCCAACTTCCTGAGTTTGAGAGGCTTCTTTGGGATTTCAAAGTGGAATTGTGTACTTGAGGTTTCAGGAACGAGATCATTATCACTTACAGCTGTGTGCAGTGGACTCTTAACTGGTACAATGTGGGTATGGTAAGGCAGTGGGCTAGACCAGAAATCATTCTTTCCTACACTGTGGACTTGGGAATGGGAACCAAGTGACCTCAATTGAAATGTTTCACACATACAAGAAGGTCTACAAAGATGCTTTCCTTGCCGTAGGTTCCTTTCCCACATCGTAAATGAGAACAAAGCAAAGAGAACGCATGAAAGCAAAGGGAATGAATGAAAACCCTTGGGAGCCGAGTAAAAACATGGTCGGCATACGTGGTTCTCATTTGCAGGCAACTTCCTGCATCTGAGAGGATTCTTTGGGATTCCAAAGTCGAACCGTGTGCTTGCAGTTTCAAGAATGAGCTCATTATTACTTCCAGCTGGGTGGAGTGGAGTCTTAATTGGCTCAACGATGGAAATGGGAAGGCAGTGCGTTAGACCGTAAAACACTCTTTCCTTCATGGTGGACTCAGGAACAGGAACCTTGTGACCTCAATTGACCTTTTTCACACCTACAAGAAGGTCAACAAAGATGTGTTCCTCTAAGCAAATTCCTTTCCCACAGCGGAAATGAGAACAAAGACAAGGGAATGAATGAAAACACTTAGGAGCAGAGTAAAAACTGTATCGACATACATTGTTCTCATTTTACAGCCAACTCCCTGTGTTTGAGAGGCTTGTTTGGGTTTCAAAATTCGAACCGTGTACTTGCAGTTTCAAGAATGAGCTCATTATTACTTCCAGCTGGGTGGAGTGGAGTCTTAATTGGCTCAACGATGGAAATGGGAAGGCAGTGCGTTAGACCGTAAAACACTCTTTCCTTCATGGTGGACTCAGGAACAGGAACCTTGTGACCTCAATTGACCTTTTTCACACCTACAAGAAGGTCAACAAAGATGTGTTCCTCTAAGCAAATTCCTTTCCCACAGCGGAAATGAGAACAAAGACAAGGGAATGAATGAAAACACTTAGGAGCAGAGTAAAAACTGTATCGACATACGTTGTTCTCATTTTACAGCCAACTCCCTGTGTTTGAGAGGCTTGTTTGGGTTTCAAAATTCGAACCGTGTACTTGAGGTTTCAGGAACGAGATCATTGTCACTTCCACGTTGGTGGAGTGGAGAATTAATTCGCTAAAGGAGGGGTATAGTAAGGGAGCACGTTAGACTGGAAAACACTTTTTCCTACACTGTGGACTCTGGAACGGGAACAAGGTGACCTGCATTGATCTCTTTCATACTTGTAAGAATGTCTACAAAGATGCTATCATTAGAGGAAATGTTGCTATCATTGTGTACATTGGTAAGAGAGCCAAGGAAACAAATGAATTCGCATGGGAGCAGAGTGTGGACAGTGTCAGCATCCTCGATTCTCATTTGTGGCCAATTTGCTGAGCTAGAGAGGCTTGTTTGTGATGCCGAAGCTGAATAGTGTCCTTGAGGTTTCTGGAATGAGTTCATTATCACCTCCACCTGGATGGAGTGGAGTCTTAATTGGCTCAACGCCGGGTATGCTAAGGCAGCGTGTTAGACCAGAAAACACTCTGTCCTGCACTGTGTACCTGGGAATGGGATCGATGTGACACAAATTGACCTGTTTCACATCTACAGGAAGGTTGACAAAGATGCTTTCCTCACCATAGGTTCCTTTCCCGCATCATAAATGAGAACAAAGCCAAGGGAATGAGTGAAAACCTTTGGCAGCAGAGTAAAAACAGTGTCGGCCTAAGTCGTTCTCATTTACAGTCAACTCACTGAGTTTGAGAGGCTTGTTTGGGATTCCAAAATTGAACAGTGTACTTGAGGTTTCAGGAACGTGTTCATTATCACTTACCCCTGTGTGGAGTGGAGTCTTAATTGGCTTAAAGAGGGGGATGGTAAGACAGCACGTTAGACCGGAAAACACTTATACCTACACTGTGGACTCTGGAACGGGAACAAGGTGACCTGCATTGATCTCTTTCATACTTGTAAGAATGTCTACAAAGATGCTATCATTAGAGGAAATGTTGCTATCATTGTGTAAATTGGTAAGAGAGCCAAGGAAACAAATGAATTCGCATGGGAGCAGAGTGTGGACAGTGTCAGCATCCTCGATTCTCATTTGTGGCCAATTTGCTGAGCTAGAGAGGCTTGTTTGTGATGCTGAAGCTGAATAGTGTCCTTGAGGTTTCTGGAATGAGTTCATTATCACCTCCACCTGGATGGAGTGGAGTCTTAATTGGCTCAACGCCGGGTATGCTAAGGCAGCGTGTTAGACCAGAAAACACTCTGTCCTGCACTGTGTACCTGGGAATGGGATCGATGTGACACAAATTGACCTGTTTCACATCTACAGGAAGGTTGACAAAGATGCTTTCCTCACCATAGGTTCCTTTCCCGCATCATAAATGAGAACAAAGCCAAGGGAATGAGTGAAAACCTTTGGCAGCAGAGTAAAAACAGTGTCGGCCTAAGTCGTTCTCATTTACAGTCAACTCACTGAGTTTGAGAGGCTTGTTTGGGATTCCAAAATTGAACAGTGTACTTGAGGTTTCAGGAACGTGTTCATTATCACTTACCCCTGTGTGGAGTGGAGTCTTAATTGGCTTAAAGAGGGGGATGGTAAGACAGCACGTTAGACCGGAAAACACTTTTACCTAAGCTGTGGACTGGGGAATGGGAACCATATGACCTCAACTGATCTGTTTCACACCTACGAGGTCTACAAAGATGCTTTCATTGCTGTAGGTTCCTTTCCCACACCGCAAATGAGATCAAAGCCAAGGAAATGAATGAAAACCAATGGAGCAGAGTAAAAAGAGTGTCAGCATAAGTGGTTCTCATGTGCTGCAAACTCCTTTAGTTAGACAGGCTTCTTCTGGATTCCAAAGTCGAACCTTGTACTTGACGTTTCAGGAACGTGCTCATTATCACTTCCAACTCTGTGGAGTGGAGTCTTAATTGGCTCAACCAGGGGTATGGTAAGGCAGCGCGTTAGACCAGAAAACACTATTTCATACATTGTCGATCCGGGAACAGAAGCCATGTGACCTAAATAGACCTGTTTCACACCTACAGGAAGGTCTACAAAGTTGCTGTCCTCTCTGTAGGTTCCTTTCCCACATCGTAAATGAGAACAAAGCCAGGGGAACGAATGAGAACTCTTGGCAGCCGAGTAAAAACAGTGTTGGCATATGTTGTTCTCGATTGTAGCAAACTCCCTTAATTTGAGAGGCTTGTTCGGCATTCCAAAGTTGGACTGTGTACTTGAAGTTTTAGGAAAGAGCCCACTATCCCTTCCACCTGGGTGGTGTGGAATCTTAATTGGCTCAATGAGGGGTATCGTACAGCAGTGCGTTAGACTGGAATAAAACCTTTCTTACACTGTGGACTCGGGAACGGGAAAGATGTGACATAAATTGACCTGTTTCACACCTACAAGAAGGTCTACAAAGATGCTTTCCTCACCGTAGGTTCCTTTCCCACATCGTAAATGAGAACAAAGCCAGGGGAACGAATGAGAACTCTTGGCAGCCGAGTAAAAACAGTGTTGGCATATGTTGTTCTCGATTGTAGCAAACTCCCTTAATTTGAGAGGCTTGTTCGGCATTCCAAAGTTGGACTGTGTACTTGAAGTTTTAGGAAAGAGCCCACTATCCCTTCCACCTGGGTGGTGTGGAATCTTAATTGGCTCAATGAGGGGTATCGTACAGCAGTGCGTTAGACTGGAATAAAACCTTTCTTACACTGTGGACTCGGGAACGGGAAAGATGTGACATAAATTGACCTGTTTCACACCTACAAGAAGGTCTACAAAGATGCTTTCCTCACCGTAGGTTCCTTTCCCACATCGTAAATGAGAACAAAGCTAAGGAAAAGAATGAAAACCCTTGGGATCAGAGTAAAAATAGTGTCGTCATACGTGGCTGTCATTTGCAGGCAACTCCCTGAGTTTGAGAGGCTTGTTCATGATTCCAAAGCTGAACAGTGTACTTGAGGTTTGAGGAACAAGCTCATTATCACTTCTACCTGGGTGTAGTGGAGTCTTAATTGGCTGACAAGATGTATGGTAAGGCAGCAAATTAGACTGGAAAATGTTCTTTAGTACAATTTGGACTCGGGAACGGGACACATGTGACCCTAATTGACCTGTTTCACACATACAAGAAGATCTACAAAGATGCTTTCCTCACCGTAGGTTCCTTCCCGATGTTGTAATGAGGTCAAAGCCAAGGAAACGCATGAAAACCCTTGCGAGCAGCATACAAACTGTGTCGGCAGACCTGGTTCTCATTTGCTGCCAGCTCCCTGAGTTTGAGAGGCTTGGTCAGGATTATAAAGTTGAACCGTGTACTTGAGGTTTTAGGAACGAACTCATTGTCACTTCCACCTGGGTGGAGTGGAGTCTTAATTGGCTCAATTGCGGTATGGTAAGGCAGCTTGTTAGACTGGAAATCACTCTTTCCTATATGATGGCCTCGGGAACGGTAACCATGCGACTTCAATTGACCTGTTTCACACCTACAAGAAGATTTACAAAGATGTTTTCCTCAGCGGAGATTCCTTTCCAACATCGTTAATGAGATCAAAGCCAAGGAAAATCATGTAAACGATTGGAGCAGAGTCAAAACAGTGTTGGCATATGTGGTTCCCGTTTGCAGCCAACTCCCTGATTTCAGAGGCTTGTTTGGGATTCCAAAGTCGAACGTTGTGCTTGAAGTTTCAGCAATGAGGTCATAATCGTTTCTACCTGGGTGGAGTGGAGTCTTAACTGGCTCAACGAGGGGTATGGGACTGCAGCGTATTAGACCGGAAAACACTCTTTCCTACTCCTACTTGGGAACGGGAACCATGTGACCTCAATTGACCTGTTTCACACCTACAAGAAGGTCTACAAAGATGCTTTCCTTGCTGTAGGTTCCTTTCCCACATCCTAATTGAGAACAAAGCCAAGGAAATGAATGAAAACCCCTGGGAATAGAGTAAAAACTGTGTCGGCATACATGGTTCTCATTAGCAGCCACCTCCCTGAGTTTGAGAGGCTTGTTTGGGATTCCAGACTGGAACAGTCTACTTAGTGCTTCAGGAACAAGCTCATTATCACTTCCACTTGGGTGGAGGGGATCTTAATTGCCTCAATGAGGGATGTGTTAAGTCAGCGTGTTAGCCCAGAAAACACTGTTTAATACACTGTGCACTGAGAAATGGGAGCCATGTGACCTCAACTGACCTGTTTCTCACCTACAAGAAGGTCTAAAAAAATGCTTTCCTCACCGTGCGTTCCTTTCGAATATAATAAATGAGAACACAACCAAGAAAAAGTATGAAAACCCTTGAGTGCACAGTAAAAACGGTGTCGGCATACGTTGTTCCCATTTGCAGCCACCTCCCTGAGTTTGAGGGGCTGGTTCGGGAATCAAAGTTGAACAGTGTAATTGAGGTTTCAGGCACGATTTCTGTATCACTTCCACCTGTGTGGAGGGGAGTCCTAATTGGCTCAACGTGGGGTATGATAAGGCAGCACGATAGATCGGAAAACACTCTTTTCAACACTGTGGACTCGACAACGGGAACAATGTGACCTCAATTGATCTGTTTCACACCTACAAGAAGGTCTAAAAAAATGCTTTCCTCACCGTGCGTTCCTTTCGAATATAATAAATGAGAACACAACCAAGAAAAAGTATGAAAACCCTTGAGTGCACAGTAAAAACGGTGTCGGCATACGTTGTTCCCATTTGCAGCCACCTCCCTGAGTTTGAGGGGCTGGTTCGGGAATCCAAAGTTGAACAGTGTAATTGAGGTTTCAGGCACGATTTCTGTATCACTTCCACCTGTGTGGAGGGGAGTCCTAATTGGCTCAACGTGGGGTATGATAAGGCAGCACGATAGATCGGAAAACACTCTTTTCAACACTGTGGACTCGACAACGGGAACAATGTGACCTCAATTGATCTGTTTCACACCTACAAGGTCTATAAATATGCTATCCTCTCCGTATGTTCCTTTCCTACATCTAAAGTAGAAGAAAGCCACGGAAACACATGAAAGCCCTTGGGAACAGAGTAAAAACAGTGCCAGCATATGTGGTCCTCATTTGCAGCCAGCTCCCTGAGTTTCAGAGGATTGTTCAGAATTTGACAGTTGAACAGATTACTTGACATTTCTGGATTGAACTCATTATCAACTCCACCTGAGTGGAGTGGAGTCTTAAGTGGTTCAACGTGGGGTATGTTAAGGCAACGTATTAGACCGTAGAATGTACTTCCTACACTGTGGACATGGGAACGGGAAACATGTGACCTCACTTGACCTGTTTCACACCTGCAAGAAGGTCTAGAAAGATGCTTCCTCACTGTAGGCTCCTTTCCCACATTGTAAATGAGAACAATGCCAAGGAAACACATGAAGACGCTTGGGAGCAGAGGAGAAACAGTGTCAGCATATGTGGTTCTCATTTGAAGCCAACTCCCTGAGGTTGAGAGGCTTGCTTCGGATTCCAACGTCGAACTGTGTACTTGAGGTTTCAGGAACGAGCTCATTATCACTTCTACCTGGGTGGAGTGGAGTCTTAATTGGCTTAGCGAGGAGTATGGGAAAGCATCCTGTAAGTCAGGAAACACTTTCCTACACTGTGGACTCGGGAACTGGAATCATGTGACCTCAATTGACCTATTTCACAATAACAGAATTGTCTACACAGATACTTTCCTCACTGTAGGTTCCTTTCGCACATTGTAAATGAGATGAAAACCAAGGAAACGAATTGAAACCCTTGAGAGTAGAGTCAAAACTGTGTCAGCATGCGTGGTTCTTGTTTGCAGCCAACTCCCTGAGTTTGAGAGGCTTGTTTGGGATTCCAAAGTTGAACCGTGTACTTGAAGTTTCAGGAACGAACTCATAATCACTTCCACCTGCATGGAGTGGGGTTTTAATTGGCTCAATGAGGGGTATGTTAAAGCCGTGCAGTAGAGCAGAAAACACTCTTTCCTACACTGTGGACTCGGGAATGGGAACCATGTGACCTCAATTGACCTGTTTCACACCTACAAGAAGGTCTACAAAGATGCTTTCCTCGCCTTAGGTTCCTATCCCATATTGTAAATGAGAACAAAGCCGAGGAAATGCATGAAAACAATTGGAGCAGAGTAAAAACAGTGTTGGCATATGTGGTTCTCGTTTGCAGCCAACTCCCTGAGTTTGAGAGGCTTGTTTGGGATTCCAAAGTCGTACCGTGTACTTGAGGTTTCAGGAACGAGCTCATAATCACTTCCACCTGGGTGGAGCGGAGTCTTAATAGACTCAATGGGGGGTATGTTAAAGCCGTGCAGTAGAGCAGAAAACACTCTTTCCTACACTGTGGACTCGGGAATGGGAACCATGTGACCTCAATTGACCTGTTTCACACCTACAAGAAGGTCTACAAAGATGCTTTCCTCGCCTTAGGTTCCTATCCCATATTGTAAATGAGAACAAAGCCGAGGAAATGCATGAAAACAATTGGAGCAGAGTAAAAACAGTGTCGGCATATGTGGTTCTCGTTTGCAGCCAACTCCCTGAGTTTGAGAGGCTTGTTTGGGATTCCAAAGTCGTACCGTGTACTTGAGGTTTCAGGAACGAGCTCATAATCACTTCCACCTGGGTGGAGCGGAGTCTTAATAGACTCAAAGAGGGGTATGGTAAGTCAGCGCGTTAGACCAGAAAACACTCCTTCCTACTCTGTGGACTCGGGAACGGGAATGATGTGACTTCAATTGACTTATTTCTCACCTACAGGCAGGTCTACAAAGATGCTTTCCTTGTGTAGGTTCCTTTCCCACATCGTAAATGAGTACAAAGCCAAGGAAATGCATGATAACCCTTGGGAGCCAAGTAAAAACAGTGTCGGAATACGTGGTTCTCGTCTGCAGCCAACTCCCAGAGTCTGAGAGACTTCTTTGGGATTCCAAAGCCAAGCAGCATAGTTTAGGTTTCAGGAGCGAGCTCATTATCACTTCCACCTGGGTTGAATGGAGTGTTAATTGGCTCAAAGAGGGGTATGTTTAGCCTGCTCTTTAAACTGGAAAACAATCTTTCCCCCACTGCGGACTCGGGAACGGGCACCATGTGACCTCAATTGACCTGATTCACCCCTATAGGTAGGTCTACAAAGATGCTTTCCTTGCCGTAGGTTCCTTTCCCACATGGTAAATGAGAAAAAGTCAAGGAAATGAATGAAAACTCTTGGGTGTGAGTAAAAACTGTGTCAGCATACGTTGTTCCCGTTTGCAACCAACTCCCTGAGTTTGAGAGACTTCTTTGGGATTCCAAAGCCAAGCAGCATAGTTTAGGTTTCAGGAGCGAGCTCATTATCACTTCCACCTGGGTTGAATGGAGTGTTAATTGGCTCAAAGAGGGGTATGTTTAGCCTGCTCTTTAAACTGGAAAACAATCTTTCCCCCACTGCGGACTCGGGAACGGGCACCATGTGACCTCAATTGACCTGATTCACCCCTATAGGTAGGTCTACAAAGATGCTTTCCTTGCCGTAGGTTCCTTTCCCACATGGTAAATGAGAAAAAGTCAAGGAAATGAATGAAAACTCTTGGGTGGTGAGTAAAAACTGTGTCAGCATACGTTGTTCCCGTTTGCAACCAACTCCCTGAGTTTGAGAGGCTTTTTCAGGATTCCAAAATTGAATCCTGTATTTGAGGTTTCAGGAGCGAGCTAATTATCACTTTCTCCTGTGTGGAGTGGTGTCTTATGTGGGTCAACAAGGGGTATGTTAAGGTAGCGCGTTAGATCGGAAAACACTCTTACCTATACTGTGAACTTGGGAATGGGAATTACGTGACCTCAACTGACCTGTTTCACACGTACATGAAGGTATACAAAGATGCTTTCCTTGGCATAGGCTCCTTACGCACATCAGAAATGAGAACAGAGCCAAGGAAAATTATGAAAACCCTTGGGAGCCTAGTAAAAATAATATCGGCTTAATTGGCTCTCATTTGTAGACAACTCTCTGAGTTTGAGTGGCTTGTTCAGAATTCCAAAGTCAAACCATGTGCTTCAGGTTTCAGGAGTGAGCTCATTATCTCTTCCACCTAGGTGGAGTGGAGTCTTAACTTCCTCAGCGGGGGGTGTGGTAAGGCAGAGGGTTAACACAGAAAACACTTTTTAATACATTGTGGACTGAGAAACGCTAACCATGTGTCCTCAGTTGACCTGTTTCACACCTACAAGAAGGTCTACAAAGATGTTTTCCTCAGCATAGGCTCCTTTCCCACATCATAAATGAGAACAAAGCTAGGGAAACGTATGAAAACCCTTGGGAGCTGAGTAAAAACTGTGTCAGTATACGTCGTTCTCATTTACAGTAAACTCACTGAGTTTGAGAGGTCTGCTCGGGATTCCAAATTTGCACAGTGTACTTGAGGTTTCAGGCACGATCTCATTATCACTTCCCCATCTGTGGTGTATAGGCTTAATTGAGTTAACGAGGTATTATGGACACCTGAAGACATGTTCATTTCTCACAAAAATTAAGAAAAATATCCAGGCTAAACAGACAATTGTCTCCTCACACTAAGGATAAGCGTTGCCTGCAAGCCTCACCTCTCTGAGACCAATACAGAGCACAAAGGTTCTTCCTCGTACCTCTTTTAATGCTAATGAAACACTTTACAAACTCCTGAGCGCCCTTTGTAACTTAGGAATTGTAAGAATGTTTCTCCTCAAGAGCAAAGGTGTTGGTGGAGGAGCAAAGGGCTCCGGTGATGACCTGTTTTACATCTCTAGAGAGACAAAAAGCTTCTTCATGATTATTAATTAGCTTGAGAATTCTAGTTGGAAAAAATATAAAAGGGGTGGGGGAGGATTGTGTGTTAGCCTCGCCCACGGAGATTGGCTGAGCCGATGGGGTCAAGACTCTCCAGCTCTGGGGTAAGAACATCTGTTTACATTGATGTTCTGATTATCTGGGGAAAAACCCTTTTGGGAATGGTACGTGACCTCAACTGACCTGTTTCACACGTACATGAAGGTATACAAAGATGCTTTCCTTGGCATAGGCTCCTTACGCACATCAGAAATGAGAACAGAGCCAAGGAAAATTATGAAAACCCTTGGGAGCCTAGTAAAAATAATATCGGCTTAATTGGCTCTCATTTGTAGACAACTCTCTGAGTTTGAGTGGCTTGTTCAGAATTCCAAAGTCAAACCATGTGCTTCAGGTTTCAGGAGTGAGCTCATTATCTCTTCCACCTAGGTGGAGTGGAGTCTTAACTTCCTCAGCGGGGGGTGTGGTAAGGCAGAGGGTTAACACAGAAAACACTTTTTAATACATTGTGGACTGAGAAACGCTAACCATGTGTCCTCAGTTGACCTGTTTCACACCTACAAGAAGGTCTACAAAGATGTTTTCCTCAGCATAGGCTCCTTTCCCACATCATAAATGAGAACAAAGCTAGGGAAACGTATGAAAACCCTTGGGAGCTGAGTAAAAACTGTGTCAGTATACGTCGTTCTCATTTACAGTAAACTCACTGAGTTTGAGAGGTCTGCTCGGGATTCCAAATTTGCACAGTGTACTTGAGGTTTCAGGCACGATCTCATTATCACTTCCCCATCTGTGGTGTATAGGCTTAATTGAGTTAACGAGGTATTATGGACACCTGAAGACATGTTCATTTCTCACAAAAATTAAGAAAAATATCCAGGCTAAACAGACAATTGTCTCCTCACACTAAGGATAAGCGTTGCCTGCAAGCCTCACCTCTCTGAGACCAATACAGAGCACAAAGGTTCTTCCTCGTACCTCTTTTAATGCTAATGAAACACTTTACAAACTCCTGAGCGCCCTTTGTAACTTAGGAATTGTAAGAATGTTTCTCCTCAAGAGCAAAGGTGTTGGTGGAGGAGCAAAGGGCTCCGGTGATGACCTGTTTTACATCTCTAGAGAGACAAAAAGCTACCTCATGATTATTAATTAGCTTGAGAATTCTAGTCGGAAAAAATATAAAAGGGGTGGGGGAGGATTGTGTGTTAGCCTCGCCCACGGAGATTGGCTGAGCCGATGGGGTCGAGACTCTCCAGCTCTGGGGTAAGAACATCTGTTTACATTTGATTGAATTCTGATTATTTCTGATTACTTGTGCTTGCCTTTATTTGATGAGTAATAAACCCACTCTTGGTTTCACAATACTTGAGACCACGATACTTTATTGTCGAGGTCCGAGGCTCACACCCTGAGGGGACCACACCATGTTCACGGAAAAGTCTCTGAGCTATTTAACATAGTTTCTCTTATAGCGAGAACTAGTGAGAATAGTAATTAGAGTAAGCTCGGAACACGGTGCCCACAACAGAGGTTTATGGTAAGGCTGCTTGCTAGACCTGAAAACACTCCTTCCTACACTCTGCACTCGGGAACCGGTAGTATGTGACCTCAATTTTCCTTTTTCACACCTAAAAGAAGGTCTGCAAAAAGGCTTTCCTTGCAGTAGGTTCCTTTCCCACATGGCTAATGAGAACAAAGCCAATGAAATGCATGAAAACCCTTGCAAGGAGAGTAATAACTGTGTCAGCATATGTGGTTCTCGTGTGCAGCCAACTCCCTGAGTTTGAGAGGCTTGTTCAGGATTCCAAACTCGAACCGCATACTTGAGGTTTAAGGAACGAGCTCATAATCACTTCCACTTGGGTGGCGTGGAGTCTTAATTGGCTGAATGAGGGATATGGTAAGGCAGCGCATGAGACCAGAAAACCCTCTTTCCTACACTGAGGACTCGGGAACAGGAACATGTTCTTTCACAAAATTAAGAAAAATATCCAGGCTAAACAGACAATTGTCTCCTCACACTAAGGATAAGCGTTGCCTGCAAGCCTCACCTCTCTGAGACCAATACAGAGCACAAAGGTTCTTCCTCGTACCTCTTTTAATGCTAATGAAACACTTTACAAACTCCTGAGCGCCCTTTGTAACTTAGGAATTGTAAGAATGTTTCTCCTCAAGAGCAAAGGTGTTGGTGGAGGAGCAAAGGGCTCCGGTGATGACCTGTTTTACATCTCTAGAGAGACAAAAAGCTTCTTCATGATTATTAATTAGCTTGAGAATTCTAGTTGGAAAAAATATAAAAGGGGTGGGGGAGGATTGTGTGTTAGCCTCGCCCACGGAGATTGGCTGAGCCCGATGGGGTCAAGACTCTCCAGCTCTGGGGTAAGAACATCTGTTTACATTTGATTGAATTCTGATTATTTCTGATTACTTGTGCTTGCCTTTATTTGATGAGTAATAAACCCACTCTTGGTTTCACAATACTTGAGACCACGATACTTTATTGTCGAGGTCCGAGGCTCACACCCTGAGGGGACCACACCATGTTCACGGAAAAGTCTCTGAGCTATTTAACATAGTTTCTCTTATAGCGAGAACTAGTGAGAATAGTAATTAGAGTAAGCTCGGAACACGGTGCCCACAACAGAGGTTTATGGTAAGGCTGCTTGTTAGACCTGAAAAAACTCCTTCCTACACTCTGGACTCGGGAACAGGTAGTATGTGACCTCAATTTACCTTTTTCACACCTAAAAGAAGGTCTGCAAAGAGGCTTTCCTTGCAGTAGGTTCCTTTCCCACATGGCTAATGAGAACAAAGCCAATGAAATGCATGAAAACCCTTGCAAGGAGAGTAATAACTGTGTCAGCATATGTGGTTCTCGTGTGCAGCCAACTCCCTGAGTTTGAGAGGCTTGTTCAGGATTCCAAACTCGAACCGCATACTTGAGGTTTAAGGAACGAGCTCATAATCACTTCCACTTGGGTGGCGTGGAGTCTTAATTGGCTGAATGAGGGATATGGTAAGGCAGCGCATGAGACCAGAAAACCCTCTTTCCTACACTGAGGACTCGGGAACAGGAACGTTGTGACCTCAATTGACCTGTTTCACACCTACAGGAAGGTGACAAAGATGCTTTCCTCGCGGTAGGTTATTTTCACACATTGTAAACCAGATCAAAGACATCTACACAGATGCTTTCCTTGCCATAGGTTCCTTTCCCACATTGTAAATGAGATGAAAACCAAGGAAACGAATTGAAACCCTTGAGAGTAGAGTCAAAACTGTTTCAGCATATGTGGTTCTTGTTTGCAGCCAACTCCCTGAGTTTGAGAGGCTTGTTTGGGATTCCAAAGTCAAACCGTGTACTTGAGGTTTCAGGAACGAGCTCATTATCTCTTCCATCTCTTTTGAGTGGAGTCTTAATTGGCTCAACGAGGGGTATGGTAAGGCAGAACGTTAGACCAGAAAACACTCTTTCCCACACTGTGGACTGGGGAACGGGAACCATGTGACCTCAATTGAACTATTCCACACCTACAGGAAGGTCTACAAAGATGCTTTCCTCGCCATAGGTTCCTTACACACATCATAAATGAGAAAAGAGCCAAGGAAAATTATGAAAACCCTTGGGAGGATAGTAAAAACAGTGTCAGCATATGTGGCTCTCATTTGCAGCCAACTCTCTGAGATTGAGAGGCTTGCTTGGGATTCTAAAGTCAAACCATGTACTTGAGTTTTCAAGAATGAGCTCATAATAACTTCCATCTCTTTTGAGTGGAGTCTTAATTGGCTCAACGAGGGGTATGGTAAGGCAGAACGTTAGACCAGAAAACACTCTTTCCCACACTGTGGACTGGGGAACGGGAACCATGTGACCTCAATTGAACTATTCCACACCTACAGGAAGGTCTACAAAGATGCTTTCCTCGCCATAGGTTCCTTACACACATCATAAATGAGAAAAGAGCCAAGGAAAATTATGAAAACCCTTGGGAGGATAGTAAAAACAGTGTCAGCATATGTGGCTCTCATTTGCAGCCAACTCTCTGAGATTGAGAGGCTTGCTTGGGATTCTAAAGTCAAACCATGTACTTGAGTTTTCAAGAATGAGCTCATAATAACTTCCACATGAATGGAGTGGAGTTTTAATTGGCTCAACGAGGGGTATGGTAAGGCAGCACAGTAGAGCAGGAAACACTCTTTCCTACACTGTGGACTCGGGAACGGGAACCATGTGACCTCAATTGACCTGTTTCACAACTACACAAGATCTACAAAGATGCTTTCCTCACCTTAGGTTCCTATCCCATATCGTAAATGAGAACAAAGCCAATGAAATGAATGAAAACCCTTGGGAGGAGAGTAATAATTGTGTCAGCATATGTGGTTCTCATGTGCAGCCAACTCCCTGAGTTTGAGAGGCTTGTTTGGGATTCCAGAGTCGTACCATGTACTTGAGGTTTCAGGAACGAGCTCATAATCATTTCCACCTGGGTGGAGTGGAGTCTTAATAGACTCAAAGAGGGGTATGGTAAGTCAGCGCGTTAGACCAGAAAACACTTTCCTACACTGTGGACTCAGGAACAGGAAGCATGTGACCTCTATTGACTTATTTCTCACCTACAGGAACGTCTACGAATATGCTTTCCTTGTGTAGGTTCCTTTCCCACATGGTAAATGAGAAGAAAGCGAAGGAAACACATGATAACCCTTGGGAGCCAAGTAAAAACAGTGTCGGAATACGTGGTTCTCATTTGCAGTCAACTCCGGGAGTTTGAGAGGCTTGTTTGGGATTCCAAAGTCCAACCGTGTACTTGAGGTTTTAGGAACGAGCTCATTATCACTTCCACCTGGGTTGAATGGAGTCTTAATTGGCTCAATGAGAGGTATGGTAAGTCAGCGCGTTAGACCAGAAAACACTTTCCTACACTGTGGACTCAGGAACAGGAAGCATGTGACCTCTATTGACTTATTTCTCACCTACAGGAACGTCTACGAATATGCTTTCCTTGTGTAGGTTCCTTTCCCACATGGTAAATGAGAAGAAAGCGAAGGAAACACATGATAACCCTTGGGAGCCAAGTAAAAACAGTGTCGGAATACGTGGTTCTCATTTGCAGTCAACTCCGGGAGTTTGAGAGGCTTGTTTGGGATTCCAAAGTCCAACCGTGTACTTGAGGTTTTAGGAACGAGCTCATTATCACTTCCACCTGGGTTGAATGGAGTCTTAATTGGCTCAATGAGAGGTATATTTAGGCTGCGCGTTAGACCGGAAAACAATCTTTCCCCCACTGCGGACTCGGAAACGGGAACCATGTAACCTCAGTTGACCTGTTTCACACCTACAGGTAGGTCTACAAAGATGCTTTCCTCGCCGTAGGTTCCTTTCCCACATGGTAAATGAGAACAAAGCCAAGGGAACGAATAAAAACCCTTTGGAGCAGAGTAAAAACTGTCGGTATATGTGGTCCTTGATTACAGCCAACTCCCTGAGTTGCCGAGGCTTGTTTGGGATTCCAAAGTTGAACTGTGTACTTAAGCTTTCAGGATCGAGCTCAATATCACTTCCACCTAGATGGAGTGCAGTTTTTATTCACTCAACGAGGGATATGATAAGGCAGCATGTTAGACCAGAAAAAACTCTTTCCTACACTGCAGACTCAGGAACGGTAACCATGTTACCTCATTTGACCTGTTTCACACCTACAGGTAGGTCTATGAAGATGCGTTCCTCGCTGTAGGTTCTTTTCCCACATAGTAAATGAGAACAAAGCCACGGAAACGAATGAAAACCCTTGGGAGCAGAGTAAAATCAGTGTCAGCATGAGCGGTTCTCGTCTGCAGCCAACTCCCTGAGTTTGAGAGGCTAGTTCGGGATTCCAAAGTCGAACAGTGTACTTAAGGTTTCAGAAACGAGCTCATAATCTCTTACACATGGGTGGAGTGGAGTTTTAATTGGCACAACGAGGGGTATGGTTAGATTGGAAAATGAGGGGTATCGTTTTGAGTTAGCAGCTGACGCCCTGAGTTTTAGAGGCTTGCTTGGGATGGCAAAGTTGAACTGTGTACTTGTGATTTCAGGAATGAGCTCTTTATCACTTCCACCATGGGGAGAATGACGTCTTAATTGGCTCAGTGTGACAAATGCTAAGGCAATGCGTTTTACTGGAAAACACTCTTTCCTACACCTTGGACTCAGGAAAGGAAACAGTGTGACCTGAATAGACCTGTTTCCCATTTCCAAGAAGGACCACAAAGACGCTTTCATAAGCATAAGTTTTGCTACCACATTGTAATTTAAGAAAGAAGCATTGATGAGCTAATGAATTTCTATGGGAGCAGAGTGCAGATAGTCTCAGCCTCCACGTTTCTCTGTTGTGGCCATCTCCCTGAGCTAGAGAGGCCCTTTCGAGATTTCATAGACAAACAGGGCACTTGAGGTTTTGAAAACCGATCTCCTGATAGTCTACACCTGGATGGAGTGGAGTCCTAACTGGCTCAATTAGGCAAATGCTATGGAAGAGTATTACACGGGAAAAGAGTCATTTCAACACTTTGAACTCAGGAACGGGAACAAGGTGACCTCATTTGACCTGTTTCACACCTACAGGTAGGTCTATGAAGATGCGTTCCTCGCTGTAGGTTCTTTTCCCACATAGTAAATGAGAACAAAGCCACGGAAACGAATGAAAACCCTTGGGAGCAGAGTAAAATCAGTGTCAGCATGAGCGGTTCTCGTCTGCAGCCAACTCCCTGAGTTTGAGAGGCTAGTTCGGGATTCCAAAGTCGAACAGTGTACTTAAGGTTTCAGAAACGAGCTCATAATCTCTTACACATGGGTGGAGTGGAGTTTTAATTGGCACAACGAGGGGTATGGTTAGATTGGAAAATGAGGGGTATCGTTTTGAGTTAGCAGCTGACGCCCTGAGTTTTAGAGGCTTGCTTGGGATGGCAAAGTTGAACTGTGTACTTGTGATTTCAGGAATGAGCTCTTTATCACTTCCACCATGGGGAGAATGACGTCTTAATTGGCTCAGTGTGACAAATGCTAAGGCAATGCGTTTTACTGGAAAACACTCTTTCCTACACCTTGGACTCAGGAAAGGAAACAGTGTGACCTGAATAGACCTGTTTCCCATTTCCAAGAAGGACCACAAAGACGCTTTCATAAGCATAAGTTTTGCTACCACATTGTAATTTAAGAAAGAAGCATTGATGAGCTAATGAATTTCTATGGGAGCAGAGTGCAGATAGTCTCAGCCTCCACGTTTCTCTGTTGTGGCCATCTCCCTGAGCTAGAGAGGCCCTTTCGAGATTTCATAGACAAACAGGGCACTTGAGGTTTTGAAAACCGATCTCCTGATAGTCTACACCTGGATGGAGTGGAGTCCTAACTGGCTCAATTAGGCAAATGCTATGGAAGAGTATTACACGGGAAAAGAGTCATTTCAACACTTTGAACTCAGGAACGGGAACAAGGTGACCTGCACTGACCTCTTTCACACTTGCAAGAATGTCTACAAAGATGCTTTTGTTATGCTTTTCGCTATCATTGTATAAATTGGTACGAAGTCCCAGATAACAAATGAATTGGCAAGGGAGCGGAGTGTGGGCAGTGTCAGCATCCGCTGTTCTCGTTTGTGGCCAATTCGCTGAGTTAGAGAGGCTTGTTTGGGAATCTGAAGCCAAACAGGGTCCTTGAGATTTCTGGAATGAGCTCATTATCATTTACACCTCGGTGGAGTGGAATTCCAATTGGCTTAACGTAGCCATCGCTAAGACAGTGCGTTTCACTGGAAAACAATCTTTCCTACACCTTGGACTCAGGAATGGGAACAATGAGACCTGAATTGACCTGTTTCACACTTGCAAGAATGTCTACAAAGATGCTTTTGTTATGCTTTTCGCTATCATTGTATAAATTGGTACGAAGTCCCAGATAACAAATGAATTGGCAAGGGAGCGGAGTGTGGGCAGTGTCAGCATCCGCTGTTCTCGTTTGTGGCCAATTCGCTGAGTTAGAGAGGCTTGTTTGGGAATCTGAAGCCAAACAGGGTCCTTGAGATTTCTGGAATGAGCTCATTATCATTTACACCTCGGTGGAGTGGAATTCCAATTGGCTTAACGTAGCCATCGCTAAGACAGTGCGTTTCACTGGAAAACAATCTTTCCTACACCTTGGACTCAGGAATGGGAACAATGAGACCTGAATTGACCTGTTTCCTGCTTGCAAAAAGGTCCACAAAGATGCTTTCATCAGCGTGAGTTTCACTACCTCTGTATGAATCAGTGCGAAACCTCAGGAATCCAATGTATTCCCATGGGATCAGAGTGTGGACAGTGTCGACATCAGCGTTTCTCATTTGCGGACCACATTCTTAGCTAAAAAGGTTTGTTGTGAATTGAAATCTGAAAAGGCTACTTGAGGATTCTGGAACGAGCTCATTATCGCTTACACTTGGGTGGAGAGGAGTCTTAATTGGCTCAACGAGGCAAATGCTAAGGCAGCATGTTACACCGGAAAGCACTCTTTCCTAACCTTTGGACCCAGGAACGGGAACAATGGGACCTGAATGGACCTGTTTCACACTTCGGAAAAGCTCTACAAAGAGGAATTAATTGTAATTTTTGCTACAGAATTGTAAGTCAGAAAGAAGATTTTGAAATGAATGAATTCCCATAGGAGCGGAGTGCAGACAGTGTTGGCATGCACGATTCGCTTTTGTTGTCATCTCTATGAATGGTAGAGGCCTGTTAATGATTGCATAGAAGAAAAGGGTCCTTGAGGTTCCTGGAATGAGCTCATTATTGCTTACACCTGGGTGGAGTGGAGCCTTAATTGGCTCAAGGAAGCGAATGCTAAGGCAGTGTCTTACAACAGAAAGCACACTTCCCTTCACTTTGACCTCAGGAACGGGAACCATGTGACCTGAATTGACCTGTTTTCACCTTGAGAGAAGGTCAGCAAAGTTGCTTTCATCGTTGTAAGTTTAATTGACACACTGCTTGTACAAATGAAGCCATAGAAAATGAAGGATTTCTCAGGGAGCAGTGTGTGGACAGTCTCGGCCTCCATGTTTCCCTTTTGTGGGAAACTCTCTGAGTTCAAGTGTCTTCTTCCAAATTTCAAATCTGAACAGGGTCCTTGAGGTTTCTGGAACAAGCTCATTATCGCCTGCACCTGGGGGAATGGGGTCTTAATTGGCTCAAGGTGGCGAATGCTAAGGCAGTGCGTTTCACTGGAAAACACTCTTTCCTACACCTTGGACTCAGGAATGGGAACAATGGGACCTGAAATGATCAGTTTCCCATTTGCAGGAGGTCCACAAAGATGTTTTCATCAGCGTGAGCTTCACTACCTCTGTATGAATCAGTATGAGGCCTCAGGAATCCAATGAGTTGCCATGGGATCAGAGTGTGGACAGTGTTGACATCAGCGTTTCTCATTCGCGGAACATTTTCTGAGCTAAAGAGATTTGTTAGGGATTGAAATCCGAACAGGCTACTTGAGGATTCTGGAACAAGCTTACTATCGCTTTCACCTGGGTGGAGTGGAGACTTCATTGGCTCAAAGAGGCAAATGTTTAGGCAGCGTGTTACACCAGAAAACACTCTTTCCTACACCTTGGACTCAGGAAGGGAAACAATGGGACCTGAACGGACCAGTCTGCCACATCCAAGAATGTCCACAAAGATGCTTTCATCAGCGTAAGTTTCGCTACTGGATTGTAATTTCAAAATGAAGCATTAATGAATGAATGAATTCCCATGGGAGCAGAGTGCAGACAATCTCAGCCTCCAGGTTTCTCTGTTGTGGGAAACTCTCTGAGTTCAAGTGTCTTCTTCCAAATTTCAAATCTGAACAGGGTCCTTGAGGTTTCTGGAACAAGCTCATTATCGCCTGCACCTGGGGGAATGGGGTCTTAATTGGCTCAAGGTGGCGAATGCTAAGGCAGTGCGTTTCACTGGAAAACACTCTTTCCTACACCTTGGACTCAGGAATGGGAACAATGGGACCTGAAATGATCAGTTTCCCATTTGCAGGAGGTCCACAAAGATGTTTTCATCAGCGTGAGCTTCACTACCTCTGTATGAATCAGTATGAGGCCTCAGGAATCCAATGAGTTGCCATGGGATCAGAGTGTGGACAGTGTTGACATCAGCGTTTCTCATTCGCGGAACATTTTCTGAGCTAAAGAGATTTGTTAGGGATTGAAATCCGAACAGGCTACTTGAGGATTCTGGAACAAGCTTACTATCGCTTTCACCTGGGTGGAGTGGAGACTTCATTGGCTCAAAGAGGCAAATGTTTAGGCAGCGTGTTACACCAGAAAACACTCTTTCCTACACCTTGGACTCAGGAAGGGAAACAATGGGACCTGAACGGACCAGTCTGCCACATCCAAGAATGTCCACAAAGATGCTTTCATCAGCGTAAGTTTCGCTACTGGATTGTAATTTCAAAATGAAGCATTAATGAATGAATGAATTCCCATGGGAGCAGAGTGCAGACAATCTCAGCCTCCAGGTTTCTCTGTTGTGGCCAGCTCTCTGAGGAAGAGAGGCCCCTTCGAGATTTCATAGACAAACAGGTTGCCTGAGGTTTCGAAAAACGATCTCTTGATAGCCAACACTTGGATGGAGTGGAGTCTTATTTGGCTCAAATAGGCGAATGCTATGGAAGAGTGTTACAATGGAAAACAGTCGTTCCAACACTGTGAACTCCGGAACTGGACGAAGGTGACCTGAACTGACATCTTTCACACTTGCAAGAATGTCTACAAAGATGTTTTCATTAGCAAAAGTTTCGCTATCATTGGATAAATTGGTACGAAAGGACGAATGTGTCCTCCTTTGGACGAGTTGTCTGCATAAGGAAGGACTAGAAAAGTGGTTTTCAGTGTGTCACTTCTAGGTCCACATTACAAAGTAAGAAGGAGTACCTGGAAGTGAATTCCCTTCGTGATGCTGAGATGGACGTGAATATATCTAACAATGTTTTTCTTTCGAGGCAAAGCCTCTTCTCCACAGATGGTTTTGCCATCTACATTGCTGAACAGTTTCCTTGAGGTTTCTGGCACAGACTCATTATTGCTTTCACCTGGGCAGAGTGAAGTCTTCACTGGCTCAACGAGGCCAATGGCAATGCAGCCCATTCCCCGGAGTAACCATTTTCCCTTCAGTTATGAACCAGGAAATGGGCGAATGTGTCCTTCAGTGGACATTTTCTCTCCATACAGAATAGCAAGAAGGGTGCTTTTGACAGTGTCACTGCTATATTCACATTACAAATCAAGAAGGAGTACTCAGAAGTGAATTCCCTTAAGGATGAGGAGATGGACATGGATATGACTAACAATGTTTTCCTTTCGAGGCAAAGCCTCTTCTTGACAGACGGTGCTTCTGTCTTCATTGCTGAACAGTTTCCTTGAAGTTTCTGGCACAGACTCATTATCGCTTTCTCCTCGGTGGAGTGAATTCTTAATTATCTCAACGAGACCAATGCCAATGCAACACATTCCACGGAGAAACCATTTTTGCTTTTAGTTTTGAACCAGCAAATCGACAAAAGTGTCCTCCACTGGAGGGTTTCTGTCTATAAGGAAGGACTAGAAAAGTGGCTTTGGCTGTGTCACTTCCAGGTCCACATTACAAAGCAGGAAGGAATACCCGGAAATGAATTCCATTGGGGATGGGGAGATGGACGTGAATATAACTAACAACGTTTACCTTTTGAAGCAAAGCCTCTTCTCCACAGACGGTGCTTCTGTCTTCATTGCTGAACAGTTTCCTTGAAGTTTCTGGCACAGACTCATTATCGCTTTCTCCTCGGTGGAGTGAATTCTTAATTATCTCAACGAGACCAATGCCAATGCAACACATTCCACGGAGAAACCATTTTTGCTTTTAGTTTTGAACCAGCAAATCGACAAAAGTGTCCTCCACTGGAGGGTTTCTGTCTATAAGGAAGGACTAGAAAAGTGGCTTTGGCTGTGTCACTTCCAGGTCCACATTACAAAGCAGGAAGGAATACCCGGAAATGAATTCCATTGGGGATGGGGAGATGGACGTGAATATAACTAACAACGTTTACCTTTTGAAGCAAAGCCTCTTCTCCACAGATGGTTGTTGTGTCTTCATTGCTGAAGAGTGTCCTTGAGGCTTCTGGCAAAGACTCATTATCACTCTCACCTGGGCGGAGTGAAGTCTTAATTGGCTAAAAAGGCCAATACAGACCATTCCACTGTGAAACAATTTTCCTTTCAGTTTTGAACTAGCAAATGGAGTATGTGTTCTCCATTGGACGTTTTCTTTCCTTAAGGATGGGACTGAAAGGTGGTTTTGGCTGTGTCACTTCTAGGTCCACATGAAAAAGCAGGAAGGAGTACCCGGAAGTGAATTCCCTTCAGGATGAGGAGATGGGCGTAAATATAACTAACAACGTTTTCCTTTCGTTGCAAAGCCACTTCTCCACAGATGGTTTTTCCATCTTTATTGCTGAACAGTTTCCTAGAAGTTTCTGGCATTGATACATTATTGCTTTCACCTGAGCACAGTGACGTCTTATTTGGCTCAACAAGTCTGGTGCCAGTGCATTCCATTGCACAGAACAGCCATTTTCCCTTCAGTTTCGAAGTAGCAAATGGAGGAATGTGTCCTCCATTGGACATTTTCTCACCATATGGAGAGGCTAGAAATGTAGTTTTGGCTGTGCCACTTCTATGTCTAGATTCCATAGCAGGAAGGAGCACCCAGAAGTGAATTCCCTTAGGGATGAGGAGATGGACGTGAATAGAACTAACAACGCTTTCCTTTCGATACAAAGCCTCTTCTCCACAGATGGCTTTTCCATCATCCTTGCTCAACCTTTTCCTTGAGGTTTCTGGCACAGACACATAATCGTTTTCTCCTGGGCGGAGTGAAGTCTTAATTGGCTCAACAAGTCTGGTGCCAGTGCATTCCATTGCACAGAACAGCCATTTTCCCTTCAGTTTCGAAGTAGCAAATGGAGGAATGTGTCCTCCATTGGACATTTTCTCACCATATGGAGAGGCTAGAAATGTAGTTTTGGCTGTGCCACTTCTATGTCTAGATTCCATAGCAGGAAGGAGCACCCAGAAGTGAATTCCCTTAGGGATGAGGAGATGGACGTGAATAGAACTAACAACGCTTTCCTTTCGATACAAAGCCTCTTCTCCACAGATGGCTTTTCCATCATCCTTGCTCAACCTTTTCCTTGAGGTTTCTGGCACAGACACATAATCGTTTTCTCCTGGGCGGAGTGAAGTCTTAATTGGCTCAATGAGGCCAATACCAATGCAGTCCATTCCACAGAGAAACCATTTTCCCTTTTGGTTTTCAACCAGCAAATGGACGAATGTGTCCTCCGTTGGACGTTTTCTCTCCATACAGAAGGGCTAGGAAGGTGGTTTTGGCTGTTTTAATTCTAGGTCCACATTACAAAGCAAGAAGGAATACAAGGAACTGAATTCCCTTAGAGTCGAGGAGATGGACGTGAATAAAACTAACAACATTCTCCTTTTGAGGAAAAGCCTCTTCTCCACTGACAGTTTTTCCGTCTTCATCTCTGAGCAGGTTCCTTGATGTTTCTGGTACCGACTCATTATCATTTTCACCTGGGCGGAGTGAAGTCATAAGTGGATTAAGCAGGCAATGCAAATGCAGCCCTTTGCATGGAGAAACCATTTTCCCTTTGGTTTGGAACCAGTAAATGGACGAATGTGTCCTCCATTGGAAGTTTTCTCTCTATACGGAGGGGCTAGAAATGTGATTTTTGCTCTGTAGCTTCCTTGTTCACATTACTAAGTAGGAAGTAGTACCCAGAAATGAATTCCCTTAAGGATAAGCAGATGGACGTGAACGTAACTAACAATGTTTTCCTTTCAAGACAAAGCCTCTTCTCCACTGACGGTTTTTACTTCTTCATTCCTGAACAGTTTCCCTGAGATTTCTGGCAGAGACTCTGTGTCGCTTTCACCTGGGCAGGTGAAGTCTTAATTGAATGAACGAGGCCAATGGCGTTGTGACCCATTCCACGGAAAAGCCATTTTCCCTTCATTTTTGAACCAGCAAATGGACGAATGTGTCCTCCATTGGATGTTGTCGCTCCATATGGAAGGGCTAGAAATGTGGTTTTGTTTGTGTAACTTCCTGGTCCACATTACAAAGCAGGAAGAAGAACCCAGAAGTGAATTCCCTTAGGGATGAGGAGATGGACGTGAATATAACTAACAATGATTTCCTATTGAGGCAAAGCATCTTCTTCACAGGTGGTTTTAAGTCTTCATTCCTGAACAGTTTCCTTGAGGTTTCAGGCACAGACTCATTATCGTTTTCACCTGGGCAGAGTGAAGTGTTAACTGGCTGAAGCAGGCAATGCAAATGCAGCCCTTTGCATGGAGAAACCATTTTCCCTTTGGTTTGGAACCAGTAAATGGACGAATGTGTCCTCCATTGGAAGTTTTCTCTCTATACGGAGGGGCTAGAAATGTGATTTTTGCTCTGTAGCTTCCTTGTTCACATTACTAAGTAGGAAGTAGTACCCAGAAATGAATTCCCTTAAGGATAAGCAGATGGACGTGAACGTAACTAACAATGTTTTCCTTTCAAGACAAAGCCTCTTCTCCACTGACGGTTTTTACTTCTTCATTCCTGAACAGTTTCCCTGAGATTTCTGGCAGAGACTCTGTGTCGCTTTCACCTGGGCAGGTGAAGTCTTAATTGAATGAACGAGGCCAATGGCGTTGTGACCCATTCCACGGAAAAGCCATTTTCCCTTCATTTTTGAACCAGCAAATGGACGAATGTGTCCTCCATTGGATGTTGTCGCTCCATATGGAAGGGCTAGAAATGTGGTTTTGTTTGTGTAACTTCCTGGTCCACATTACAAAGCAGGAAGAAGAACCCAGAAGTGAATTCCCTTAGGGATGAGGAGATGGACGTGAATATAACTAACAATGATTTCCTATTGAGGCAAAGCATCTTCTTCACAGGTGGTTTTAAGTCTTCATTCCTGAACAGTTTCCTTGAGGTTTCAGGCACAGACTCATTATCGTTTTCACCTGGGCAGAGTGAAGTGTTAACTGGCTGAACGAGGCAAATGCCAATGCAGCCTATTCCACAGAAAAACCATTTTCCCTTCAAATTGGAACCAGCAAATGGACGAATGTGTCCTCCATTGTAGATTTTCCCTCCATACGGGAAGGCTAGAAAGATGGTTTTTGCTGTGTCATTTCTAGCTCCCCACTACAAAGCAGGAAGGTGTATCCAGAAGTGAGTTCTATTCAGGATGAGGAGATGGATGTGAATATAACTAATAACATTTTCCTTTCGAGGCAAAGCCTCTTCTCCACAGATGGTTTTTCTGTCTTCATTGCTGAGGAGTTTCCTTGAGGTTTCTGGCACAGACTCATTATTGCATTCACCTAGGTGGAATGAAGTATTAATTGTCTCAACGAGGCCAATACCAATGTAGCACATTCAACAGAGAGACCATTTTCCCTTTCAGTTTTGAACCAGTAAATTGATGAATATTTCCTCCATTGGACATTTTCATCCATACGGGAAGGCTAGAAAGATGGTTTTGCTGTGTCATTTCTAGCTCCCACTACAAAGCAGGAAGGTGTATCCAGAAGTGAGTTCTATTCAGGATGAGGAGATGGATGTGAATATAACTAATAACATTTTCCTTTCGAGGCAAAGCCTCTTCTCCACAGATGGTTTTTCTGTCTTCATTGCTGAGGAGTTTCCTTGAGGTTTCTGGCACAGACTCATTATTGCATTCACCTAGGTGGAATGAAGTATTAATTGTCTCAACGAGGCCAATACCAATGTAGCACATTCAACAGAGAGACCATTTTCCCTTTCAGTTTTGAACCAGTAAATTGATGAATATTTCCTCCATTGGACATTTTCTCTGCATCGGGAAGGACTGCAAAGGGGATTTTGGCTGTTTCCATTCTAGATTCACATTACAAAGCAGGAAGAAGCAGCCGAAAGTGAATTCCCTTAGGGATGAGGAGATGGATGTGAATATAACTAACAATGTTTTCCACTTGAGCAAAGCCTCTTCTCCACAGAAGGTTTTTCAGTCTTCATTCCTAAACAGGTTGCTTGAGGCTTCTGGCTAAGACTCATTATCGGTTTCACGTGGGTGGACTGCAGTTTTAATTGGCTCAACGAGGCTAATGCTACTGCAGCCCATTCCACGGAGATACCATTTTCCCTTCAGTTTTGAAGCATGAAATATTCGAATATGTCCTCCACTGGATGTTTTCTCTACATACAGAAAGGCTAGAAAGGTGGTTTTGGCTGTGTCACTTCTAGGTCCACATTACAAAGCAGGAAGGTGTAGCCGGAATTGAATTCCCTTAGTGCAGGGAGCTGCCCTGTTTCAAGGGGTTTCTTTTAAGGAAACATAGCTCTGGGAGCTGCCCTGGAAACAGGGGCTGATAACAGCATAGCTCTCTGTCCCGCCACCCCAGGTGTTGTGAAGACGTTCCTGAGCTATCATAAAGAACACCTGGAGCCTCTTTACAGATGAAAAAGGCTTGAGGGGCATTATGACCCAGAACCATTGTAATCTAAAGAGCTTTGAAAATGTTAATAACACACCAGGAGGTAACACCTAGTTTATGGTCAACACCTGGCCTAAAGCACGTGTACGCAATTGCTTGTTGTGTGAAGTATAAAAGGTATGAGTGAATTCAATAAACTTGTCAGCAACCTGTAGAGTTGTCTGCCTTCTTGCTGTCCCTCTCAACTCCATCTTTTCTGTCCTTCTTCCTTTTCTTAGCCTATCTGCCACTCTCTTCAGGATCTGTTAGACTGCCGGCTGGCCCGGCAAAGTGGCGCCCGAACAGGGACCTTGAAGGAGTGAAGGAGCAGATTTGGCCGCCGCCCAAGGAGCTGAGGGATCCTGAGAAGACTGAGGTAAGTGCGGGCAGGGAGAGTATAGTTGAGAGTAAAAAATCATGGGACAAAGTAATAGTAGACAGCTTTTTGTACATATGCTTAAGACTATGATGAAAAGTCGTGGTGTACATGTAAAGACTGCAACTTTTGATAGATTTTTAGCTTTTGTTGAAGATGTTTGTCCATGGTTTCCTGAAGAGGGAACCGTCAGTCTTTCTGTTTGGAATAAAGTTGGGACTCAGTTGAAAGATTATTATGCATTGCATGGGCCCGGAGGGGTCCCCGCAGATACTTTGTTTCTTTGGAATATTGTTAGAGAGTGTTTAGATTCAGAACATGAGGCTCATCAGCTACAAAAACTGCCTGAAGCAGCCTCTGTTTCACCACCCTCAGATCATTCATATGCCAGCCCTCCTAGAGAGGACTTTGATGATGATGATGATGCGGAGGAGCTAGACCCTGCAGATCAGGCTGATCTAAAAGATCAAGCGGCTCAATACCGTTCAGAAGACCCTTCATGGGATGTTATGTTTAATGCCGAAAAATCCCTTTCCAAAAAAGAAATTACTGTACCTATGTCAAAATTAGAGCAGATGTTTCAACAGTTGATGGCTACTGCTAAGAAAGACAATCCAGATTCCAAAACTCCGTTAGCAACCATTCCTACAGCCGCTTCTGCAGCAGCACCTACCACCCCTCCTTATTCCCCTTCTGTTATTGCTGAATTTGATCCTCCTCCTTTTGAAGAGCCAAAGGCACCTCCTATGGATTTGATTTGTAAAACTAGAGTACCTAGGTTATCCCCTTTACAAATGGCTTTGACACGGGCTACTGAGGCTGGGGACGCTCTCCCAGGCTTTCAGAGAGTTTTTCCAGTTTTTCAAAATTATCAGCAGCAACGATATTATGATTCCATTTAGCTTAAACAGTTAAAAGAATTAAAAACTGCTTGTGCTCAATATGGCCCTACAGCTCCCTTTACTCAAGTTATTCTTGAGGCATTAGGAAATCAATATTTGCCCCAAATGACTTGAAACAAGTTGCTTGGGCATGTCTCTCTGGTGGTAATTGTCTTTTATGGAAGTCTGAATTTGGGGAACAGTGTACTGACACTGCTGAAATAAACCAGCGGCAGGGTCTTAGAGTGACCTCCGATATGCTCGCTGGGGAAGGGGCTTTTCGAGACACTAATAATCAACTGAACTATCCCCCAGGAGCTTATCCACAAATTAATGCTGCCACACTACGAGCTTGGAGAAAGTTGCCTAATTCAGAAAACAGAACAGAAGATGTTTCAAAAATTAGACAAGGTCCAGACGAGCCATATCAGGATTTTGTGGCACGTTTGCTAGAAACTTTGGGCAAACTCATAGGAGATGAACAGATGGGCATGGCTTTAGTGAAACAATTAGCTTATGAAAACGCCAACTTTGCCTGCCAAGCTGCATTACGCCCTTATAGAAAAAAGGCCGGGCTTTCAGATTACATTAGAATTTGTGCCGACATTGGGTCGTCCTATATGCAGGGAGTTGCTCTTGCTGCCAGCCTAAAAGGAAAAACAGTAAAAGAAGTTTTATTCCAACAAAATAAAAATCAAAAATTTCAAGGCAAGTCTAGAGTAACTGGGCTTCCTGGTAGTTGTTATGCTTGTGGGCAAATGGGGCATCGTGCTGCTCAGTGCCCAAGCAAAACTGCACAACCAAGAGGACAAAGGATAGTAGTTCAACAACCAGGAATGTGCCCCAGATGCAAGAAAGGGAAACACTGGGCAAAAGACTGCCGTTCTAAAACAGATGTAAATGGACAGCTTTTACCGCCTCAGGGAAACTGGATGAGGGGCCAGCCCCAGGCCTCAAAACAATGTTATGGGGCCATGAAAGAGAACGGTGCCTGTGTGATTCAAATGCCGTCGGAGACCTCTATCGGGCAACACCAGGTAGTGCAAGACTGGACCTCAGTTCCTCCGCCTACACAGTATTAACTCCTGAAATGGGGATTCAGGCTCTCCCAACGGGAGTTTTTGGCCCCCTTCCTGAAAAAT
>JAIOJX010000004.1:294014970-294091078 GCA_022376925.1 Tragulus kanchil
TCCTTGATAATCATTATCCTCCTGATAAATTATTACATTTTGCTATGCAACATGCCTTTATTTTTCCAACTGTTACTTCCTTTAAGCCCTTAGAAAATGCCTGCCTTGTTTTCAATGATGGATCTTCGTCAGGTAAGGCTGCTGTCTCTATTGATGGTAAGACTTTCAGCTGGAACACTTATTGTTCTTCTGCTCAAGAAGTTGAATTACATGCTGTGTGTGCTGCATTAACGCAGACAAAGAACACAGCCATTAATTTGTATTCTGATAGCCGTTATATAGTTTGTGCCCTCTAAATACTAGAAACAGTTCCATTTGTAAATACAGTTAATTCAACCATTCAAAACCTTTTCCTTGATATTCAACATTTATTACGTACTCGCTATTGTCCTTGTTTCTTTGATCATATCCATGCACACACTAATCTCCCTGGACCTCTCTCAACAGGAAATGCTGTTGTTGATCAGGCTACTCATGTTTATTTTTCTACAGTAACTGCAGCACAACAAGCCCATAATCTTCATCATCAAAATAGTACCAGTCTTCAACTTCAATTTGGCATTCCTCGTGAGACTGCGAGACAAATTGTTAAACAGTGTCCTGTCTGTACACAGTTTCTCTCTGTCCCTCATTTTGGAGTCAATCCTAGAGGCCTCCTTCCTAATCATCTTTGGCAGATGGATGTTACTCATATTCCTGAATATGGCTCCCTTAAATATGTTCATGTTACCATTGATACCTATTCTGGTTTTCTTTATGCTACATTACAATCTGGAGAAGCTACTAAGCATTGCATCGCACATTGCCTTGCCTGTTTTTCTATTATGGGCACTCCTCGTGAACTAAAGACTGATAATGGCCCAGGATATACTAGTAAAGCTTTTGCAACCTTTTATCTACAATTGTCTATTTTACATAAAACTGGTATACCATATAACCCACAAGGCCAAGGAAGGCATTGTAGAACGTGCCCATCAAACTTTAAAACATCAACTTTTTAAGATAAAGAAGGGGGAGTTGTACCCACATACCCCTCGGAATTATTTAAACCATGCTTTATTTATGTTAAATTTTTTAACTTTAGATAAAAATGACCTGACAGCAGCACAGCGGTTCTGGGAGACTGCAGACGCACCTAAAAAACGTCCTGCTGTGCTATGGAAAGATCCTATAGATGGTAGATGGCACGGTCCGGATCCAGTACTAATTTGGGGGAGAGGTTATGTTTGTGATTTTTCACAGGATGCCCAAGCGCTGCGCTGGCTGTCGGAAAGGCTGGTACGCGCGTCAGAGATGATCTCTAGCGAATCAGATGAGAAATCTGAGGATTGACGATCGACCAGTCGAAAGTGTCTCTCAGCAGTTGGAAGAATTGGCTGAGAGGATTAGAAAAATGGAGCCTCAGAATAATGTACTCCCATTACTTTTGATGCTGATTACTTTGCTTAGCCAAGAGCCAGGTCTCCAGACTGAAGAGACTTATCCATTTAATTCCCATATTTAGAATCTTGGAGGATCCAAAATATATCAAACAGAACTTTGGCACCTAGCAGCAGCATTAGATAAGACTGGTCCCCCTTTGATTATAGCTGCTGAAGTCACTCATGGACATATTTGGAATAGTTCTGTTCTCTATCCCCGAGCCTGTGTACCTCCCCTATATGCATTACTGGTTGGACATGTTCATATATCTTTTATCCCCTCTGTGAGTGATTTTCGTTCTTTATTGTTTTCTTTTGTGGTTTCGTTAATTCTGGTTGTGATCATCCTATTGTGTATTCCTTGTTTTTTGAGACTGATTATACAGAGATTCTGGGCAATTAGAAGCATCCTACATGAAGTCCAGTTATGGTACTCAGAGCATAAAAATGCGTCTTCATAATAGAAAAGGGGGAGATGCGGGGAGCTGCCCTGTTGCAAGGGGTTTCTTTTAAGGAAACATAGCTCTGGGAGCTGCCCTGGAAACAGGGGCTGATAACAGCATAGCTCTCTGTCCCGCCACCCCAGGTGTTGTGAAGACGTTCCTGAGCTATCATAAAGAACACCTGGAGCCTCTTTACAGATGAAAAAGGCTTGAGGGGCATTATGACCCAGAACCATTGTAATCTAAAGAGCTTTGAAAATGTTAATAACACACCAGGAGGTAACACCTAGTTTATGGTCAACACCTGGCCTAAAGCACGTGTACGCAATTGCTTGTTGTGTGAAGTATAAAAGGTATGAGTGAATTCAATAAACTTGTCAGCAACCTGTAGAGTTGTCTGCCTTCTTGCTGTCCCTCTCAACCCCATCTTTTCTGTCCTTCTTCCTTTTCTTAGCCTATCTGCCACTCTCTTCAGGATCTGTTTGACTGCTGGCTGGCCCGGCACCTTAGGGATGAGGAGATGGAAAAAAGGTTTTCCGTTACACAGGATGAGCGGTGTCGGAAAGGCTGGTACGCGTCAGAGATGATCTCGAGCGAATCAGATGAGAAATCTGAGGATTGACGATCGACCAGTCGAAAGTGTCTCTCAGCAGTTGGAAGAATTGGCTGAGAGGATTAGAAAAATGGAGCCTCAGAATAATGTACTCCCATTACTTTTGATGCTGATTACTTTGCTTAGCCAAGAGCCAGGTCTCCAGACTGAAGAGACTTATCCATTTAATTCCCATATTTAGAATCTTGGAGGATCCAAAATATATCAAACAGAACTTTGGCACCTAGCAGCAGCATTAGATAAGACTGGTCCCCCTTTGATTATAGCTGCTGAAGTCACTCATGGGCATATTTGGAATAGTTCTGTTCTCTATCCCCGAGCCTGTGTACCTCCCCTATATGCATTACTGGTTGGACATGTTCATATATCTTTTATCCCCTCTGTGAGTGATTTTCGTTCTTTATTGTTTTCTTTTGTGGTTTCGTTAATTCTGGTTGTGATCATCCTATTGTGTATTCCTTGTTTTTTGAGACTGATTATACAGAGATTCTGGGCAATTAGAAGCATCCTACATGAAGTCCAGTTATGGTACTCAGAGCATAAAAATGCGTCTTCATAATAGAAAAGGGGGAGATGCGGGGAGCTGCCCTGTTGCAAGGGGTTTCTTTTAAGGAAACATAGCTCTGGGAGCTGCCCTGGAAACAGGGGCTGATAACAGCATAGCTCTCTGTCCCGCCACCCCAGGTGTTGTGAAGACGTTCCTGAGCTATCATAAAGAACACCTGGAGCCTCTTTACAGATGAAAAAGGCTTGAGGGGCATTATGACCCAGAACCATTGTAATCTAAAGAGCTTTGAAAATGTTAATAACACACCAGGAGGTAACACCTAGTTTATGGTCAACACCTGGCCTAAAGCACGTGTACGCAATTGCTTGTTGTGTGAAGTATAAAAGGTATGAGTGAATTCAATAAACTTGTCAGCAACCTGTAGAGTTGTCTGCCTTCTTGCTGTCCCTCTCAACCCCATCTTTTCTGTCCTTCTTCCTTTTCTTAGCCTATCTGCCACTCTCTTCAGGATCTGTTTGACTGCTGGCTGGCCCGGCACCTTAGGGATGAGGAGATGGACGTGAATATAACTAACACGGTTTTCCGTTCAAGGCAAAGACTCTTCTCCACAGACGGTTTTTCCAACTTCATTGGTGAACAGTTTCCTTGAGGTTTCTGTCACAGACTCATAATCACTTTCACCTGAGCAAAATGACGTCTTATTTGGCTCAACAAGTCCAGTGCCAATGCATTCCATCACACAGAAAAGCAATTTTCCCTTCATTTTTAAAACAGCAAATGGCAAAATGTGTCCTTCATTGGACGTTTTCTCTCCATACAGAAGAGCTAGAAAGGTGCTTTTAGCTGTGTCAGTTCTAGGTCCAGATGATAAAGCAGGAAGGAGTCCTCGAAAGTGAATTCCCTTAGGGATAGGAGTTGGACGTGAATAGAACTAATAAAATTTTCCTTTCGAGGCAAAGCCTCTTCTCAACAGACCGTTTTTCAGTCTTCTTTGCTGAACAGTTTACTTGAGGTTTCTGGCACAGACTCATTATCACTTTCACCTGAGCAAAATGACGTCTTATTTGGCTCAACAAGTCCAGTGCCAATGCATTCCATCACACAGAAAAGCAATTTTCCCTTCATTTTTAAAACAGCAAATGGCAAAATGTGTCCTTCATTGGACGTCTGCCCTCCATACAGAAGAGCTAGAAAGGTGCTTTTAGCTGTGTCAGTTCTAGGTCCAGATGATAAAGCAGGAAGGAGTCCTCGAAAGTGAATTCCCTTAGGGATAGGAGTTGGACGTGAATAGAACTAATAAAATTTTCCTTTCGAGGCAAAGCCTCTTCTCAACAGACCGTTTTTCAGTCTTCTTTGCTGAACAGTTTACTTGAGGTTTCTGGCACAGACTCATTATCATTTTATCCTTGGTGGAGTGAAGCCTTAATTGGCCAAACGAGGCAAATGGAAATGCAGCATATTCCACGGAGACTTCGTTTTCCCTTCGGTTTTGAACCAGCAAATGGACGAATATGTCTTCCATTGGATGTTTTCTCAACATTCAGAAAGGCTGTAAAGGTAGTTTTGGCAGTGCAATATCTAGGTCTACATTCCAAAGCAGGAAGCAGCACCCAGAATTGAATTCCCTTAGGGATGAGGAGATTGACGTGAATAGAACTAACAACATTTTTCTTTCAAGGCAAAGACTCTTCTGCACAGACGGTTTATCTGTCTTCCTTGCTCAATCATTTCCTTGAGTTTTCTGGCACAGACTCATTATCGCTTTCACCTGGGCGGAGAGAAGTCTTAATTGGCTCAAAGAGGCCAATGCCAATGAAGCCCATTCCAGGGAGGAACCCTTTTCCCGTTGGTTTTGAACGAGCAAATGGACCAATGTGTCCTCAATTGGATGTTTTCTCTCCATACAGAAGGGCTAGAAATGTGGTTTTGGGTGTGTCACTTCTAGGTCCACATTACAAAGGAGGAAGATGTACCTGGAATTGAATTCCCTTAGGGATGAGGAGATTGACATGAATATAACTAACATTCTTTTCCTTTCGAGGCCAAGCCACTTATCCACAGACGGTTTTTCCGTCTTCATTGCTGAACAGGTTCTTTGGGGTTTCTGCCACAGACTCATTATGGCTTTCACCTTGGCTTAGTGAAGTCTTAATTGCCACAAGTGTACAATGCAAATTCAGCCCATTCCATGGAGAAACCATTTTCACTTGTGTTCAGAACCAGCAAATGGACGAATGTGTCCCCCATTGGATGTTTACTCTCGATACAGAAGGGCCAGAAATGTGCTTTGACTGTGTCACTTCTAGGTCTATATTACAAAGCAGGAAAAAGCACCCAGAAGTGAATTCCCTTAGGAATGAGGAGATGGAGGTGAGTATAACTAACAATGTTTTCCTTTCAAGGCCAAGCCACTTATCCACAGACGGTTTTTCCGTCTTCATTGCTGAACAGGTTCTTTGGGGTTTCTGCCACAGACTCATTATGGCTTTCACCTTGGCTTAGTGAAGTCTTAATTGCCACAAGTGTACAATGCAAATTCAGCCCATTCCATGGAGAAACCATTTTCACTTGTGTTCAGAACCAGCAAATGGACGAATGTGTCCCCCATTGGACGTTTACTCTCGATACAGAAGGGCCAGAAATGTGCTTTGACTGTGTCACTTCTAGGTCTATATTACAAAGCAGGAAAAAGCACCCAGAAGTGAATTCCCTTAGGAATGAGGAGATGGAGGTGAGTATAACTAACAATGTTTTCCTTTCAAGGAAAGCCCTTTCTTGGCAGACGTTTTCTCTATATTCCTTGCTGAACCGTTACCTTGAGGTTTCTGACACAGACTCATTATTGATTTCACCTGGGCAGAGTGTCGTCTTCATTGGCTCCACGAGGCTAATGCCAATGTAGCCGATTCCACGGAGAATCCATTTTCCCTTTTGCTTTTGAAAAAGCACATGGACGAAAATGTCCTCCATTAGATGTTTTATCTCCATACGGAGGGTCTAGGAAGGTGGTTTTTGGCTGTTTCACTTCTAGGTCCACATTACAAAGCAAGAAAGAATACAAGGAACTGAATTCCCTTAGGAATGAGAAGATGGAGGTGAATAAAATTAACAACATTCTCCTTTGGAGGAAAAGCCTCTTCTTCACCGACAGTTTTTCCATCTTTATCTCTGAACAGTTTCCTTGAGGTTTCTCGCACAGACTCATTATTGCTTTCAACTGCACGAAGTGAAGTCTTAATTGCCTCAATGAGACAGACCAATGCCAACGCATCTGGTTCTAGGGAGAAACCATTTTACCTTCGGTTTTGAACCAGGAAAAGGAGGAATTTGTCTTCCATTGGAGGTTTTCTCTCCATACAGAAAGTCTAGAAATGTGGTTTTGGCTGTGTCACTTCTAGGTCCACATTACAAAGCAGAAAGGAGTACCCGGAAGTGAATTCCCTTAGGGATGAGGAGATGGATGTGAATAGAATTAACAATGCTTTTCTTTCGAGGAAAAGCCCCTTCCCAACAGACGGTTTTACGACCTCATTCCTGAACAGTTTCCTTGAGGTTTCTGGCACAGACTCATTATCGCTTTCACCTGGGCGGAGTGAAATCTTACCTGGATTAAGCAGGCAATGCAAATGCAGCCCTTTGCATGGAGAAACCATTTTCCTTCAGTTTGGAACCAGCTAATGGACGAATGTGTCCTCCACTGGACGATTTCTCTCAATACAGAAGGGCTAGAAATGTGGTTGTGGTTGTGTAAATTCCTCATCCACATTAAAAGCAGGAAGGAGTACCCATAAGTGAATTCCCTTAGGGATGAGAAGATGGACGTGAATATGCCTAACAACAATTTTCTTTTGAGACAAAGCATCTTCTCCACAGGTGGGATTCTGCCTTACTTGCTGAACAGTTTCCTTGAGGTTTCAGGCACAGAGTCATTAATGCTGTCACCTGCACGAAGTGAAGTCTTAATTGCCTCAATGAGACAGACCAATGCCAACGCATCTGGTTCTAGGGAGAAACCATTTTACCTTCGGTTTTGAACCAGGAAAAGGAGGAATTTGTCTTCCATTGGAGGTTTTCTCTCCATACAGAAAGTCTAGAAATGTGGTTTTGGCTGTGTCACTTCTAGGTCCACATTACAAAGCAGAAAGGAGTACCCGGAAGTGAATTCCCTTAGGGATGAGGAGATGGATGTGAATAGAATTAACAATGCTTTTCTTTCGAGGAAAAGCCCCTTCCCAACAGACGGTTTTACGACCTCATTCCTGAACAGTTTCCTTGAGGTTTCTGGCACAGACTCATTATCGCTTTCACCTGGGCGGAGTGAAATCTTACCTGGATTAAGCAGGCAATGCAAATGCAGCCCTTTGCATGGAGAAACCATTTTCCCTTCAGTTTGGAACCAGCTAATGGACGAATGTGTCCTCCACTGGACGATTTCTCTCAATACAGAAGGGCTAGAAATGTGGTTGTGGTTGTGTAAATTCCTCATCCACATTAAAAAGCAGGAAGGAGTACCCATAAGTGAATTCCCTTAGGGATGAGAAGATGGACGTGAATATGCCTAACAACAATTTTCTTTTGAGACAAAGCATCTTCTCCACAGGTGGGATTCTGCCTTACTTGCTGAACAGTTTCCTTGAGGTTTCAGGCACAGAGTCATTAATGCTGTCACCTGGGTGGAGTGAAGTCTTCATTGGCTGAATGGACCCAAAGCCAAACCAATACATACAATGGAAAAACCATTTTCCCTTTGGTTTTGAACCAGCAAAAGGAAGGATGTGTCCTCCATTGGATATTTTCTCTCCATACGGAAGTGCTAGAAAGGTGGTTTTTGCTGTGTCACTTCTAGGTCCACATGACAAAGCAAGTACGTCATACATGGAAGTGAATTCCCTTAGTGATGAGGACATGGACGTGAATATAACTAACAACATTTTCCTTTGGAGGCAAAGCCTCTTCTGCACAGACCGTTTTTCCATTTTCAATGCTCAACAGTTTCCTTGAGGTTTATGGCACTGAATCACTAGACTTTCACCGGGGCTGAGAGATGTCTTATTTGGCTCCATGAGGCCATTGCCAATGCAGCCCATTCAACGGAAAAACCATTTTCCCTTCGGATTTGATCCAGCAAATGGAGGAATGTGTCCTCCATTGGACGTTTCTGCTCCATACGGAAAGGCTAGAAAGGTGGCTTTGGCAGTCTCAAATGTATGTCCACATTACAAAGCAGGGAGGAGAGGCCAGAAGTGAATTCCCTTAGGGATAAAGAGATGAACGTGAAGATTTCAAAGAAGGTTTTCCTATCGAGGCAAAGACTCTTCTCCCCAGACGATTTTCCCATCTACATTGCTGAATAGTTTCCTTGAGGTTTCTGGCCCAGACTCACTAGACTTTCACCGGGGCTGAGAGATGTCTTATTTGGCTCCATGAGGCCATTGCCAATGCAGCCCATTCAACGGAAAAACCATTTTCCCTTCGGATTTGATCCAGCAAATGGAGGAATGTGTCCTCCATTGGACGTTTCTGCTCCATACGGAAAGGCTAGAAAGGTGGCTTTGGCAGTCTCAAATGTATGTCCACATTACAAAGCAGGGAGGAGGCCAGGAGTGAATTCCCTTAGGGATAAAGAGATGAACGTGAAGATTTCAAAGAAGGTTTTCCTATCGAGGCAAAGACTCTTCTCCCCAGACGATTTTCCCATCTACATTGCTGAATAGTTTCCTTGAGGTTTCTGGCCCAGACTCATTCTCACTTTCACCTGGGCGGAGTGAAGTCTTAATTGGGTCAACGAGACCAATGCCAATGGAGCCCATTCCATGGAGAAACCATTTTCCCTTTGAATTTTGAACCAGAAAATGGACGAATGTGTATGCCTTTGGACGTTGTCTCTCCATACGGAAGTGCTAGAAAGGTGGATTTTGCTGTGTCACTTCTAGGTGCACATGACAAAGCAAGTACATCATACATGGAAGAGAATTCCCTTAGTGATGAGGATATGGACTTGAATCGAACTCACAAGGTTTTCATTTTGAGGCAAAGCCTCTTCTCCGCAGACGGTTGTTCTGTCTTCATTGCTGAAGAGTTTGCTTGAGGTTACTGACACAGACTCATTTTTGCTTTCACTGGGCAGACTGAAGTCTGAATTGGCTCAATGAGGCCAATTGCAATGCAGAACATTTGAGGGAGAAACCATTTTCCTTTCGGTTTCGAACCAGCAAATGGAAGAATGTGTCCTCCATTGGACATTTTCTCTCCATACGGAAGTGCTGGAAAGGTGGTTTTTGCGGTGTCACTTCTAGGTCCACATGACAAAGTAGGTACGTCATACACGGAAGTGCATTCCCTGAGGGATGAGGAGATGGATGTGAATATAACTAACAACATTTTCCTTTGGAGGAAAAGTCTCTTCTACACAGATGGTTTTTGTGTTTTAATTGCTCAACAGTTTCCTTGAGGTTTCCGGAAATGAATCACTAGACTTTCACCGGGGCTGAGAGATGTCTTATTTGGTTCCATGAGGCCAATAGCAATGCAGCCCATTCAACAGAAAAACCATTTTCCCTTCGGTTTTGAACCAGCAAATGGACGGATGTGTCCTCCACTGAACAATTTAGCTCCATATGGAAAGGCTAGAAAGGTGGCTTTGGCAGTCTCAAATGTATGTCCACATTACAAAGCAGGGAGGAGAGGCCAGAAGTGAATTCCCTTAGGGATAAAGAGATGAATGTGAAGATTTCAAAGAAGGTTTTCCTATCGAGGCAAAGACTCTTCTCCCCAGACGATTTTTCCATCTACATTGCTGAACAGTTTCCTTGAGGTTTCTGGCCCAGACTCATTCTCACTTTCACCTGGGCCGAGTGAAGTCTCAATTGGGTCAATGAGACCAATGCCAATGGAACCCATTCCACAGAGAAACCATTTTCCCTTTGAATTTTGAACCATGAAATGGACGAACATTTCCTGCACTGGACATTGTCTCTCCATAAGGAAGGGCTAGAGGGTCGGTTTGGCTGTGTCACTTCTAGGTCCACTTTAGAAGCAGGAAGGAGAAGCTGGAAGCAAAATCTCTTAGGAAAGAGGTGATGGACTTGAATAGAACTCACAAGGTTTTCATTTCGAGGCAAAGCCTCTTCTCCACAGACGGTTGTTCCATGTTCATTGGTGAAGAGTTTGCTTGAGGTTTCTGGCACAGACACAAAATTGCTTTCACCTGGGCAGATTGAAGTCTGAATTGGCTCAATGAGGCCAATGCAGCACATTTGAGGGCGAAACCATTTTCCCTTCAGTTTTGAATCAGCAAATTTTGGGATATGTCTTCCATTGGACATTCTCTCTCCGTACCTAAGAGCCGGAAGGGTGGTTTTCGCTATGTTCCTTATAGGTCCACATTATAAAGAAGGAAGGAGTACCCAGAAGTGAATTCCCTTAGGGATGAGGAGATGGACGTGAATAGAAATAACAACGTTTTCCTACCGTGGCAAAGCCTCTTCTCAACAGACAGTTTTTCCGTCATCATTTCTATACGGTTTCCTTGAGGTTTCTGGCAGAGTCTCATTATCGCTTTCATATGGGCAGTGTAAAGTCTGAGTTGGCTCAATGAGGAAAGTGCCAATGCAACACATTGAAGGGAGAAACCAATTTCCCTTTGTGTTAGAACCAGTCAATGGACGAACGTGTCATATATTGGAAGGTTTTTCTCCATACAGAAGTGCTAGAAAGGTGGTTTGGGCTGTGTCAGTTCTGGTCCACATGACAAAGCAGGAAGGGGAAGCTGGAAGTAAAATCACTTAGGGTTGAGGGGATGGAGTTGAACAGAACACCCATGGTTTTCATTTCGATGCAAATCCTCTTCTCCACAGTCAGTTGTTCCATGTTCATTGGTGAAGAGTTTGCTTGAGGTTTCTGGCACAGACACAAAATTGCTTTCACCTGGGCAGATTGAAGTCTGAATTGGCTCAATGAGGCCAATGCAGCACATTTGAGGGCGAAACCATTTTCCCTTCAGTTTTGAATCAGCAAATTTTGGGATATGTCTTCCATTGGACATTCTCTCTCCGTACCTAAGAGCCGGAAGGGTGGTTTTCGCTATGTTCCTTATAGGTCCACATTATAAAGAAGGAAGGAGTACCCAGAAGTGAATTCCCTTAGGGATGAGGAGATGGACGTGAATAGAAATAACAACGTTTTCCTACCGTGGCAAAGCCTCTTCTCAACAGACAGTTTTTCCGTCATCATTTCTATACGGTTTCCTTGAGGTTTCTGGCAGAGTCTCATTATCGCTTTCATATGGGCAGTGCAAAGTCTGAGTTGGCTCAACACGGAAACTGCCAATGCAATACATTGATGGGAGAAACCAATATCCCTTCGTGTTTGAACCAGCCAATGGACGAACGTGTCATATATTGGAAGTTGTCTCTCCATACGGAAGTGCTGGAAAGGTGGTTTTCGCTGTGTCAGTTCTGGTCCACATTACAAGCAGGAAGGGGAAGCTGGAAGTAAAATCACTTAGGGTTGAGGGGATGGAGTTGAACAGAACACCCATGGTTTTCATTTCGATGCAAATCCTCTTCTCCACAGTCAGTTGTTTCGTCATCATTGCTGAACTGTTTCCTTGACGTTTCTGGCACAGACTCATTATCACTTTCACCTGGGCGGAGTGAAGTCTGAATTGGCTCAACAAGGCGGATTGCAATGCAGCACATTCCACGGAGAAACACTTTTCCCTTAGAATTTTGAACCAGAAAATGGAAGAATATTTCCTCTAGTGGACGTTGTCATTCCATAAGGTAGGGCTGGAATTGCGGTTGTTGCTCTATCAATGCTAGATCCACAGTAAAAAGTAGGAAGGAGTAGCTTGAAGCAAAACCACGTAGGGATGAGGAAATGGACATGACTAGAACTAACAATGATTTCATTTCGAGGTAAAGCCTCTTCTTCTCAGAGGATTTTCCCATCTACATTGCTGAACAGTTTCCTTGAGGTTTCTGGCACAGATTCATTATCGCTTTCACCTGGGCAGAGTGAAGTCTTAATTAGTTCAACGAGGCCAATGCCAACGCAGCCCATTCGAGGGAGACACCATTTTCCCTTCGATTTTGAAACAGTAAATAGAAGTATGTGTCCTCGGATGGACAGTTTTTCTCCATACGGAGGAGCCAGAAAGGTGGTTTTTGCTATGTTACTTCTAGGTCCTCATTATAAACAAAGAAGGGGTACCCAGAAGTGAATTCCCTTAGGGATGAGGAGATGGATGTGAATAGAACTAAGAACATTTTCCTACCGAGGCGGAACCTCTTCTCAACAGACAGTTTTTCCGTCTTCATTGCTGTACAGTTTCCTTGAGGTTTCCGGCAGAGTCTCATTATCACTTTCATATGGGCAGTGTAAAGTCTGAGTTGGCTCAACAAGGAAAATGCCAATGCAGCCCATTCGAGGGAGACACCATTTTCCTTCGATTTTGAAACAGTAAATAGAAGTATGTGTCCTCGGATGGACAGTTTTTCTCCATACGGAGGAGCCAGAAAGGTGGTTTTTGCTATGTTACTTCTAGGTCCTCATTATAAACAAAGAAGGGGTACCCAGAAGTGAATTCCCTTAGGGATGAGGAGATGGATGTGAATAGAACTAAGAACATTTTCCTACCGAGGCGGAACCTCTTCTCAACAGACAGTTTTTCCGTCTTCATTGCCGTACAGTTTCCTTGAGGTTTCCGGCAGAGTCTCATTATCACTTTCATATGGGCAGTGTAAAGTCTGAGTTGGCTCAACAAGGAAAATGCCAATGCAATACATTGAAGGGAGAAACCAATTTCCCAGCGTGTTTGAACCAGCCATTGGACGAATGTGCCATATACTGGAAGTTGTCTCTCCATACGGAAGTGTTAGATAGGTGGTGTTGGCTCTGTCAGTTCTGGTCCACATGACAAAGCAGGTAAGAGTATCTGGAAGTGAATTCCCTTAAGGATGAGGATATGGACGTGAATAAAAGTAACAAAGTTTTCCTTTGGAGGCAAAGCCTCTTCTCCACAAATGGCATTTCATATTCATTGCTGAACAGTTTCCTTGAGCTTTCTGGCACAGACTCATTATTGCTTTCACCTGGGCAGAGTGAAGCCTTAATTGGTTCAACGAGGCCAATGCCAATGCAGCCCATTCCACAGAGAAACCATTTTCCCCTAGAATTTTGAACCAGGAAATGGACGAATCTATCCTCTATTGGACGTTGTCTTTCCATATGGTAGGGCTGGAATTGCGGTTTTGGTTCTATCAATATTAGATCCACATTACAAAGCAGGAAGGAGTAGCTTGAACTGAAACCACGTAGGAATGAGGAGATGGACTTGAATAGAACTAACAATGATTTTATTTCGAGGAAATCCTCTTCTCCACAGATGATTTTCCCATCTATATTGCTGTACAGTTTCTTTGAGGTTTCTGGCAAGAATCATTCTCACTTTCACCTGGGCAGAGTGAAGCCTTAATTGGGTCAATGAGACCAATGCCAATGCAGCCATTCCACGGAGAAACTGTTTTCCCTTAGAATTTTGAACCAGCAAATGGACGAATATGTCCTCCCTTGGACGTTGTCTTTCCATACGGTAGGGATGGAATTGTGGTTTTGGCTCTATCAATGCTAGATCCACATTACAAAGCAGGACGGAGCAGCTTGAAGTGAAGTCACTTAGGGATGAGGAGATGGACTTGAATATAAGTAACAACGTTTTCCTTTGGAGGCAAAGCCTCTTCTCCACAAACGGCATTTCCATCTTCATTGCTGAACAGTCTCCTTGAGGTTTCTGACAAGACTCATTATCGCTTTCACCTGGGCAGAGTGAAGCCTTAATTGGTTCAACGAGGCCAATGCCAATGCAGCCCATTCCACAGAGAAACCATTTTCCCCTAGAATTTTGAACCAGGAAATGGACGAATCTATCCTCTATTGGACGTTGTCTTTCCATACGGTAGGGCTGGAATTGCGGTTTTGGTTCTATCAATATTAGATCCACATTACAAAGCAGGAAGGAGTAGCTTGAACTGAAACCACGTAGGAATGAGGAGATGGACTTGAATAGAACTAACAATGATTTTATTTCGAGGAAATCCTCTTCTCCACAGATGATTTTCCCATCTATATTGCTGTACAGTTTCTTTGAGGTTTCTGGCAAGAATCATTCTCACTTTCACCTGGGCAGAGTGAAGCCTTAATTGGGTCAATGAGACCAATGCCAATGCAGCCATTCCACGGAGAAACTGTTTTCCCTTAGAATTTTGAACCAGCAAATGGACGAATATGTCCTCCCTTGGACGTTGTCTTTCCATACGGTAGGGATGGAATTGTGGTTTTGGCTCTATCAATGCTAGATCCACATTACAAAGCAGGACGGAGTAGCTTGAAGTGAAATCACTTAGGGATGAGGAGATGGACTTGAATAGAACTAACAATGATTTTATTTCGAGACAAAGCCTCTTCTCCACAGACAATTTTCCTATCTACATTGCTGAACAGTTTCCTTGAGGTTTCTGGCACAGACTCATTCTCACTTTCACCTGGGTGGAGTGAAGTCTTAATTGGGTCAACGAGACCAATGCCAATTGAGCCCATTCCACGGAAAAACCATTTTCACTTTCGAATATGAGGCAGCATGGGACGAATGTGTCTTGCATTGAAAGTTTTCTCTCCATACGGAAAGGCTAGAAATGTGGTTTTCGCTGGGTCACTTCTAAGTCCATATTACAAAGCAGAAAGGAGTACCCAGAAGTGAATTCCCCTAGGGATGAAGAGATGGATGTGAATGTAACCAAAACGTTTTTCTTTTGAGGGAAAGCCTCTTCTCCAGAGATGTTATTTCCTTTTTCATTGCTGAAGAGTTTCCTTGAGGTTTCTGGCACAGACTCATTAGCGTTTTCACCTGGGTGGAATAAAGTCTTAATTAGCTCAACGAGGGCAATGCCAATGCAGCCCATTCCAGGGAGAAACCATTTTTCCCTTCAGATTTGAACACGAATGTCTCTTCCGTTGGCCGATTTCTCTAGATAAGGAAGGGCTAGAAAGGTGGTTTTGGCTGTTTCTCTTCTGGGTCCACATTGCAAAGCAGGGAGGAGTACAGGAACTGAATTTCCTAAGGGATGAGGAGATGCAGGTGGATATAACTAACAACTCTTACGTTTCGAGGCAAAGCCTCTTCTCCACAGACGGATTTTCCCTCTTCATTGCTGAAGAGTTTCCTTGAGGTTCCTGCCACAGACTCTTTATTGCTTTCACCGGGGTGGAGTGAAGTCTTAATTGGCTCAACATCGGGAATTGCAATGCAGCCCACTCCACGGAAAACCCATTTTCCTTTTTGGTTTTGAACCAGCAAATGGACGAATGTGTCCTCCATTGGAGGTTTTCTGTCCATACAGAAAGGCTAGAAAGGTGGAGTTGAATCTATCACGTGTAGGTCCACATTACAAAGCATGAAGGAGTTCCCGGAAGTAAATGCCCTTAGGGATTGGGAGATGGACGTGAATATAACTAACAACATTTTCCTTTCGAGGCAAAGCCTCTTCTCCACAGATGGTTTTTCCGTTTTCATTGCTGAACACTTTCCTTGAGGTTTCTGGCACAGACTCATTATCGCTATCACCTCGGTGGAGTGAAGTCTTAATTGGATCAATGAGGACAATGCCAATGCAGCCCATTCCACAGAAAAACCATTTTTCCTTTCATTTTTGAACCAGCAAATAGAGGAATGTGTCTTCCATTGGAGGTTTTCTCTCCATCTGTAATGGCTAGAAAGGTGGTGTTGTCTGTGTCACGTCGAGGTCCACATTACAAAGCAGGACGGAGTGCCCAGACATGAATTCCCATAGGGATTACAAGATGGATGTGAATATATCTAACAATGTTTTCTTTAGTAGAAAGCCTCTTGTCCACAGACGGTTTTTCCATCTTAAATTCCAAAAAGATTCCTTGAGGTTTCTGGCCCAGACTCATTAGCGCTTTCACCTGGGCAGAGCGAAGTCTTAATTGGCTCAACGAGGCCAATGCCAATGCAGCCCATTCCACGGAGAAACCATTTTTTCCCTTTTCCCTTTTGAACCGGCAAATGGATGAATATGTCCTCTATTGGATGTTTTCTCACAATACGGTAGGGCTGGTATTGCGGTTTTGGCTGTATCCCTTCTAGGTTCACATTACAAAGCAGGAAGGAGTAGCTGGAAGTGAAATCACTTAGGGCTGAGGAGATGGACGTGAATATATCTAACAATGATTTCCTTTCGAGGCAAAGCCTCTTCTCCCCAGACGATTTTTCCATCTACATTGCTCAACAGTTTCCTTGAGGTTTCTGGCACAGACTCATTATCGCTATCACCTCGGTGGAGTGAAGTCTTAATTGGATCAATGAGGACAATGCCAATGCAGCCCATTCCACAGAAAAACCATTTTTCCTTTCATTTTTGAACCAGCAAATAGAGGAATGTGTCTTCCATTGGAGGTTTTCTCTCCATCTGTAATGGCTAGAAAGGTGGTGTTGTCTGTGTCACGTCGAGGTCCACATTACAAAGCAGGACGGAGTGCCCAGACATGAATTCCCATAGGGATTACAAGATGGATGTGAATATATCTAACAATGTTTTCTTTAGTAGAAAGCCTCTTGTCCACAGACGGTTTTTCCATCTTAAATTCCAAAAAGATTCCTTGAGGTTTCTGGCCCAGACTCATTAGCGCTTTCACCTGGGCAGAGCGAAGTCTTAATTGGCTCAACGAGGCCAATGCCAATGCAGCCCATTCCACGGAGAAACCATTTTTCCTTTCCATTTTGAACCGGCAAATGGATGAATATGTCCTCTATTGGATGTTTTCTCACAATACGGTAGGGCTGGTATTGCGGTTTTGGCTGTATCCCTTCTAGGTTCACATTACAAAGCAGGAAGGAGTAGCTGGAAGTGAAATCACTTAGGGCTGAGGAGATGGACGTGAATATATCTAACAATGATTTCCTTTCGAGGCAAAGCCTCTTCTCCCCAGACGATTTTTCCATCTACATTGCTCAACAGTTTCCTTAGGTTTCTGGCACAGACTCATTATTGCTTTCACTGGGGCCGAGAGAAGACTTAATTGACTGAACGACGGTAATGGCAATGCAGCATATTCGAGGTAGAAACCTTTTTCCCTTCGTTTTTGAACCAGCAAATGGAAGGATGTTTCCTCCATTGGACATTTTCTCTCAATATGGAAGTGCTAGAAAAGTGGTTTCGCTGTGTCTCTTCTAGGTCCACATGACAAAATTGGTACGTCATACACGGAAGTGAATTCCCTGAGGGATGAGGAGATGGACGTTAATATAACTAACAATGTTTTCCTCTTCTATGTCCACATTACAAACCTGTAAGGAGTGTCCAGAAGTGAATTCTCTTAGGGATGAGGTGATGGACGCGAATATAAATAACAATGTTTTCCTTTCGAGGCAAAGCCTCTTCTCCACAGATGATTTTTCCGTCTTCATTGCTGAAGAGTTTCCTTGAGGTTTCTAGCACACACTCATTATCGCTTTCACCTGGGTGGATTGAAGTCTAAATTGGCTCAGCGAGGCCAATGCCAATGCAGCCCATTCCATGGAGAAGTCATTTTCCCTTTTGGTTTTGAACCAGTCAAAGGACGAATGTGTCCTACATTGGAGTTTTTCTCTCCATACGGAGGCCTAGAGATGTCATTTTGGCTGTGTCACTTCTAGGTCCACATTACAAAGCCAGAAGGAGTACCAGGACATGAATTCCCTTACAGATGAGGAAATGGACATGAATAGAATTAAAATGTTTTCCTTCTGAGGCAAAGCTTCTTTTCCACAGACAGTTTTTCCGTCTTCATTGCTGAACAATTTGCTTGAGGTTTTTGGTCCAGACTCATTTACGATTTCACCTGGGAGGAGTGAAGTCATAATTGGCTCAACGTGGCAAAGGTCAATGCAGCCCCTTCCACAAAGAAGGCATTTTCCCTTCGGTTTTCAATAAGGAAATGAACGAATGTGTACTCCATTGGATGTGTTCTCTATATAGAAGGGCTAGAAAGGTGGATTTGTCTTTGTCACTTCTAGGCCCAGATGACAAATCAGGAAGGAATACCCAGAAGTGAATTCCCTTTGGAATTAGGAGATGAAAGTGAATATAACTAAAAACGTTTACCTTTCTAGGCAAAGCCTCTTTTCCACAGACAGCTTTTCCATCTTCATTGCCGAAAAGTTTCCTTGAGGTCTCTGACACAGACTCATTATCGCTTTCACCTGGGCAGAGTGAAGTCTTAATTGGCTCAATGAGGTCAATGCCAATGCAATCCATTCCACGGAGAAACCACTTTCCCTTTCAATTTTGAACCAGCAAATGGACGAATATATCCTCTATTGGATGTTTTCTCACAATACGGTAGGGCTGGTATTGCGGTTTTGGCTGTATCCCTTCTAGGTTCACATTACAAAGCAGGAAGGAGTAGCTGGAAGTGAAATCACTTAGGGCTGAGGAGATGGACGTGAATATATCTAACAATGATTTCCTTTCGAAGCAAAGTCTCTTCTCCACAGATGGTTTTTCTGTCTTCATTGCTGAAGAGTTTGCTTGAGGTTTCTGGCCCAGACTCATTATCGCTTTCACCTGGGCAGAGTGAAGTCTTAATTGGCTCAACGAGGCCATTGCCAATGCAGTCCATTCAACTGAGAAACCATTTTCCCTTCGGATTTGATCCAGCAAATGGAGGAATGTGTCCTCCATTGGACGTGCTTGCTCCATACGGAAAGGCTAGATATGTGGCTTTGGCAGTCTCAAATGTATGTCCACATTACAAAGCAGGGAGGAGAGGCTAGAAGTGAATTCCCTTAGGGATAAGGAGATGAACCTGAATATTTCAAAGAAGGTTTTCCTATCGAGGCAATGCCTCTTCTCCCCAGACGATTTTCCCATCTACATTGCTGAATAGTTTCCTTGAGGTTTCTGGCCCAGACTCATTCTCACTTTCACCTGGGCGGAGTTAAGTCTTAATTGGGCCAACGAGACCAATGCCAATGGAGCCCATTCCACGGAGAAACCATTTTCCCTTAGAATTTTGAATCAGCAAATGGACGAATATTTCCTCTTTTGGACGATTTCTAACAATACGATATGTAAGCCTGGAATTGCGGTTCTGGCTGTATCATTTCAAGGTTCACGTTACAAAAAGAAGAAGGAGTAGCTGGAAGTGAAATCACTTAGGGATGAGGAGATGAACGTGAATATATCAAAGAAGGTTTTCCTATTGAGCCAAAGCCTCTTCTCCACAGACGATTTTTCTTCTACGTTGCTGAACAGTTTCCTTGAGGTTTCTGGCCCAGACTCATTATCGCTTTCACCTGGGCAGAGTGAAGTCTTAATTGGCTCAACGAGGCCAATGCCAATGCAGTCCATTCCACGGAGAAAACACTATCCCTTTGACTTTTGAACAAGCAAATGGACAAATGTGTCCTCCATTGGACGTTGTCTCTCCATACGGAAGGGCTAGAAAGGTCGTTCTGGCTGTGTCACCTCTAGGTCAACATTTCCAGCAGGAAGGAGAAGCTCGAAGTAAAATCACTTAGGGATGAGGTGATGGACTTGAATAGAACTAACAAGGCTTGCATTTTGATGCAAAGCCTTGTCTCCACAGATGGTTTTTCTGTCTTCACTGATGAAGAGTTTGTTTGAGGTTTCCAGCACAGACTCATGATTGCTTTGACCTGGGCAGATGGAAGTCTGAATTGGCTCAACGAGTCCAATGCCAATGCAGCACATTCGAGGGAGAAACCATTTTCCCTTCGGTTTTGAACCAGCAAGTGGAAGGATGTGTCCTCCATTGGACATTCTCTCCATGTGGAAGAGCCAGGAAGTTGGTTTTCACTGTGTTACTCCTAGGTCCACATTATAAAGAAGGTAGGAGTACCCAGAAGTGAATTAACCTTAGGGATGAGGAGATGGACGTTAATAGAACTAACAACGTTTTCCTATCGAGGCAAAGCCTCTTCTGCACAGACGATTTTCCATCTACGTTGCTGAACAGTTTCCTTGAGGTTGCTTGCACAGACTCATTATCGCTTTCACCTGGGCAGAGTGAATTCTTAATTGGCTCAAAGAGGCAAATGAAAATGCAGTCCATTCCACGGAGAAAACACTATCCCTTTGAATTTTGAACAAGCAAATGGACAAATGTGTCCTCCATTGGACGTTGTCTCTCCATACGGAAGGGCTAGAAAGGTCGTTCTGGCTGTGTCACCTCTAGGTCAACATTTCCAGCAGGAAGGAGAAGCTCGAAGTAAAATCACTTAGGGATGAGGTGATGGACTTGAATAGAACTAACAAGGCTTGCATTTTGATGCAAAGCCTTGTCTCCACAGATGGTTTTTCTGTCTTCACTGATGAAGAGTTTGTTTGAGGTTTCCAGCACAGACTCATGATTGCTTTGACCTGGGCAGATGGAAGTCTGAATTGGCTCAACGAGTCCAATGCCAATGCAGCACATTCGAGGGAGAAACCATTTTCCCTTCGGTTTTGAACCAGCAATTGGAAGGATGTGTCCTCCATTGGACATTCTCTCCATGTGGAAGAGCCAGGAAGTTGGTTTTCACTGTGTTACTCCTAGGTCCACATTATAAAGAAGGTAGGAGTACCCAGAAGTGAATTAACCTTAGGGATGAGGAGATGGACGTTAATAGAACTAACAACGTTTTCCTACCGTGGCAAAGCCTCTTCTCAATAGACAGTTTTTCCATCTTCATTGCTGTACAGTTTCCTTGAGGTTTCTGGCAGAGTTTCATTATCGCTTTCATATGGGCAGTGTCTGACTTGGCTCAATAAGGAAAATGCCAATGCAATACATTGAAGGGACAAACCAATTTCCCTTCATGTTTGAATCAGCCAATGGACGAACATCTCATATATTGGAAGTTTTCTCTCCATACGGAAGTGCTAGAAAGGTGGTTTTGGCTGTGTCAGTTCTGGTCCACATGACAAAGCAGGTAAGAATGTCTGGAAGTGAATTCCCTTAACAATGAGGAGATGGACGTGAATATAATTAACTACGTTTTCCTTTCGAGGCAAAGCGTCTTCTGCACAGAAAATTTTTCCAAGTATATTGCTGAACAGTTTCCTTGAGGTTTCTGGCACAGACTCATTATTGCTTTAACCTGGGCAGAGTCAAGCCTCAATTGGCTCAACGAGGCCAATGCCAATGCAGCCCATTCCACGGAGAAACCATTATTCCTTTGATGTTCAAACCAGCAAATGGACACATATGACCTCTATTGGACGTTTTCTCACAAGACGTTAGGTAGGCCTGGAATGGCGGCTTTGGCTGTATCACTTCAAAGTCCACATTACAAAATGGGAAGGAGTAGCTGGAAGTGAAATCACTTAGGGATGAGGAGATGAACGTGAATATTTCAAAAAGGTTTTCCTACCGAGGCAAAACCTCTTCTCAACAGACAGTTTTTCCGTCTTCATTGCTGTACAGTTTCCTTTAGGTTTCCAGCAGAGTCTCATTATCGCTTTCATATGGGCATTGTAAAGTCTGAGTTGGCTCAACATGGAAAATGCCAATGCAATACATTGAAGGGAGAAACCGATTTCCCTTCGTGTTTCAACCAGACAATGGATGAACATGTCATATATTGGAAGGTTTCTCTCCATACGGAAGTGCTAGGAAAGTGGTTTGGGCTGTGTCAGTAATGGTCCAAATGACAAAGCAGGTAAGAATATCTGGAAGTGAATTCCATTAAGGATGAGGAGATGGACTTGAATATAAGTAACAACGTTTTCCTTTGGAGGCAAAGCCTCTTCTGCACAGAAAATTTTTCCAAGTATATTGCTGAACAGTTTCCTTGAGGTTTCTGGCACAGACTCATTATTGCTTTAACCTGGGCAGAGTCAAGCCTCAATTGGCTCAACGAGGCCAATGCCAATGCAGCCCATTCCACGGAGAAACCATTATTCCTTTGATGTTCAAACCAGCAAATGGACACATATGACCTCTATTGGACGTTTTCTCACAAGACGTTAGGTAGGCCTGGAATGGCGGCTTTGGCTGTATCACTTCAAAGTCCACATTACAAAATGGGAAGGAGTAGCTGGAAGTGAAATCACTTAGGGATGAGGAGATGAACGTGAATATTTCAAAAAGGTTTTCCTACCGAGGCAAAACCTCTTCTCAACAGACAGTTTTTCCGTCTTCATTGCTGTACAGTTTCCTTGAGGTTTCCAGCAGTGTCTCAATATTGCTTTCATATGGGCAGTGTAAAGTCTGAGTTGGCTCAACAAGGAAAATGTCAATGCAATACATTGAAGGGAGAAACAAATTTCCCCTTTTTGTTTGAACCAGCCAATGGATGAACGAATCATATATTGGAAGTTTTTCTCCATATGGAAGTTCTAGAAAGGTGGTTTGGACTGTGTCAGTTCTGGTCCACATTGCAAAGCAGGTAAGAGTGTCTCGAAGTGAATTTCCTTAAGGATGAGGAAATGGACGTGAATATAAGTAACAATGTTTTCCTTTGGAGGCAAAGCCTCTTCATCACAAACGGCTTTTCCGTCTTCATTGCTGAACAGTTTCCTTGAGGATTCTGGCACAGACTCATTATTGCTTTCATCTGGGCAGAGTGAAGTCTTAATTGGCTCAACGAGGGCAATGCCAATGCAGTCCATTCCACGGAGAGAACATTTTCCCGTTGAATTTTGAACCAGAAAATGGGTGCATATGTCCTTTATTGGACGTTTTCTCACAATATGGTAGGTTGGCCTGGAAAGGCGGTTTTGGCTGTATCACTTCAAGGTCCACATTACCAAACAGGAAGGCGTAGCTGGAAGTGAAATCACTTAGGGATGAGGAGATGAACGTGAATATTTCAAAAAGGTTTTCCTACCGAGGCAAAACCTCTTCTCAACAGACAGTTTTTCCGTCTTCATTGCTGTACAGTTTCCTTGAGGTTTCCAGCAGTGTCTCAATATTGCTTTCATATGGGCAGTGTAAAGTCTGAGTTGGCTCAACAAGGAAAATGTCAATGCAATACATTGAAGGGAGAAACAAATTTCCCTTTGTGTTTGAACCAGCCAATGGATGAACGAATCATATATTGGAAGTTTTCTCTCCATATGGAAGTTCTAGAAAGGTGGTTTGGACTGTGTCAGTTCTGGTCCACATTGCAAAGCAGGTAAGAGTGTCTCGAAGTGAATTTCCTTAAGGATGAGGAAATGGACGTGAATATAAGTAACAATGTTTTCCTTTGGAGGCAAAGCCTCTTCATCACAAACGGCTTTTCCGTCTTCATTGCTGAACAGTTTCCTTGAGGATTCTGGCACAGACTCATTATTGCTTTCATCTGGGCAGAGTGAAGTCTTAATTGGCTCAACGAGGGCAATGCCAATGCAGTCCATTCCACGGAGAGAACATTTTCCCGTTGAATTTTGAACCAGAAAATGGGTGCATATGTCCTTTATTGGACGTTTTCTCACAATATGGTAGGTTGGCCTGGAAAGGCGGTTTTGGCTGTATCACTTCAAGGTCCACATTCCAAAACATGAAGGAGTAGCTGGAAGTCCTCATCCCTTAGGGATGAGGAAGAATGCGTCAGAAGAGGACTTTCAGGCCTACAGTGCGACTCTCTGAAGACAGAGTGTTATGTATCAACATTAAGAGAAACAGATTCCCATTCAAATCGGGCAATGAACATGATGCTTTCCCAGCTTCAAGAAAGCTGGATACAGTTTGAGATAAAGCAGCTATTTCTGAGATGACATGCTGAAAATCTTAGTTGAGATTTCTGGCAAGAGCTCATTCTTGTTTACACATGGCTGAGTGAAGTCCAAGATGTCTCTATGCTGTGAAACCAAAAGGAAAGTTTTACAGAAAAAGACCTTCTTTGGGCAACATTTACACTCCGAAAGGTTCTGAATGTGCCTTGTGTTACATATTCCATGTCCTTAAGAATGCCTCGGAAGAGGCTTTGCGCGCCTACACTGCGACTCTCTGAAGACAAAGTGGTATGTATCGCCATCAAGCGAAATAGATTCACATTCAAAAAGGGCAGTGAACATGATGCATTTCCAGTTTCTTGAAAGCTGGTTACAGTCTGAGATAAAGAGGCTAATTCAGTGAGCATATGCTAAAAAGCTAACTTGAGTATTCTGGGAAGAGCTCATTCTTGCTAAAACATGGTTAAGGTGAAGTCAAAGACGACTCCATGGGGCGAATCCCGAAGAAAAGTTTTACAGGAAAAGCCCTTATTTGGGCAACATTTAGACTCTAGAGCTTTCTTAATGTGCCTTGTCTTACATATTACATTCCCTGAAGATTGCCTAGGAAGAGGCTTTTTTTGCTCACCAGTGCGACTCTCTGAAGACAAAATGGTATGTATCAACATCAAGTGAAATAGATTCACATTCAAAAAGGGCAATGAACAGGTTGCTTTGCCAGCTTCTTGAAAGCTGGATACAGTCTGAGATAAAGAGGCTAATTCAGTGAGCATACTCTTAAAAGCTAACTTGAGTCTTCTGGGAGGAGCTCATTCTTGCTAAAACATGGTTAAGGTGAAGTCAAAGACGACTCCATGGGGCGAATCCCGAAGAAAAGTTTTACAGGAAAAGCCCTTATTTGGGCAACATTTAGACTCTAGAGCTTTCTTAATGTGCCTTGTCTTACATATTACATTCCCTGAAGATTGCCTAGGAAGAGGCTTTTTTTGCTCACCAGTGCGACTCTCTGAAGACAAAATGGTATGTATCAACATCAAGTGAAATAGATTCACATTCAAAAAGGGCAAAGAACATGATGCTTTGCCAACTTCTTGAAAGCTGGCTACAGTCTGAGATAAAGGGGACAATTCAGTGAGCATACGCGGAAAAGCTATGTTGTGTCTTCTGGGAAGATTTCATTCTTGCTTGCATATGCCTAAGACAAAGTACAATATGACTCCATGAGAAGAATCCAGAAGGAAAGTTTTACATGAAAAGCCACTCTTTGGGCAACATTTACACTCCAAAACATTCTCAATGTGCCTTGTCTTACATATACCATGCCCTGAAGTTTGTCTCGGAAGAGGCTTTTTGGGCCTACAGATTGATGCTCTGAAGAGAAAGTGGTATGTATTGACATCAAGCGAAATAGATTCACAATCAAAAAGGGCAATGAACTTACTTCATTCCTCGCTTCTTGAAAGCTGGATACAGTCTGAGATAAAGCAGCTAATTCAGTGATCATATGTGGAAAATATTCTTTGAGTTTTCGGGCAAGAGCTCATTCTTGCTTACACATGACTGACGTGAAGTCCAAGATGACTATATGGGGCGAATCCAGAAGGCAAGTTTAAAGGAAAAGCCCTTCTTTGGGCAACATTTACATCATAAGACTTTCTCAAGGTGCTTTTCTAACATATCCCAGGCCCTGGAGAATGCCTAAGAAGAGGCTTTTCGGGCCTACGGTGTGACTCTCAGAAGACCAAGAGATATGTATCACCATCAAGAGAAATAGATTCAAATTCAAAAAGGGAAATGAACATGATGTGTTCCCAGCTTCTTGAAAGCTGGTTATAGTCGGAGATAAAATAGCTATTCCGATGATCATATGCTGAGAAGCTTAGTTGATTTTTCTGGCAATACCTCATACTTGCTTACACATGGCTGAGGTGAAGTTCAGGATGGCTCTATGGGACGAAACCAGAGGGCAAGTTTTACAGGAAAAGCCCTTCTCTGGGTAACATTTACGCTCTAAAACTTTCTAAATTTGCCTTGTCTTCAATATTCCATGCCCTGAAGAATGCCTCGGAAGAGGCTTTTCGGGCCCCAGTGCGACTCTCTGAAGCCAAATGGTAAGTATCGTCATTAAGCGAAATAGATTCACATTCAAAAAGAGCAATAAACATGATCCTTTCACAGCTTCTTGAAAGCCGGATACATTCTGAGATAAAGCATCTAATTCAGCAATTAAACGCTGAAGAGCTTTGTTGAGTTTCCTGGCAAGAGCTCATTCTTGCTTACACATGGCTGAGATGCAGACAACATGACTGTATGGAGCGAAATCAGAAGCCAAGTTATACAGGAAAAGCCATGCTTTGGTCAACATTTACACTCCAAAACTTTCTCAATGTGCCTTGTCTTACATTTTCCATGCCCTGAATATTGCCCCGGAAGAGGTTTTTGGCCCTACAGTGTGACTGTCTGAAGACAAAGTGATATGTATCGCCATCAAGTGAAATAGATTCATATTCAAAAAGGGTAATGAATACGATGTTTTCTGAGCTTCTTGAAAGCTGGATACAGTCTGAGATAAAGCAGCTAATTCAGTGATCATACACTGAAATCTTAGTTGTGTTTTTTGGCAAGATCTCATTCTTGCTTTCACATGGCAGAGGAGAACTCCAAGATGGCTCTATGGGGCGAATCCAGAAGGCAAGCTTTACAGGGAAAGCCCTACTTTGGGAAACATTTACACTGCAAAACGTTGTCAATGTGCCCTGACTTTCATATTCCATGCCCTGAATAATGCCTCAGAGAGGCTTTTCGGGCCTACAGTGCGACTGTCTGAAGAGAAAGTGGTATTGTATCGACAGCAAGCGAAATAGATTCATATTCAAAAAGGGCAATGAACATGTTGCTTTCCCAGCTTTTTGTAAGCAGGAAACAGTCTGAGATAAAGCAGCGAATTCAGGGATTAAACGCTGAAGAGCTTTGTTGAGTTTCCTGGCAAGAGCTCATTCTTGCTTACACATGGCTGAGATGCAGACATCATGACTCTATGGGGCGAATTCAGAAGGCAAGTTATACAGGAAAAACCTTGCTTTGGACAATATTTACACTCCAAAACTTTCTCAATGTGCCTTGTCTTACATTTTCCATGCCCTGAATATTGCCCCGGAAGAGGTTTTTGGCCCTACAGTGTGACTGTCTGAAGACAAAGTGATATGTATCGCCATCAAGTGAAATAGATTCATATTCAAAAAGGGTAATGAATACGATGTTTTCTGAGCTTCTTGAAAGCTGGATACAGTCTGAGATAAAGCAGCTAATTCAGTGATCATACACTGAAATCTTAGTTGTGTTTTTTGGCAAGATCTCATTCTTGCTTTCACATGGCAGAGGAGAACTCCAAGATGGCTCTATGGGGCGAATCCAGAAGGCAAGCTTTACAGGGAAAGCCCTACTTTGGGAAATATTTACACTGCAAAACGTTCTCAATGTGCCTTGTCTTACATATTCCATGCCCTGGAGAATACCTCGGAAGAGGCGTTTAGGGCGTACATTGTGTCTCTCTGAAGAGAAAGTGGTATTGTATCGACAGCAAGCGAAATAGATTCATATTCAAAAAGGGCAATGAACATGTTGCTTTCCCAGCTTTTTGTAAGCAGGAAACAGTCTGAGATAAAGCAGCGAATTCAGGGATAATACGCCGAAAAGCTTCGTTGAGTTTTTCGGCAAGATCTCATTCTTGCTTACATATGCCTGTAGTGAAGTCCTTGAGGTCCCTATGGGGCGGATTCAGAAGGCAGGTTCTACAGGAAAAACCCTTCTTTGCATAACATTTACACTCCAAATCATTCTGAATGTGCCTTGTCTTACATATTGCATGCCTGGAATAATGCCTTCGAAGAGGCTTTTCGGGCCTACTGTGGAACTCTCTGAAGACAAAACGGAATGTATTGTCATCAAGCGATATAGACTCCCATTCAAAAAGGCAAATGAACATGATCCTTTCCCAGCTTCTTGAAAGTTGGATACAGTTTGAGATAATGCAGCTTATTCAGTAATCATACACTGGAAAGCTTAGTTGAGTTTTCTGGCAAAAATTCATATTTGCTTACACATGGCTGAGGTGAAGTTCAGGATGGCTCTATGGGGCAAATCCAGAAGGCAAGTTTTACAGGACAAACCCTTCTTTGGACAGTATTCGCAGTCCAAAACTTTCTCAATGTGCCTGGTCTTACATATTCCATATCCTGAAGATTGCCTCGTAAGAGGATTTTCGGGCCTACAGTGTGACTCTCTGAAGAGAAAGTGGTATGTATCACCATCAAGCGAAATACATTCACATTCAAAAAGGGCAATGAACATGATGTGTTCCCAGCTTCTTTAATGCTGGATACAGTCTGAGATAAAGCAGTAATTCAACTGAAAAGATTCGCTGAGTTTTCCTGCAAGAGCTCATTCTTGCTTACACAGTGCTGAGGTGAAATCCAGGATGGCTCTATGGGACAAATCCAGAAGGGACGTTTTACAGGAAAAGCACTTCTTTAGGCAACATTTGCACTCCAAAAGTTTCTCAGTGTCCCATGTCTTACATATTCCATGCCCTGAAGATTGCCTCAGAGGAGATTTTCGGTAGTACCTTGCGACTCACTGACGAGAAAATGGTGTGAAACTCCTTCAAGCGAAATAGATTCCCATTCAAAAAGGCAAATGAACATGATCCTTTCCCAGCTTCTTGAAAACTTGATACAGTCTGAGATAATGCAGCTCATTCAGTGATCATACGCTGGAAAGTTTAGTTCAGTTTTCTGGCAAAAATTCATATTTGCTTACATACGGCTGAGGTGAAGTCCAGGATGGCTCCATGGGATGAATCCAGAAGGCAAGTTTTACAGGACAAGCCCTTCTTTGGACAGTATTCGCAGTCCAAAACTTTCTCAATGTGCCTGGTCTTACATATTCCATATCCTGAAGATTGCCTCGTAAGAGGATTTTCGCCTACAGTGTGACTCTCTGAAGAGAAAGTGGTATGTATCACCATCAAGCGAAATACATTCACATTCAAAAAGGGCAATGAACATGATGTGTTCCCAGCTTCTTTAATGCTGGATACAGTCTGAGATAAAGCAGTAATTCAACTGAAAAGATTCTCTGAGTTTTCCTGAAAGAGTTCATTCTTGCTTACACAGTGCTGAGGTGAAGTCAAGGATGGCTCTATGGGACGAATCCAGAAGGGACGATTTACAGGAAAAGCCCTTCTTTAGGCAACATTTGGACTCCAAAAGTTTCTCAGTGTCCCATGTCTTACATAATCCATGCCCTGAAGATTGCCTCAGAGGAAATTTTCGGTCGTAAATTGCGACTCTCTGATGACTAAATGTTATTAATCGCCTTCAAGTGAAATGGATTCACGTTCAAATAGGGCAATGAACATGATGCATCCTCAGCTTCTTGAAAGCTGGATACAGTCTGAGATAATGCAGCCAATTCAGTGAACATACGCTGAAAATCTTATTTGAGGTTTCTCTCAAGAGCACATTCTTGCTTACAATGGCTGAGGTGAAGTCCAGAATGGCTCTATTGGGCGAATCCAAAGGCAAGTTTTACAGGAAAAACCCTTCTTTGGGCACCATTTACACTCCAAAACTTTCTTAATGTGTCTTGACTTACATATTCCAATACATGAAGATTGCCTCGGAGGAGGCATTTCAGGCCTACAGTGCGACTCTCTGAAGAGAAAGTGGTATATATTACCATCAAGCGAAACAGACTCACATTCCGAATGGTAATGAGCATGATGCTTTCCCAGCTTCTTGAAAGCTGGATACAGTCTGAGACAAAGTAGCTATTCAGTGATCATATGCTAAAAAGTTTCGTTGAGTTTTCTGGCAAGAGCTCATTCTTGCTTACACATGGCTGAGGTGAAGTCCAAGATACCTCGATGAGTCGAATCCAGAAGGCAAGTTTTAGAGGAAAAGCCCTTCTTTGGGCACCATTTGCACTTGAAAACTTTCTCAATGTGCCTTGTCTTACATATTCCATGCCTAAATGAATGCCTAATAAGAGGCTTTATGGGCCTACAGCACGACTTTCTGAAGAGAAAGTGGTATGTATCACCATCAAGTGAAATAGATTCACATTCAAAAAGGGAAATGAACATGATGCATTCCCACCTTCTTTAAAGCTGTATACAGTCTGAGATAAAGCAGCTATTCAGTGATCATAAGCTCAAAAGCTTAGTTGAGTTTTCTGGCAAGAGCTCATTGTTGCTTACACATGGCTGAGGTGAAGTCCAAGATACCTCGATGAGTCGAATCCAGAAGGCAAGTTTTAGAGGAAAAGCCCTTCTTGGGTGACATTTACACTCGAATGCTTTCTCAATATCCCTTGTCTTACATATTCCATGCCCAGATGAATGCCTAATAAGAGGCTTTAAGGGTCGACCGTGCGACTCTCTGAAGAGAAAGTGGTATGTATCGCCATCAAGTGAAATAGATTCACATTCAAAAAGGGCAATGAACATGTTGCTTTCCCAGCTTCTTGAAAGCTGGATACAGTCTGAGATAAAGCAGCTATTCAGTGATCATAAGGTAAAAAGCTTAGTTGAGTGTTCTGGCAAGAGCTCATTGTTGCTTACACATGGCTGAGATGAACTCTAAAATGGCTCTAATGGGGCGAATCCAGAAGGACAGTTTTAAAGGAAAAGACCTTCTTTAGGCACCATTTACACTCCAAAACTTTCTCAATGTCAATTGTCTTACATATTCTGTGCCCTGAAGATTGCCTCGGAAGAGGATTTTCGGGGCCACAGTGCGACACTCAGAATAGAAAGTGGTGTATTGCCTCAAGTGAAATATACTCATCTTTAAGGAGGGCAAAAAACATGATACTTTCCCAGCTTCCTGAAAGCAGGATACAATCTGAGATAAAGCAGCTATTCAGTGATCATAAGCTCAAAAGCTTAGTTGAGTTTTCTGGCAAGAGCTCATTGTTGCTTACACATGGCTGAGATGAACCCTAAAATGGCTCTAATGGGGCAAACCCAAAAGGACAGTTTTAAAGGAAAAGCCCTTCTTTAGGCACCATTTACACTCCAATACTTTCTCAATGTCAATTGTCTTACATGTTCTGTTACCTGAAGATTGCGTCTGAAGAGGATTTTCGGGGCCACAGTGTGACACTCAGAATAGAAAGTGGTGTATTGCCTCAAGTGAAATATACTCATCTTTAAGGAGGGCAAAAAACATGATACTTTCCCAGCTTCCTGAAAGCAGGATACAATCTGAGATAAAGCAGCTAATTCAGTGATCATACGCTGAAAAGCTTAGTTGAGTTTTCTGGCAAGAGCTCATTCTTGCTTTCACCAAGCTGCAGTGAGGTCCAAGACGAGTTTAAGGGGGTATCAATAAGGTAAGTTTTACAGGAAAAGCCCTACTTTGGGCACCGTTTACACTCCAAAACTTTCTCAGTGTCCCTTGTCTTACATATACCATGCCTCTATGAATGCCTAATAAGAGTCTTTTCAGGCCTACAGTGCGACTCTCTGAAGACAATGTGATATGTATTGCCATCAAGAGAAATCAATTTACATTCAAAAAGGGAAATGAATATGATGCTTTCCCAGCTTTTGAAAGCTGGATACAGTCTGAGATAACTTAGCTATTTCTGCAATGATACGCTGAAAAGCTTAGTTGAGTTTTCTCTCAAGAGCTCATTCTTGCTTTCACCTGGCTGAGGTGAGGTCCAAGAGCGGTTAAAGGGGGTTTCAATAAGGTAAGTTTTATAGGAAAAGCCCTTCTTTGGGCCCGATTTACACTCCAAATATTTGTCAATGTGCCTTGTCTTACATATTCCATGCCTTGAAGATTGCTTCGGAGGAGGATTTTCGGGCCTACATTGCGATTCTCTGACGAGAAAATGGTATGTATCGCCATCGAGCGAAATAGATTCACATTCAAAAAGGGCGATGAAAATGATGCTTTCCCAGCTTCTTTTAACCTGTATGCAGTCTGAGATAAAGCAGCGAATTCAGCGATTCTTCGCTGAAAATCTTAGTGCAGTTTTCTGGCAAGAGCTCATTCTTTCGGTATGTATCGAAATCAAGTGAAATAGATTCACATCCAAAAAGTGCAATGAACATGATGCTTTCCAGCTTCTTGAAAGATTAATACAGTCAGAGATAAAGCAGCTAACTCAGTGATCATATGCTGAAAAGCTTAGTTGTGTCTTATGGCAAGAGCTCATACTTGCTAACACAGAGCAAAGGAGAAGTCCAAGATGGCTCTTTGGGGCGAATTCAGAAGTCAGGTTTTACAGGAGAAGCCCTTCTTAGGGCACCATTTACATTCCAAAACTTTCTCAATGTGCCTTGTCTTACATATTCCATGCCCTGATGAATGCCTCGGAAGAGCATTTTGGGGTCTACACTGTGACTCTATGAAGACAAAGTGGTGTGTATCAGCGTCAAGCGAAATAGATTCACATTCAAAATGAGCAATGAACATGATGCTTTGCCAGCTTCTTGAAAGCTGGATTAAGTCTGAGATTACGCAGCAAATCAGCGATTATATGCTGAATAACCGTTGAGTTTTTGGCAAGAGCTCATTCTTGCTTACACGTGGCTGAAGTGAAGTCCAAGAGGGATCTATGGCGTGAAACCAGAAAGCCAGTTTTACAGGAAAAGCCCTTCTTTGGACACCTTTTACATTCCCAAACTTTCTGAATGTGCCTTGTCTGACATATTCCATGCTCTGAAGGGTCCCTCGAAGGAGGCTTTTTGGGCCCACAGTGCGACTCTCTGGAGGGCAAGTGGTATATAGCGCCATCAAGCAAATTAGATTCCCATTCAAAAAGGGCAATGAACATGATGCTTTCCCAGCTTCTTGAAAGCTGAATACAGTCTGAGATAAAGCAGCTAATTCAGCGATTCTTCGCTGAAAATCTTAGTGCAGTTTTCTGGCAAGAGCTCATTCTTTCGGTATGTATCGAAATCAAGTGAAATAGATTCACATCCAAAAAGTGCAATGAACATGATGCTTTCCAGCTTCTTGAAAGATTAATACAGTCAGAGATAAAGCAGCTAACTCAGTGATCATATGCTGAAAAGCTTAGTTGTGTCTTATGGCAAGAGCTCATACTTGCTAACACAGAGCAAAGGAGAAGTCCAAGATGGCTCTTTGGGGCGAATTCAGAAGTCAGGTTTTACAGGAGAAGCCCTTCTTAGGGCACCATTTACATTCCAAAACTTTCTCAATGTGCCTTGTCTTACATATTCCATGCCCTGATGAATGCCTCGGAAGAGCATTTTGGGGTCTACACTGTGACTCTATGAAGACAAAGTGGTGTGTATCAGCGTCAAGCGAAATAGATTCACATTCAAAATGAGCAATGAACATGATGCTTTGCCAGCTTCTTGAAAGCTGGATTAAGTCTGAGATTACGCAGCAAATCAGCGATTATATGCTGAATAACCGTTGAGTTTTTGGCAAGAGCTCATTCTTGCTTACACGTGGCTGAAGTGAAGTCCAAGAGGGATCTATGGCGTGAAACCAGAAAGCCAGTTTTACAGGAAAAGCCCTTCTTTGGACACCTTTTACATTCCCAAACTTTCTGAATGTGCCTTGTCTGACATATTCCATGCTCTGAAGGGTCCCTCGAAGGAGGCTTTTTGGGCCCACAGTGCGACTCTCTGGAGGGCAAGTGGTATATAGCGCCATCAAGCAAATTAGATTCCCATTCAAAAAGGGCAATGAACATGATGCTTTCCCAGCTTCTTGAAAGCTGAATACAGTCTGAGATAAAGCAGCTAATTCCGGAATCATACACTGAAAAGCTTAGCTGAGGTTTCTGGCAAGAGCTCATACTTTCTTACACAGGGCTGAGGTGAAGTCCAAGATGATTCTACGGGGTGAAACCGGAAGACAAGTTTTACAGGAAAAGCCATTCTTTGGGCACCTTTTACGCTCCAAAACTTTCTCATGTCCCTTTTCTTACATATTCCATGCCCCAATGAATGCCTAATAAGAGGCTTTTCGGGCCTACAGTGCGACTCTCTGAAGACAGTGTGATGTGTATCGCCATCAAGTGAAATAGATTCACATTCAAAAGGGGAAATGAATATGATGCTTTGCCATCTTCTTGAAAGCTGGATACAGTCTGAGATAAAGCAGCTATTGTGGGATCATACGCTAAAAATCTTAGTTGAGTTTTCTGACAAGAGCTCATTCTTACTTACGCATGGATGAGGTGAAGTCCAAGATGGCTCTATGGGGCGAATGCAGAAGGCAAGTTTTACAGGAAAAGTCCTTCTTTGGGCAACATGTACATTCCAAAGCTTTCTCAGTGTGCCTTGTCTTACATATTCCTTGCCCTGTAGGAGGCATCGGAAGAGGATTTTCATGTCTCCAGTTCAACGCTCTGAAGCAAAGTGGTATGTATCGCCTTCAAGCGAAATAGATACACATTCAAAAAGGGCAATGAACATGATGCTTTCCCAGCTTCTTAAAAGCAGGATGCAATCTGAGATAAAGCAGCTATTGTGGGATCATACGCTAAAAATCTTAGTTGAGTTTTCTGACAAGAGCTCATTCTTACTTACGCATGGATGAGGTGAAGTCCAAGATGGCTCTATGGGGCGAATGCAGAAGGCAAGTTTTACAGGAAAAGTCCTTCTTTGGGCAACATGTACATTCCAAAGCTTTCTCAGTGTGCCTTGTCTTACATATTCCTTGCCCTGTAGGAGGCATCGGAAGAGGATTTTCATGTCTCCAGTTCAACGCTCTGAAGCAAAGTGGTATGTATCGCCTTCAAGCGAAATAGATACACATTCAAAAAGGGCAATGAACATGATGCTTTCCCAGCTTCTTAAAAGCAGGATGCAATCTGAGATAAAGCAGCTAATTCAGTGATCATACGCTGAAAAGCTTCGGTGAGTTTTCCGGCAAGAGCTCTTTCTTCCTTTGACATTGCCGAGGTGAGGTCCAAGATGGATCTATGGGGTGAATAAAGAAGGCAAGGTTTACAGTAAAAGCCCCTCTTTTGGCACCATGTACACTCCAAAACTTTCTCAATGTACCTTGTCTTACATATTCCATGCCCAGAAGAATGCCTCACTAGCGGCATTTCGGGCCCAAAGTTCAACTCTCTGAAGACACTGTGGTTTTTATCTGCATCAAGCGAAATAGATTCACATTCAAAAAGGGCAATGAACATGATGCTTTTTCAGCTTATTGAAAGTTGGATAGAGTCTGAGATGAAACAGTTAATTCAGTGATCATACGGTAAAAATCGTAGTTGAGATTACTGGCAAGAGATCATTCTTTCTTACACATGGGTGAGGTGAGGTCAAGGTTGGCTCTATGGGGCGAATCCAGAAGGCAAATTTTACAGGAAAAGCCCTTCTTTGGCTAACATTTACACTCCAAAACTGTCTCAATATGCCTTGTCTTACATATTTCATGCACTGAAGAATGTCTCGGAAGAGGCTTTTCGGGTCTAAAGTGCGACTCTCTGAAGACAAAGTGGTATGTATCGTCATGAAGCGAAATACATTCACATTCAAAAAGGGCAATGAACATGATGTTTTCCCATCTTTTGAAATCTGGATACAGTCTCAGTTAAAGCAGCTAATTCTGTGATCATACACTGAAATGCTTAGTTGAGTTTTCTAGCAAGAGCTCATTCCTGCTTACACATGGCTGTGGTGAAGTCCAAGATGGCTCTACGGGGCGAATCCAGAAGGCAAGTTTCACAGGAAAAGCCCTTTATTTGGCACCAGTTACCCTCCAAGACTTTCTCAATGTGCCTTGTCTTACATATTTCATGCCCTGATGAATGTATCGTAAGAGGCTTTTTGGGCCTACAGTGCCTCTCTGTGATCACAAAGTGGTATGTATACCCATCAAGCAAAATAGACTCTCATTCAAAAAGGGCAATGTGGATGATGCTTTCCAGCTTCTTGAAAGCTGGGTACAGTCTCAGTTAAAGCAGATAATTCAGTGATCATATGCTGAAATGCTTAGTTGAGTTCTCTGGCAAGAGCTCATTCTTGCTTACACATGGCTGTGGTGAAGTCCAAGATGGCTCTACGGGGCGAATCCAGAAGGCAAGTTTCACAGGAAAAGCCCTTTATTTGGCACCAGTTACCCTCCAAGACTTTCTCAATGTGCCTTGTCTTACATATTTCATGCCCTGATGAATGTATCGTAAGAGGCTTTTTGGGCCTACAGTGCCTCTCTGTGATCACAAAGTGGTATGTATACCCATCAAGCAAAATAGACTCTCATTCAAAAAGGGCAATGTGCATGATGCTTTCCAGCTTCTTGAAAGCTGGATACAGTCTCAGTTAAAGCAGATAATTCAGTGATCATATGCTGAAATGCTTAGTTGAGTTCTCTGGCAAGAGCTCATTTTGCTTAGACGTGGCTGAGGGTAAGTCCAAGATGGCTCTACGGGGCGAATCCAGTAGGCAAGTTTTACAGGAAAAGACCTTCTTTGGGCACCACTCACGCTCCAAGACATTCTCAATGTGCCTTGTCTTACATATTCCATGCCATGAAGAATCCCTCTTTAGCGGCTTTTCGGGCCGACCATGTGACACTCTGAAAAGAAAGTGTTATGTAATGAAATCACGTGAAATAGATGCACATTCAAAAAGGGCAATGAATATGAGGCGTTCCCAGCTTATTTAAAGCTGGATACAGTGTGAGATAAAGTAGCTATTTCTGCGATGATATGCCGAAAAGCTTAGTTGAGTTTTCTGGCAGGAGCTCATTCTTGTTTTCACATGGCTGAGGTGAAGTCCACATGGCTCTATGGGGCAAATCCACAAGGCAAGTCTTACAGGAAAAGCCCTTCTTTGGGCACCATTTACACTGCAAAACTTTCTCAAAGAGCCTTGTTTAACATATTCCATGCCCTGAATAATTCATCCGAAGAGACTTTTCGGCTCAACAGTGCGACTATCTGAAGAGAAAGCGGTATGTACCACAATCAAAAGAAAGAGATTCACTTTCAAAATGGGGAGTGAACATGATGCTTTCCCAACTTCTTGAAAGCTGGATACAGTCTGAAATAAGGCAGCTAATTCAGTGATCATACGATTAAAAGCTTCGTTGAGTTTTCTATCAAGAGCTCATTCTTGCTTACACTTGGCTGAGGTGAAGTCCAAGATCACCCTTTGGGGAGAATCTAGAAAGCAAGTTTTACAGGAAAAGCCCCTATTTGGGCGCAATTTACACTGCAATGCTTTCTCAATGTTTCTTGTCTTACATATTCCATGCCCTGAAGATTGCCTCGGAAGAGGCTTTTGGGGCCTACAGTGCGATTCTCTGAAGAGAAAGTGGTATGCATCGTCATGAAGCAAAATATATTCACATTCAAAATGGGCAATGACCATTGTGCTTTCCTAGCTTCCTGAAAGCTGGATAGAGTCTGGGATAAAGCAGCTAATTCAGTGATCATACGCTGAAAAGCTTTGGTGAGTTTTCTATCAAGAGCTCATTCTTGCTTACACTTGGCTGAGGTGACGTCCAAGATCACCCTTTGGGGAGAATCTAGAAAGCAAGTTTTACAGGAAAAGCCCCTATTTGGGCGCAATTTACACTGCAATGCTTTCTCAATGTTTCTTGTCTTACATATTCCATGCCCTGAAGATTGCCTCGGAAGAGGCTTTTGGGGCCTACAGTGCGATTCTCTGAAGAGAAAGTGGTATGCATCGTCATGAAGCAAAATATATTCACATTCAAAATGGGCAATGACCATTGTGCTTTCCTAGCTTCCTGAAAGCTGGATAGAGTCTGGGATAAAGCAGCTAATTCAGTGATCATACGCTGAAAAGCTTTGGTGAGTTTTCCGGCTAGAGCTCATTCTTGCTTACACATGGGCGATGTGAGGTCCAAGATGGCTCTATGTGGCGAATAAAGAAGGCAGCTTTTACAGTAAATCCCTTCTTTGGGAACAATTACAATCTAAAAGTTTCTCAATGTGCCTTGTCCTACATATTCCATGCCAGGAAGAATGCCTCGTTATTGGCCTTTCGGGCCCAAAGTGCGACTCTCTGAAGACACAGTGGTATGTATCACCACCAGCGAAATAGATTCACATTCAAAAAGGGCAATGAACATGAAGCTTTCTCAGCTTCTTTAAAGCTGGATACAGTCTGAGAAAAAGCAGTTAATTCAGTGATTCTATGGTAAAAATCTTAGTTGAGATTACAGGCAGAGCTCCTTCTTGCTTAGACATGGCTGAAGTGAAGTCCAGGATGGCTCTATGGGGCAAATCCAGAAGGTTAGTTTTACAGGAAAAACCATTCTTTGGGCACCATTCACACTCCAAAACTTTCTCAATGTGCCTTGTCTTACATATTCCATGCACTGAAAAATGCCTTGGAAGAGGCTTTTCTGGCCTACAGTGCCACTATCTAGGACAAAGGGATATGTGTCGACATCAAGCAAAGTAGACTCATATACATAAAGGGCAATGAACATGATGCTTTCCCAGCTTCTTGAAAGCTGAATGTAGTCTGGGATAAAGCAGTTTATTCAGTGATTCTATGGTAAAAATCTTAGTTGAGATTACAGGCAGAGCTCCTTCTTGCTTACACATGGCTGAAGTGAAGTCCAGGATGGCTCTATGAGGCAAATGCAGAAAGTAAGTTTTACAGGAGAAGCCCTTCTTTCGGCACCATTCACACTCCAAAACTTTCTCAATACGTCTTGTCTTATATATTCCATGCACTGAAATATGCCTAGGAAGAGGCTTTTCGGGCCTACAGTGCCACTATCTAGGACAAAGGGATATGTGTCGACATCAAGCAAAGTAGACTCATATACATAAAGGGCAATGAACATGATGCTTTCCCAGCTTCTTGAAAGCTGAATGTAGTCTGGGATAAAGCAGTTTATTCAGTGATCATACGCTGAAAATCTTTGTTGAGTTTTCTGTCAAATGCTCATCATAACGTACACACAGTCGAAGTAAGTGCTAGATGGCTCTATGGGGCGAATCCAGAAGGCAAGCTTTACAGGAAAAGCCCTTCTTTGTCCCACATTTACACTCCAAAACTTTCTCAGTGTGCCTTGTCTTACATATTACATTCCCTGAAGATTGCCTAGGAAGAGGCTTTTTTGGCCCACTAGTACGACCCTCTGAAGAGAAAATTGTATGTATCGCCATCAAGCAAAATAGATTCACATTCAAAAAGGGCAATGAACATGATGCTTTCCCAGCTTCTGGAAAGCTGGAGACAGTCTTAAATAAAGCAGCTATTTCTGCGATGATAGATTGAAAAGGTTTGTTGAGTTTTCTGGCAAGAGCACATTCTTGCTTTCACATGGCTGAGGTGAAGTCCATGACGGCTCTAAGGGTCGAATCCAGAAGGCAAATTTTACAGGAAAAGCCCTTCTTTGATCAACCTTTACACTCCAAAACTTTCTCAATGTCCCTGGTTTACATATTCCATGTCCTGAAGATTGCCTCGGAAGAAGCTTTTCTACCCTATAATCTGACTCTCTGAAGACAAAGTGGTATGTATCGTCACCAAGCGAAATACATTCACATTCAAAAAGAGCAATGAACATGATGCTTTGGCAGCTTTTGAAAGCTGCATACAGTCTGAGATGAAGCAGCTTTTTCTGAGACGATATGCTGAAAACTTAGTTGAATTTTCTGACAAGAGGTCATTCTTGCTTACACGTGGCTGAGGTGAAGTCCTAAATGACTCTATGGGGCGAATCCAGAAGGCAAGTTTTACTGGAAAAGCCCTTCTCTGGGCACCATTTATACTCCAAAATTTTCCCAATATGCCTTCTGTTACCTATTCCATGTCTGGGAGACTGCCTCAGAAGAGGCTTTTTGGGCCTACAGTGTGACTCTCTGAAGTGAAGGTGGTATATATTGCCATCAAGTGAAATGGATTCACATGCAAAAAGAGCTATGAACATGATTCTTTGCCAGCTTTTGAAAGCTGCATACAGTCTGAGATGAAGCAGCTTTTTCTGAGACGATATGCTGAAAACTTAGTTGAATTTTCTGACAAGAGGTCATTCTTGCTTACACGTGGCTGAGGTGAAGTCCTAAATGACTCTATGGGGCGAATCCAGAAGGCAAGTTTTACTGGAAAAGCCCTTCTCTGGGCACCATTTATACTCCAAAATTTTCCCAATATGCCTTCTGTTACCTATTCCATGTCTGGGAGACTGCCTCAGAAGAGGCTTTTTGGGCCTACAGTGTGACTCTCTGAAGTGAAGGTGGTATATATTGCCATCAAGTGAAATGGATTCACATGCAAAAAGAGCTATGAACATGATTCTTTGCCAGCTTCTTGAAAGCTGGATATAGTCTGAGATAAAACAGCTAATTCAGTGATCATAGGCTGTAAAGCTTATTTGAGTTTTCCTGCAAGAGTTCATACTTGCTTACTCATGGCTGAGGTGAAGTTCAAGATGGCTCTTTGGGGCGAATCCAGAAGGCTGGTTTTACAGGAAAAGTCCTTCGTTGGGCACTATTTACACTTCAAATATTTCTCAATATGCCTTGTCTTGCACATACCATGCCCTAAAGAATGCCTCGGCAGAGGCTTTTTGGGCCTACAGTGCGACTTTCTGAAGACAGAGTGGTGTATATCGCCGTTAAGTGAATTAGATTCACATTAAAAAGGTCAAAGAACATGATGCTTTGCCAGCTTCGTGAAAGCTGGTTACAGCCTGAGATAAGGCTGCGAATTCAGTGATCATATGCTGAAAAGCTCAGTTGAGTATTCTGGCAAGAGCGCATTCTTGCTTGCACCTGGTTGAGTGAAGTCCAAGAAGGCTATATGGAGTGAATCCAAAAGGCATGTTTTACAGGAAAAGCCCTTCTTTGGGCACCATTTATACTCCAAAACATTCTCAATGTGCCCTGTGTCACATATTCCCTCCCCTGAAGAATGCCTTGGAAGAGGTTTTTTGGACCTGCAGTGCGACTCTCTGAAGACAAAGTGGTATGGATCGCCATCAAGAGAAATAGATTAACATTCAAAAAGCGCAATGAACATCATGGTTTCCCAACTTCTTGAAACCTGGATACAATCAGAAATAAAGTAGCTAATTCAGTGATCATAAGCTGAAAATCTTCGTTGAGTTTTTGGCCAAGAGCTCATTCTTGCTTACACATGGCTGAGTTGAAGTCCAAGATGGCTCTATGGGCGAATCCAGAAGGCAAGTTTTACAGGAAAAGCCCTTCTTTGATCAACCTTTACACTCCAGAACTTCCTCAATGTCCCTGGCTTACACATTCCATGTCCTGAAGATTGCCTCGGAAGAAGCTTTTCTGCCCTACAGTCCGACTCTCTGAAGACAAAGTGGTATGTATCGTCATCAAGCGAAATACATTCTCATTCAAAAAGGGCAATGAACATGATGCTTTCCCAGCTTCTTGAAAGCTCGATACAGTCTGAGATAAAGCAGCTAATTAAGTGATCATAGACTGAAAAGCTTATTTGAGTTCTCCAGCAAGAGCTCATTCTTAATACACATAGCAGAGCTGAAGTCCAAGATGGCTCTATGGGGGAATACAGAAGGCAAGTTTTACAGGAAAAGCCCTTCTTTGATCAACCTTTACACTCCAGAACTTCCTCAATGTCCCTGGCTTACACATTCCATGTCCTGAAGATTGCCTCGGAAGAAGCTTTTCTGCCCTACAGTCCGACTCTCTGAAGACAAAGTGGTATGTCATCAAGCGAAATACATTCTCATTCAAAAAGGGCAATGAACATGATGCTTTGGCAGCTTTTGAAAGCTGCATACAGTCTGAGATAAAGCAGCTAATTAAGTGAACATACGCTGAAAAGCTTAGTTGAGTTTCCTGCAAGAGTTCGTTCTTATTTACACATGACTGTGGTGAAGCCCAGGATGGTCTCTGGAGCGAATAAAGAAGGCAGGTTTTACGGGAAAAGCGCTTGTTTGGTCACAATTTATAGTGCAAAACTTTCTCAGTATGCCTTGTCTTACATATTCCATGCCCTGAAGACTGCCTAATAAGAGACTTTACAGCCCAACAGTGCGACTCTCAGAAGAGAAAGCAGTATATATCTCCATCAAAAGAAAGAGTTTCACATTCAAAATCGGCAGTAAACATGATGCTTTTCCAGCTTCTGCAAAGCTGGATATATTCTGAGATAAAGCATCTAAATCAGTGATCATACACTGAAAAGAATTGTTGAGTTTTCCGGCAAGAGCTCATTCTTGCTTACACATGACTGAGGTGAAGTCCAAGATCGCTCTTTGGGGTGAATCTAGAAGGCAAGTTTTATAGGAAAAACTCTGCTTTGGGCACGATTTATACTGCAAAGCTTTCTCAATGTGGCTTGTCTTACATATTCCATGCCCTGAAGATTGCCTCGGAAGAGGGTTTTTGGGCATACAGTGCGACTGTCTGAAGACAAAGTTGTATATATCGCTATCAAGTGAAATAGATTCACATTCAAAAGGGCAATGAACCAATGGACAGATCAACAAAACAGAAAATTAATAAAGAAACACAAGCCTTGAATGCCACACTGGAATAAATGGACCTCATCGATATCTTTAGGACGTTCCATCCAAAAGCAGAAGAATACACTTTCTTCTCAAGTGCTCACGGAACATTCTCCAGGATAGACCACATCTTGGGCCACAAATCTAACCTCAGTCACTTCAAGAAAACCGAAATTATATCAACCATCTTCTCGGACCACAATGCAATGAGACTGGAGATCAACTACCAGAAAAGAAATCCTAAAAACAGAAACACATGGAGATTAAACAATACATACCTAAAAAACCAACTGATCATTGAGGAAATCAAAGGAGAAATTAAACAATTCCTAGAAGAAAATGACAATGAGCACACGACCGTGCAAAACCTATGGGATACTGCAAAAGCAGTTCTAAGAGGGAAATTTATAGCAATACAATCCCACCTCAAGAAACTAGGAAAATATGAAGCAGATGACCTAACCCTCCGCTTAAAACAGTTGGAGAAAGAAGAACAAAAACATCCCAAAGCCAGCAGAAGAAGAGAAATCATAAAGATCAGAGCAGAAATAAATGAGAAAGAAACAAAAGAAACAATAGTAAAGATAAATAAAACAAAAAGCTGGTTCTTTGAAAAGGTTAACAAAATTGACAAGCCAATGGCCAGGCTCATTAAGAAAAAGAGAGAGAAGAACCAGATCAACAAAATCAAAAACGAAAAAGGAGAGATTACAACAGATAATGCGGAAATCCAAAGGATTCTAAGAGACTGTTATGAGCAACTCTATGGCAACAAACTGGACAACTTGGAAGAAATGGACAGTTTCTTGGAGAGGATTAATCTCCCAAGACTGAGCCAGGAAGAAACAGAAACTTTGAACAACCCAATCACAAGCTCAGAAATCGAATTTGTGATTAAAAATCTACCCAAAAATAAAAGCCCAGGACCAGATGGCTTCACAGCCGAATTCTACCAAACATTTAAAGAAGAGCTAATGCCTGTCCTTCTAAAACTCTTCCAAAAAATTGCACAGGAAGGAAAACTCCCAAACACATTCTATGAGGCCACCATCACCCTGATACCCAAACCAGGCAAAGACAACATAAAAAAGGAAAACTATAGGCCAATTTCACTGATGAACTTAGATGCCAAGATCCTCAACAAAATCCTAGCAAACAGAATTCAACGACATGTCAAAAAACTCATACATCATGATCAAGTCGGGTTCATCCCAGGCATGCAAGGCTTCTTCAACATCCGCAAATCAATCAACATGATACACCATATCAGCAAGTTGAAAGACAAAAATCACATGATCATCTCAATAGATGCAGAAAAAGCCTTCGACAAAGTACAGCATCCATTTATGATCAAAACCACATGGAGATTAAACAATACATACCTAAAAAACCAACTGATCATTGAGGAAATCAAAGGAGAAATTAAACAATTCCTAGAAGAAAATGACAATGAGCACACGACCGTGCAAAACCTATGGGATACTGCAAAAGCAGTTCTAAGAGGGAAATTTATAGCAATACAATCCCACCTCAAGAAACTAGGAAAATATGAAGCAGATGACCTAACCCTCCGCTTAAAACAGTTGGAGAAAGAAGAACAAAAACATCCCAAAGCCAGCAGAAGAAGAGAAATCATAAAGATCAGAGCAGAAATAAATGAGAAAGAAACAAAAGAAACAATAGTAAAGATAAATAAAACAAAAAGCTGGTTCTTTGAAAAGGTTAACAAAATTGACAAGCCAATGGCCAGGCTCATTAAGAAAAAGAGAGAGAAGAACCAGATCAACAAAATCAAAAACGAAAAAGGAGAGATTACAACAGATAATGCGGAAATCCAAAGGATTCTAAGAGACTGTTATGAGCAACTCTATGGCAACAAACTGGACAACTTGGAAGAAATGGACAGTTTCTTGGAGAGGATTAATCTCCCAAGACTGAGCCAGGAAGAAACAGAAACTTTGAACAACCCAATCACAAGCTCAGAAATCGAATTTGTGATTAAAAATCTACCCAAAAATAAAAGCCCAGGACCAGATGGCTTCACAGCCGAATTCTACCAAACATTTAAAGAAGAGCTAATGCCTGTCCTTCTAAAACTCTTCCAAAAAATTGCACAGGAAGGAAAACTCCCAAACACATTCTATGAGGCCACCATCACCCTGATACCCAAACCAGGCAAAGACAACATAAAAAAGGAAAACTATAGGCCAATTTCACTGATGAACTTAGATGCCAAGATCCTCAACAAAATCCTAGCAAACAGAATTCAACGACATGTCAAAAAACTCATACATCATGATCAAGTCGGGTTCATCCCAGGCATGCAAGGCTTCTTCAACATCCGCAAATCAATCAACATGATACACCATATCAGCAAGTTGAAAGACAAAAATCACATGATCATCTCAATAGATGCAGAAAAAGCCTTCGACAAAGTACAGCATCCATTTATGATCAAAACTCTTCAGAAAATGGGCATAGAAGAACCTATCTCAACATAATAAAAGCCATCTATGAGAAGCCTACAGCGAACATTATTGTTAATGGTGAAAAACTGAAAGCATTCCCTCTAAGATCAGGAACAAGACAGGGGTGCCCACTTTCACCACTGCTATTCAACATAGTCCTGGAAGTCCTAGCAACAGAAATAAGAGAAGAGAAAGAAATCAAAGGAATCCAGATTGGAAAGGAAGAAGTCAAGCTCTCTCTTTTTGCAGACGACATGATATTATACATAGAAAATCCCAAAGACACGGTTACAAAGCTACTAGAACTAATCAATGAATTCAGCAAAGTCGCAGGATACAAAGTCAACACACAGAAGTCACTGGCATTCCTATACACAAACAATGAAAAATCAGAAAACGAAATCAAAGAGGCAATCCCCTTCACCATTGCGACCAAAAGAAGCAAATATCTAGGAATAAACCTACCCAAAGAAACAAAAGAATTGTACACAGAAAATTACAAGACACTCATGAGAGACATTAAAGAAGACTTAAACAGATGGAGAGATATTCCATGTTCCTGGATTGGAAGAATCAATATTGTGAAAATGACCATACTTCCAAATATCATCTACAGATTCAATGCAATACCTATGCAACTACCACTGACATTTTTCACAGAACTAGACCAAATAATAACACAGTTCATATGGAAACACAGAAGACCTCGAATAGCCAAAGCAATCCTGAGGAAGAAAAATGGAGTTGGAGGGATCAGCCTCCCTAACTTCAGACTCTACTACAAAGCAACAGTTTTCAAGACAGTATGGTACTGGCACAAAAACAGAACTATAGATCAGTGGAACAAGATTGAGAACCCAGAGATCAACCCACGCACCTATGGGTACCTTATTTTTGATAAAGGAGGAGAAACTATAAAATGGGACAAAGACAGCCTCTTCAACAAGTGGTGCTGGGAGAATTGGACAGCTACATGCAAAAAATGAAATTGGTGAAACAAACTATGATCCCCTAAATGCATTCAAAATCACATGATCATCTCAATAGATGCAGAAAAAGCCTTCGACAAAGTACAGCATCCATTTATGATCAAAACTCTTCAGAAAATGGGCATAGAAGAACCTATCTCAACATAATAAAAGCCATCTATGAGAAGCCTACAGCGAACATTATTGTTAATGGTGAAAAACTGAAAGCATTCCCTCTAAGATCAGGAACAAGACAGGGGTGCCCACTTTCACCACTGCTATTCAACATAGTCCTGGAAGTCCTAGCAACAGAAATAAGAGAAGAGAAAGAAATCAAAGGAATCCAGATTGGAAAGGAAGAAGTCAAGCTCTCTCTTTTTGCAGACGACATGATATTATACATAGAAAATCCCAAAGACACGGTTACAAAGCTACTAGAACTAATCAATGAATTCAGCAAAGTCGCAGGATACAAAGTCAACACACAGAAGTCACTGGCATTCCTATACACAAACAATGAAAAATCAGAAAACGAAATCAAAGAGGCAATCCCCTTCACCATTGCGACCAAAAGAAGCAAATATCTAGGAATAAACCTACCCAAAGAAACAAAAGAATTGTACACAGAAAATTACAAGACACTCATGAGAGACATTAAAGAAGACTTAAACAGATGGAGAGATATTCCATGTTCCTGGATTGGAAGAATCAATATTGTGAAAATGACCATACTTCCAAATATCATCTACAGATTCAATGCAATACCTATGCAACTACCACTGACATTTTTCACAGAACTAGACCAAATAATAACACAGTTCATATGGAAACACAGAAGACCTCGAATAGCCAAAGCAATCCTGAGGAAGAAAAATGGAGTTGGAGGGATCAGCCTCCCTAACTTCAGACTCTACTACAAAGCAACAGTTTTCAAGACAGTATGGTACTGGCACAAAAACAGAACTATAGATCAGTGGAACAAGATTGAGAACCCAGAGATCAACCCACGCACCTATGGGTACCTTATTTTTGATAAAGGAGGAGAAACTATAAAATGGGACAAAGACAGCCTCTTCAACAAGTGGTGCTGGGAGAATTGGACAGCTACATGCAAAAAAATGAAATTGGAACACTCCCTGACACCATACACTAAGATCAACTCAAAATGGATTAAAGACCTCAATGTAAGACCAGAAACCATCAAACTCTTAGAGGAGAATATAGGCAAAACCCTCAAGGACATCAATCAAAGCAAGATCTTCTCTGACCCACCAACTAAAATAGCAGAACTGAAAAGAAAAATGAACATATGGGACCTTATGAAACTTAAAAGCTTTTGTACAGCAAAAGAAATTACAAAAAATTCAACAGACACCCCACAGAGTGGGAGAAAATCATAGCAAATTAAACAACAGACAAAGAATTAATCTCCAAAATCTACAAGCAACTCAGACAACTCAGCACAGGGAAAATGAGCAGCCCAATCAAAAAATGGGAAAAAGATCTAAAGAAACGTCTCTCCAAAGAGGACATACAAATGGCCCAAAAATACATGAAACGATGCTCAACCTCGCTTATTATCAGAGAAATGCAAATTAAAGCCACAATGAGATACCACCTCACACCTGTCAGAATGGCCATCATCAACAAATCGACAGACAACAAATGCTGGAGAGGGTGTGGAGAAAAGGGAACCCTCTTGCATTGCTGGTGGGAATGTAAATTAATACAGCCCCTATGGAAGACAGTCTGGAGATTCCTTAAAAAACTAAAAATAGAAGCACCCTATGACCCAGCAATCCCACTATTAGGCCTATATCCTGATGAAATCAAAAATGAAAGAGGCACCTGTACCCCAATGTTCGTTGCAGCTCTCTATACAATAGCCAGAACATGGAAGCAACCTAGATGTCCATCGACAAATGAATGGATACAGAAGCTCTGGTACATATATACAATGGGATACTACTCATCTGTTAAAAGAAATGCAGAAGACTCAGTCCTAATGAGGTGGCTGGCTCTAGAACCTATCATAAAAAGTGAAGTAAGTCAAAAAGAGAAAGACAAGTATAGTATACTAACTCATATATATGGGATCTAGTAAGATGGTCATGATAACACATGCAGTGAACTCATGAAAAAACAGAGAATAGACATAAAGACATTGTGGAGACCGAACAGTGGGAGGGAGTAACATGGAAACCTATACTGTCATGTTTAGAAAAGATAGCTATTGTCATTGTGCTAGGGGAATAGGAGTACCTACAACCACTTGGAGCGATGGTCTGGAGGGATGGGAGGGGGGGAACTGGGTGGGGGGAGGGTCAAGGGATATGCATATGAATGATCTGGGAACATATATGTACAAAAATAAATAAATAAATAAATTTTTTAAAAAAAGGGCAATGAACATGGTGCTTTACTAGCTTCTTGAAAGCTGATACAGTCTGAGATAAATCACCTAATTTAGTGATCATACGCTGAAAACCTTCGGTGAGTTTTCTGTCAAGACCTCATTCTTGCTTACACATGAGCGAGTTTAAGTCCAAGATGGCTGTATGGGGCGAATATAAATGGCAAGTTTTACAGGAAAAACCCTTCTTTGATCAACATTTACACTCCAAAACTTACACATTGTCCCTTTTCTTTACATATTCCATGTCCTGAAGATTACCTTGGAAGAAACTTTTCTGCCCTACAGACTGACTCTCTGAAGACAAAGCAGGATTTATCGCCAACAAGCGAAATAGATTCACATTCATAAAGGGTAATGAACATGATGTTTTCCCAGCTTCTTGAACGCTGGATATGGTCTGAGATAAAGCAACTAATTCAGTGATCATAGGTTAAAAATTTAGTTGAGATTTCTAGGAAAAGCTCATTCTGCCTTACACATGACTGAGGTGAAGTCAAGGATGGCTCTATGGGGCAAAACCAAAAGGCAAGTTTACTGGAAATTCCTTCTTTAGGCACCATTTATACTCCAAAACTTTGTCAATGTGCCTTGTCTTGCATATTCCCTGCCCTTTATATTTCCTCAGAAGAGGATTTTCAGGCTTACAGTGCGACTCTCTGAAGACAAAATGGTATGTAACGACATCATGCGAAATACATTCGCTTTCAAAAAGGGCCATGAACATGTTGCTTTCCCAGATTCTTGAAAACTGGATACAGTCTGAGATAAAGCAGCTAATTCAGTGATCCTAGGTTAAAAATTTAGTTGAGATTTCTAGGAAAAGCTCATTCTGCCTTACACATGACTGAGGTGAAGTCAAGGATGGCTCTATGGGGCAAAACCAAAAGGCAAGTTTACTGGAAATTCCTTCTTTAGGCACCATTTATACTCCAAAACTTTGTCAATGTGCCTTGTCTTGCATATTCCCTGCCCTTTATATTTCCTCAGAAGAGGATTTTCAGGCTTACAGTGCGACTCTCTGAAGACAAAATGGTATGTAACGACATCATGCGAAATACATTCGCTTTCAAAAAGGGCCATGAACATGTTGCTTTCCCAGATTCTTGAAAACTGGATACAGTCTGAGATAAAGCAGCTAATTCAGTGATCCTACGGTAAAAAACTTAGTTGAGTTTTCTGACAAGAGCTCATTCTTGCTTACACATGAGTGAGGTGAAGTCCTGGATGCCTCTACGGGGCGAATCCAGATGGCAAGTTTTACAAGAGAGCCCCTGTTTGGGCACCATTTATACTCCAAAACTTTCTCAATGTGCCTTATCTACATATTCCGTGTTCTGAAGAATGCCACAGAAGAGGATTTTCAAGTGTACAGTGCGAATGTCTGAAGAGAAAGTGGTATGTATCGCGATAAAGTGAAATAGATTAACATTCAAAAAGGGCAATGAACATGATGCTTTGCTAGCTTCTTGAAAGCTGCATACAGTTCGAGTTAAAGTAGCTGATTCAATGATCATATGCTGAAAAGCTTCTTTGAGTTTTTGGGAAAGACCTCATACTTTTTCACACTTGGCTAAGGTGAAGTCCACGATGGCTCTATGGGGGGGGAGGGGGGTATAGATGGCAAGTTTTAACGGAAAATCTCTTCTTTGGGCAGCATTTAAACTCCAAAACTTAGTCAATGTGCCTTGTCTTACATATTCCATGCCTTGAAGAATACGTGAGAAGAGGCTTTTCGGGCCTACAGTGCAACTCTGTGAAGGCAAAGTGGTATGTAATGCCATCAAGCGAAATATGTTCACATTCAAAAAGGGTAATGAACACGATCCTTTCCCAGCTACTTGAAAGCTGGATACAGTCTGAGATAAACAGGCTAATTCAGTAAACATACTCTGAAAAGCTAAGTTGAGTCTTCTGGGAAGAACTCATTCTTGCTTACATGTGGCTCAGGTGAAGTCCAAGATGGCACTATGGGGTGTATCCAGAAGGAAAGTGTTACAGAAAAAGCCCTTCTTTGGGCTATATTTCCACTCCAAAAGTTTCTCAATGTGCTTGTCTTATATATTCGTTGCCCTGACGAATGCCTCGGAAGGGGCTTTTCAGGCTTACAGTGCGAATCTCTGAAGACAAAGTGGTGTGTATCTCCAAGAAACAAAATAGATTCACATTCAAAAAGGTCAATGAACAGGTTGCTTTTACAGCTTATTGAAAGCTGGATACAGTCTGAGATAAAGGGGCTAATTCAGTGAGCATACTCTGAAAGGCCAAGTTGAGTCTTCTGGGAAGAAGTCATTCTTGCTTACACATTGCTGAGGTGAAGTCCACCATGGCTCTATAGGGCGTATCCAGAAGGAAACTTTTACAGGGAAAGCCCTTCTTTGGGCTATATTTCCACTCCAAAAGTTTCTCAATGTGCTTGTCTTATATATTCGTTGCCCTGACGAATGCCTCGGAAGGGGCTTTTCAGGCTTACAGTGCGAATCTCTGAAGACAAAGTGGTGTGTATCTCCAAGAAACAAAATAGATTCACATTCAAAAAGGGCAATGAACATGTTGCTTTGACAGCTTCTTGAAAGCTGGATACAATCCGAGATAAAGCAGCTAATCTAGTGAACATACGCTGAAAAGCTTGGTTGAGTTTTCTGGCAAGAGCTCATTCTTCCTTACACATGGCTGAGTGAAGTCCAAGTTGGCTCTATGGGGCGCATCCAGAAGGAAAGTTTTACAGAAAAATCTTTTCTTTGGGCACCATTTGCACTCCAAGACTTTCTCAATGTGCCTTGTCTTACATATTCCATGCCGTGATGAATGCCTCGGAGGAGGATTATCAGGTCCAAAGTGCCAATCTCTGAAGACAAAGTGGTGTGTATCTCCAAGAAACAAAATGGATTCACATTCAAATAGGGCAATGAACATGATGCTTTCCAAGCTTCTTGAAAGCTGATACAGTCTGAGATAGAGCAGCTAATTCAGCGATCATACACTAAAAAACATCGTTGAATTTTCTAGCAAGAGCTCATTCTTACTTACACATGGCTAAGGTGAAGTCCAAGATGGCTTGGAGGGGCGAATACAGAAGGCAAGTTTTACAGGAAAGGACCTTCTTAGGGCACCATTTACACTTCAAGAATTTCTAAATGTGCCTTGTCTTACATATTCCACACCATGAAGATTGCCTCGGAAGAGGCTTTTAGGGCCTACATTGTGACTCTCTGAAGACACACTGGTATGTATCGTCGACAAGCAAAATAGATTCACATTCAAAAAGGGCAATGAACATGATGCTTTGCCAGGTTCTTGAAAGCTGGATACAGTCTGAGATAAAGCAACTATTCCAGTGATCTTACACTGAGAATCTTAGTTGTGTTTTCTGGAAAGAGCTCATTCTTGCTTGCATTTGGCTGAAGTGAAGTCAAAGACAGATCTATGAGGGGAATACATAAGGCACGTTTTACAGGAAAAGCACTTCTTTGTGCACCATTTACACTCCAAAACCATCTCAATGTGCATTGTCTTACATATTCCACGCCACTAAGTTTGCCTCGGAAGAGGCTTTTCGGCCTACAGTGTGACTATTTGAAGACAAAGTGGTATGTTACGCCATCAAGTGAAATAGATTCACATTCATAAAGGGCAATGAACATGTTGTTTTCCCAGCTTCTTGAAAGGTGGATACAGTCTGAGATAAAGCAACTATTCCAGTGATCTTACACTGAGAATCTTAGTTGTGTTTTCTGGAAAGAGCTCATTCTTGCTTGCATTTGGCTGAAGTGAAGTCAAAGACAGATCTATGAGGGGAATACATAAGGCAAGTTTTACAGGAAAAGCACTTCTTTGTGCACCATTTACACTCCAAAACCATCTCAATGTGCATTGTCTTACATATTCCACGCCACTAAGTTTGCCTCGGAAGAGGCTTTTCGGGCCTACAGTGTGACTATTTGAAGACAAAGTGGTATGTTACGCCATCAAGTGAAATAGATTCACATTCATAAAGGGCAATGAACATGTTGTTTTCCCAGCTTCTTGAAAGGTGGATACAGTCTGAGAGAAAGCAGATAATTCACTGATCATATGCTGAAAAGCTTCGTTGAATTATCTGGCAATATCTCATTTTTGATTACACATGGCTGAGGTGACGTCCAAGATGTCTATATGGGGCGAATCCAGAAGGCAAGTTTTACAAGAAAAGTCCTTCTTTGGGTGACATTTACATTACAAGACTTTCACAATGTGCCTTGGCTTACATGTTCCATGCCCTGAAGATTGCCTCGGTAGAGGCTTTTGGGCCCAACAGAGCCACTCTCTGAATAGAAAGTGGTACGTATCCCAATCAAGTGACATAGATTCACATTCAAAAAGGGCAATGTACATGTTGCTTTGACAGCTTCGTGAAAGCTGGGTACAGTCTGAGATAAAGCAGCTAATTTAGTGATCATTTGATGAAAAGCTTAGTTGTCTCCTCTGGCAAGAGTTCATTCTTGCTTACACATGGCTTAGGTAAAGTCCCCGATGGCTCTATGGGGCAAAACCAGAAGGCAAGTTTTACAAGAAAAGTCCTTCTTTGGGTGACATTTACATTACAAGACTTTCACAATGTGCCTTGGCTTACATGTTCCATGCCCTGAAGATTGCCTCGGTAGAGGCTTTTGGGCCCAACAGAGCCACTCTCTGAATAGAAAGTGGTACGTATCCCAATCAAGTGACATAGATTCACATTCAAAAAGGGCAATGTACATGTTGCTTTGACAGCTTCGTGAAAGCTGGGTACAGTCTGAGATAAAGCAGCTAATTTAGTGATCATTTGATGAAAAGCTTAGTTGTCTCCTCTGGCAAGAGTTCATTCTTGCTTACACATGGCTTAGGTAAAGTCCCCGATGGCTCTATGGGGCAAAACCAGAAGGCAATTTTTACAGGAAAGACCTTTTTGGGGCCCCATTTACACTCCAAAACGTTCTCAATGTGCCTTGTATTTCATATTCCATGCACTGAATAATGCCTCAGAAAAGCCTTTTCAGGCCTACAGTGTGACTCTCTGAAGACAAAGCCATTTGAATGCCATCAAAGCGAAATAGATTCCCATTGCAAAAGGGCAATAATCATGATGCTTTCCCAGCTTCTTGATGTTGGATACAGTCTGAGTTAAAGCAGCTATTTCTGTGATGATACGCTGAAAATGTTAGTTGAGTTTTCTGGCAAGAGGTCATTCTTGCTTACATATGGCTGAGGTGAAATCCCAGATGGATCTATGCGGCGAACGCAGAAGGTAAATTCCACAGGAAAAGTCCTTCTTTGGGCACCATTTACACTCCAAAACCTCAATGTGCCTTGTCTTACATATTTCACCCCGGAAGAATGCATCCAATTAGGCTTTCCTGGCCTACAGTGCGACTCTCTGAATACAAAGTCGTTCATATTGCCATTAAGTGAAATATATTCCCATTCAAAGAGGGTAGTGAACTGGATGCATTTCCAGCTTTTGAAAGCTGGATACAAACTGAAATAAAGCAGCTGATTCAGTGACATTATGTTGAAAAGCTCAGTTGAGTTCACTGTCAAGAGCTCATTTTTGCTAACACATGGCTGAGTTGAAGTCCAAGATGGCTGAACGGGGCGAATACAGATGGCAAGTTTTACAGGAAAAGCCCTTCTTTGATCAACATTTATACTCCGAAACTTTCTCAGTGTCCATTGTCTTACATACTACATGTCCTGAAGATTGCCTCTGAAGCTTTTCTGCCCTACAGAAGCACACTCTGAAGACAAAGTGGTATGTCGCCATCAAGAGAAATAGATTTGCATTCAAAAAGGGAAATGAACATGATGTATTGGCAGCTTTTGAACGCTGCATATAGTCTGAGATAAAGCAGCTTTTTCTGCAATGATACACTGAAAACATAGTTGAGTTTTCTGGCAAGAGCTCATTCTTGCTTACACATGGCTGAGGTGAAGTACAGGATGCTCTATGGGGCGAATCCTGAAGGCAAGTTTTACAGGAAAAGCCCTTCTTTGGGCACCATTTACGCTCCGAAACTTTCTCAGTGTCCATTGTCTTACATACTACATGTCCTGAAGATTGCCTCTGAAGCTTTTCTGCCCTACAGAAGCACACTCTGAAGACAAAGTGGTATGTCGCCATCAAGAGAAATAGATTTGCATTCAAAAAGGGAAATGAACATGATGTATTGGCAGCTTTTGAACGCTGCATATAGTCTGAGATAAAGCAGCTTTTTCTGCAATGATACACTGAAAACATAGTTGAGTTTTCTGGCAAGAGCTCATTCTTGCTTACACATGGCTGAGGTGAAGTACAGGATGCTCTATGGGGCGAATCCTGAAGGCAAGTTTTACAGGAAAAGCCCTTCTTTGGGCACCATTTACGCTCCAAAGCTTTCTCAATGTGCCTTGTCCTACATATTCCATGCCCTGAAAATTTCCTTGAAAGAGGTTTTTCGGGCCCACTGAGCGACTCTCTGAAGAGAAAGTGATATGTATCACCTTCAAGCGTAATAGATTCACATTGAATAAGGGCAATGAACATAATGATTTCCCAGCTTTTTGAAAGCTGGAAACAGTCTGAGATAAAGCAGCCATTCCAGTGATCATACGCTGAGAAGTTTTGTTGAGTTATATGGCAAGACCTCATACGTCCTTACACATGGCTGAGGTGAAGTCCAGGATGGCTCTATGGCGCAAATCCAGAACGCAAGTTTTACAGGAGAAGCCCTCCTTTGGGCAGCATTTACACTCCAAAACTTTCTCAATGTGCATTGTCTTACATGTTCCATTACCTGAATAATGCCTCGACAGAGACTTTTGGGCCCAGCATTGCGACACTTTGAAGAGAAAACGGTGTGTATCACCATCAAGGGGAATGGTTTCACATTCAAAAAGAGCAAAGAACATGATCCTTTGCCAGCTTCTTGAAAGCTGGATACAGTCTGAGATAAAGCAGCTAATTCAATGAATATACAGTGGAAAGCTTAGTTGAGTTTTCCTGCAAGAGTTCATTCTTCTTTACACATGGCTGTGGTGAAGTCCAGGATGGCTCTATGGGGCGAACATAGAAGGCAGGTTTTATAGGAAAAGCCCTTATTTGGGCACCATTTATACTCCAAAACTTTCTCAATATCCCTTGTCTTAATATTCCAACCAGTGAATATTCCCTCGGAAGAGGCTTTTCGGGCCTACGGTGCGACTCTCTGAAGACAATGTGGTATGTAACGAAATCATGAGAAATAGATTCACATTCAAAAAGGGCAATGAACATGATGCTTTGCCAGATTCTTGAAAGCTGTATACAGTCCGAGGTAAAGCAACTAATTCAGTGAATATACAGTGGAAAGCTTAGTTGAGTTTTCCTGCAAGAGTTCATTCTTCTTTACACATGGCTGTGGTGAAGTCCAGGATGGCTCTATGGGGCGAACATAGAAGGCAGGTTTTATAGGAAAAGCCCTTATTTGGGCACCATTTATACTCCAAAACTTTCTCAATATCCCTTGTCTTAATATTCCAACCAGTGAATATTCCCTCGGAAGAGGCTTTTCGCCTACGGTGCGACTCTCTGAAGACAATGTGGTATGTAACGAAATCATGAGAAATAGATTCACATTCAAAAAGGGCAATGAACATGATGCTTTGCCAGATTCTTGAAAGCTGTATACAGTCCGAGGTAAAGCAACTAATTCAGTGATCAAACGCTGAAAGCCTATTTGAGTTTTCTGGCTAGAGCTCATTCTGGCTTACACATGGCTGAGGTGAATTCCAAATTGACTCTCTGGGGTGAATCCAGAAGGAAAGTTTTACAGTAAAGTCCCTTCTATGGGCAACATTTACACTCCAAAACTTTTTCAAAATACCTTGTCTTACGTATTCCATGCCCTGAAGAATACGTCGGAAGAGGCTTTACAGGCTTACAGTGAGTCTCTCTGAAGAGAACGTGGCATTTATTGCCATCAAGGGAAATAGATTCATATTCAAAAAGGGCAATGAACATGATGGGTTCCAAGCTTTTTGAAAGATGGATAGAGTCTGAGATAAAGTAACTACTTCAGCGATGATACGCTGATAATCCTAGCTGAGGTTTCCGACAAGAGGTCATTCTTGCTTGCACATGGCTGAGGTGAATTCAAAGATGGCTCAACAGGGTGAATCCAGAAGGCAAGTTTTACAGGAAAAGTCCTTCTTTGGGCAACATTTACACTTCAAAACTTTCTCAATGTGCCTTCTCTTACATATTTCATGCCAGGAAGAATACCTAGGAAGATGCTTTTGGGCCTACAGTGCAACTCTCTGAAGACAAAGTGGTAGGTATCGCCATCAAGCAAAATAGATTCACATTCAAATAGGGCAATGAACATCATGTTTTCCCAGCTTCTTGAAAGTTGGATACAGTCTGAGATAAAGCAGCTACTTCTGCGATGATACGCTGATAATCCTAGCTGAGGTTTCCGACAAGAGGTCATTCTTGCTTGCACATGGCTGAGGTGAATTCAAAGATGGCTCAACAGGGTGAATCCAGAAGGCAAGTTTTACAGGAAAAGTCCTTCTTTGGGCAACATTTACACTTCAAAACTTTCTCAATGTGCCTTCTCTTACATATTTCATGCCAGGAAGAATACCTAGGAAGATGCTTTTGGGCCTACAGTGCAACTCTCTGAAGACAAAGTGGTAGGTATCGCCATCAAGCAAAATAGATTCACATTCAAATAGGGCAATGAACATCATGTTTTCCCAGCTTCTTGAAAGTTGGATACAGTCTGAGATAAAGCAGCTACTTCTGCGATGATACGCTGAAAAGCTTTGTTGAGTTTTCTGGCAAGAGCTCATTCTTGCTTACACATGGCTGTGGTGAAATCCAAGATGGCTCTATGGGGCTAATCTAGAATGCAAGTTTTACGGGTAAAGCACTTCTTTGGGCACCCTTTACACTCCAAATCTTTCTCAATGTTCCTTGTCTCACATATTCCATGGCCGGAAGAATTCCGCGGAAGAGGCTCTTCGGGCCTACAGTGCGACTCTCTGAAAACAAAGTGGTATGGAACGCCATCAAGCGATATAGATTCACATTCAAAAAGGGCAATGAACATGTTGCTTTCCTAGCTACTTGAATGCTGGATACAGTCTGAGATAAAGCAGATAATTCACTGATCATATGCTGAAAAACTTTTTTGAGTTTTCTGACTGGAGCTCATTCTTGCTTACACATAGCTGAGGTGAAGTCCAAGAAGGTCCATGGGGCGAATCCAGAAGGCAAGTTTTACAGGAAAAGTCCTGCTTTGGGCAACATTTACATTATAAGACTTTCTCAATGTGCCTTGTTTTCCATGTTCCATGTCCTGTGCATTGACTCGGAGGAGGCTCTTGGCCCCTATATTGCGACTAACTTAAGAGAAATTGGTACGTATCCAAATCAAGCGAAATAGATTCACATTCAAAAAGGGCAGTGAACATGATGCTTTGCCCGGGTCTTGAAAGCTGGATACAGTCTGAGATAGAGCAGCTAGTTCAGCGACCATACGCTGAAAAGCTTCGTTGAATTTTCTGTCAAGAGTTCATTCTTGCATACACATGGCTAAGGTCAAGTCCGTGATGCTTCTATGGGGCGAATCCAGAAAGCATGAATCACAGTAAAAGCCCTTCTTTGGGCACCATTTACACTCCAAAAGTTTCCTGATGTGCCTTGTCTTACATATTTCATGCCCTGAAGAATGCCTTGAAAGTGATTTCTGGTTCTAAAGTACGACTCTCTGAAGAGAAAAGAGTTTGAAACGTCATCAAGCAAAATAGATTCCCATTCAAAAAGGGCAATGAACATGATGCATTCCCAACTTCTTGAAAGCTGGATACAGTCTGAGATAGAGCAGCTAGTTCAGCGACCATACGCTGAAAAGCTTCGTTGAATTTTCTGTCAAGAGTTCATTCTTGCATACACATGGCTAAGGTCAAGTCCGTGATGCTTCTATGGGGCGAATCCAGAAAGCATGAATCACAGTAAAAGCCCTTCTTTGGGCACCATTTACACTCCAAAAGTTTCCTGATGTGCCTTGTCTTACATATTTCATGCCCTGAAGAATGCCTTGAAAGTGATTTCTGGTTCTAAAGTACGACTCTCTGAAGAGAAAAGAGTTTGAAACGTCATCAAGCAAAATAGATTCCCATTCAAAAAGGAAAATGAACATGATCCTTTCCTAGCTTCTTGAAAGCTGGATACAGTTGAGATAAACAGGCTAATTAAGTGAACATACTCTGAAAAGCTAAGTAGAGTCTTCTGGGAAGAACTCATTCTTGCTTACACATGGCTGAGGTGAAATCCAAGATGGCTCTTTGGGGCGTATCCCGAAGGAAAGTGTTACAGAAAAAGCCCTTCTTTGGGTTATATTTCCACTCCAAAAGTTTCTCAATGTGCTTGTCTTATATATTCGTTGCCCTGAAGAATGCCTCGGAAGGGGCTTTTCAGTCCTACAGTGCTAATCTCTGAAGACAAAGTGGTGTGTATCTCCAAGAAACAAAATAAATTCACATTCAAAAAGGGCAATGAACATGTTGCTTTGACAGCTTCTTGAAAGCTGGATACAATCTGAGATAAAGCAGCTAATCTAGTGAACATACGCTGAAAAGCTTGGTTGAGTTTTCTGGCAAGAGCTCTTTCTTGGTTACACATGGCTAAGGTGAAGTCCTTGATGCCTCTATGGGACGCATCCAGAAGGAAAGTTTTACCGAAAATCCCCTTCTTTATTCAACGTTTACACACAAAGGCTTTCTCAATGTGCCTTGTCTTACATATTCCATGCCGTGATGAATGCCTCGGAAGAGGATTTTCAGGTCTACAGTCCAATCTTTGAAGACAAAGTGGTATGTATCACCATCAAGCGAAATAGATTCAATTTCAAAAAGTGCAATGAACATGATGCTTTCCGAGCTTCTTGAAAGCTGAATACAATCTGAGATAGAGCAGCTAATTCAGGGATCATACGCTGAAAAGCTTTGTTAAATTTTCTGGCAAGAGTTCATTTTTGCTTACACGTGGCTAAAGTGAAGTCCATGATGGCTCTATGGGGCAAATCCAGAAGGCTTGAGTTACAGTAAAAGCCCTTTTTTGGGGAACATTTACACTCCAAAACCTTCTCAGTGTGCCTTGTCTTACATTTTCCAAGCCCTGAAGTATGCCTTGGAGGAGGATTTTCAGGTCTACAGTCCAATCTTTGAAGACAAAGTGGTATGTATCACCATCAAGCGAAATAGATTCAATTTCAAAAAGTGCAATGAACATGATGCTTTCCGAGCTTCTTGAAAGCTGAATACAATCTGAGATAGAGCAGCTAATTCAGGGATCATACGCTGAAAAGCTTTGTTAAATTTTCTGGCAAGAGTTCATTTTTGCTTACACGTGGCTAAAGTGAAGTCCATGATGGCTCTATGGGGCAAATCCAGAAGGCTTGAGTTACAGTAAAAGCCCTTTTTTGGGGAACATTTACACTCCAAAACCTTCTCAGTGTGCCTTGTCTTACATTTTCCAAGCCCTGAAGTATGCCTTGGAGGAGGATTTTTATGGCCTACTGTTTGACTCTCTGAAGAGAAAGTCGTCTGTATCCCCATCCAGCGAAATGATTCACATTCAAAAAGGGCATTGAACATGATGCTTTCCCAGCTTCTTGAAAGCTGGATACAGTCTGAGATAAAGCAGCTAATTCAGTGATCATACACTGAAAATCTTCATTGAGTTTTCTGGCAAGAGCTCATTCTTGCATACAATGGTTGAGGTGAAGTCAAAGATGGCTCTCTAGGGCGAAACCAGAAGGCAAGATTTACAGGAAAAGCCCTTCTTTGGGCACCTATTATGCTCCAAAACTTTCCCAATGTGCTTCTTTTGCATATTCCATGCCCTCAAGAATGCCTCGGAAGAGGATTTTTGGGCCAAAATTTCGACTCTCTGATGAAAAGTGGTATGTATCGCCATCAAGTGAAATACATTCCCATTCAAAAAGGGCAATGAACATGATATATTCTCAGCTTCTTGAAAGCTGGATACCGTCTGAGACAAAGCAGCTAATTCAGCGATGATACGCCGAAAAGCTTAGTTGAGCTTTCTGGCAGGATTACATTCTTGCTTACATATGGCTGATATAAGACTAATATGGCTCTATGGGGTGAATCCAAAAGGCAACTTTTATAGGAAAAGCCCTTCTTTGGGCACCTATTATGCTCCAAAACTTTCCCAATGTGCTTCTTTTGCATATTCCATGCCCTCAAGAATGCCTCGGAAGAGGATTTTTGGGCCAAAATTTCGACTCTCTGATGAAAAGTGGTATGTATCGCCATCAAGTGAAATACATTCCCATTCAAAAAGGGCAATGAACATGATATATTCTCAGCTTCTTGAAAGCTGGATACCGTCTGAGACAAAGCAGCTAATTCAGCGATGATACGCCGAAAAGCTTAGTTGAGCTTTCTGGCAGGATTACATTCTTGCTTACATATGGCTGATATAAGACTAATATGGCTCTATGGGGTGAATCCAAAAGGCAACTTTTATAGGAAAAGCCCTTCTTTGGGCGCCATTTACACTCCAAGACCATCTCAATGTTCTTGTCTTATATATTCCAAGCTCTGAAGAAAGCCTCGGAAGAAGCTTTTAGGTCCTACAGTGTGACTCTCTGAAGACAATGTGGCATGTATCGCCATCAAGCGAAATAGACTTACGTTCACAAAGGGCAATGAACATGATACTTTGCCAGCTTCTTGAAAGCTGGATACAGTCTGAGATAAACAACTAATTCAGTGATCACATGCTGAAAAACTTCGGTGAGTTTTCTGGCAAGAGCTCATACTTGCTTACACATGGCCGAGGTGAGGGCCAAGATTGCTCTATGAGGCGAATAAATAAGGGAGGTTTTACAGTAAAAGCCCTTATTTGGGCACCATTTACACTCCAAAACTTTCTCAATGTGCCTTGTCTTACATATTTCATGCCCAGAAGAATGCCTTGGAAGAGACTTTTCAGACCCAAAGTGTGACTCTCTGAAGACATAGTGGTATGTATCGCTATCAAGCGAAATAGATCACATTCAAAAAGGGCAATGAACATGATGCTTTCTCAGCTTCTTGAAAGCTGGATACAGTCTGAGATAAAGCAGTTAATTCAGTGATCCTACGGTAAAAAGCTTAGTTGAGATTACTGGCAAGAGCTCATTCTTGCTTACACATGGCTGAGGAGGTCAACAAAGGCTCAATCGGGCGAATCCAGAAGGCATGTTTTACAGGAAAAGCCCTTCTTTGGGCACCATTCACACTCGAAAACTTTCTCAATTTGCCTTGTCTTATATATTCCATGCCCTGAAGAATGCCTCAGTAGAGGGTTTTCGGGCCTACAGTTTGACTCTCTGAAGACAAAATGGTATGAATCGAAATCAAGGGAAATAGACTCACATTTAAAAAGGGCAATGAACATGATGCTTTCTCAGCTTCTTGAAAGTTGAATGCACAGTCTGGGATAAAGCAGCTTATACAGGGATAATACGCTGAAAATCTTTGTTGAGTTTACTGTCAAGAGTTCATTATAGCTTACACACAGCTGAGGTAAAATCACACATGGCTCTATGGCACGAATACAGAAGGCAAGTTTTTCAGGGAAAGGCCTTCTTTGGGCACCATTTATGCTCCAAAACTTTCTCAATGTGACTTGTCCTACATATTCCATGCCCTGAAAATTCCCTCGGAAGAGGCTTTTCGGGCCCACTGAGCGACTCTCTGAAGACAAAGTGGTATGTATCGACATCAATCGAAATAGACTCACATTCAAAAAGGGCAAAGAACATGATGCTTTCTCAGCTTCTTGAAAGTTGAATGCACAGTCTGGGATAAAGCAGCTTATACAGGGATAATACGCTGAAAATCTTTGTTGAGTTTACTGTCAAGAGTTCATTATAGCTTACACACAGCTGAGGTAAAATCACACATGGCTCTATGGCACGAATACAGAAGGCAAGTTTTTCAGGGAAAGGCCTTCTTTGGGCACCATTTATGCTCCAAAACTTTCTCAATGTGCCTTGTCCTACATATTCCATGCCCTGAAAATTCCCTCGGAAGAGGCTTTTCGGGCCCACTGAGCGACTCTCTGAAGACAAAGTGGTATGTATCGACATCAATCGAAATAGACTCACATTCAAAAAGGGCAAAGAACATGATGCTTTGCCAGCTTCTTGAAAGCTGGATGCAGTCTGAGATAAAGTAGGTAATTCAGTGAACATACAAGGAAAAGCTCAGTATAGTTTTCTGGCAAGAGCTCATTCTTGCTTACACATGCCTGAGATGAAGTCCAAAATTGCTCTCTGAGGAGACACCAAAAGGCACGTTTTACAGGAAAAGCCCTCTTTGGGCAACAATTGCACACCACGAATTTCTCAATGTGCCTTGTCTTACATATTCCATGCCCTGAAGATTGCCCTGGAGGAGGCAATTCGGGCCTAGACTGTGACTCTCTGAAGAGAAAGCGGTATGTATCAACATCAAGCGAAATACATTCACATTCAAAAAGGGCAATGAACATGATGATTTGCCAGCTTCTTTAATGCTGGATGCAGTTTGAGATAAAGCAGCGAATTCAGCTATTAAACGCTGAAAGCCTAGTTAATTTTTCCTGCAAGAGTTCATTCTTGCTTACAATGCTAGGAAGTCCAAGGGTTTGGAGGATAAAGTCACGAATTCAAGCTATTATAACAGGACTAAAGCCTTCATGGTCATCATTTACACTCTAAAACTTTCTCAATGTGCCTTGTCTTAGATATTCCATGCCCTGCAGAATGCCTCAGAGGTGACTTTTCGGGCCTACAGTGCCACTCTCTGAAGAAAAAGTGGTATGTATCCCCATCAAGCGAAATAGATTCACATTCAAAAAGGGCCATGAACATGATGTTTCCCAGCTTCTTGAAAGCTAGATACAGTCTGAGATAAAGCAGCTAATTCAGTGATCTTATGCTGAAAATGTAGTTGATTTTTCTGGCAAGACTCATCTTGCTTACACATGGCTGAGGATGTCAAGATGGTTCTATGGGGCAAATTTAGAGGAAGTTTTACAGGAGCCCCTTTTTTGGCACCATTTAAACTCCAAAACTTTTCAATGTGCCTTGTCTTACATATCCCTGCCCTGAAGATTGATTCGAGGAGGCTTCGGGGCCTACAGTGCGACTCTCTGAAGAGATAGCGTTGTAAAGCCATCAAGCGAAATAGATTCACATTCAAAAAGGGCCATGAACATGATGTTTCCCAGCTTCTTGAAAGCTAGATACAGTCTGAGATAAAGCAGCTAATTCAGTGATCTTATGCTGAAAATGTAGTTGATTTTTCTGGCAAGACTCATCATTGCTTACACATGGCTGAAGCGATGTCGAAGATGGTTCTATGGGGCAAATTTAGACGGGAAGTTTTACAGGGAAAGCCCTTCTTTAGGCACCATTTAAACTCCAAAACATTTTCAATGTGCTTTGTCTTACATACTCTATGCCCTGAAGATTGATTCGGAGGAGGCTTCTCGGGCCTACAGTGCGACTCTCTGAATAGTCGTTTGTAAAGCCATCAAGCGAAATAGATTCCCATTCAAAAACTGCAATGAACATGATGCTTTCCCAGCTTCTTGAAAACTGGATATAGTCCGAGGTAAAGCACCTAATACAGTGATCATATGCTGAAAAGTTTCGTGGAGCTTTCTGTTAGAACCTCAGTCTTGCTTACACATTGCTGAGGTGAAGTCCAAGATGTCACTAAGGGTCGAATCCAGAGGCAAGTTTTACAGGAAAAGCCCTTCTATTGGCATCATTTAAACTCCAAAGTATGTCAATGTTCTTGTCTTATATATTCCAAGGCCTGAAGAATGCTTCGGAAGAGGCTTTTCAGGCCTACAGTGCGACTCTCTGAAGACAAAATGGTATGTATCGCCATCAAGCGAAATAGATGCACATTCAGAAATGGAAATGAACATGAAGTGTTCCCAGCTTCGTGAAAGCTGGATACAGTCAGATATAATGTAGCTATTTGGGCGAGGATACGCTAAAAATCTTCATTGATTTTTCCTGCAAGATCGCATTCTTGCTTACACATGTCTGATGTGAAGTCCAAGATGGCTCTATGTCCGGATCCAGAAGTCAAGTTTTACCGGAAAAGACCTTCTTTGGGCACCATTTATACTCCAAAAATTTCTCAATGTGCCTGTCTTACATATTTCACGCCATCAAGATTACCTCAGAGGACGCATTTTGGGCCAACAGTGTGACTCTTTGAAGAGAAAGTGGTATGTGCCGCCATCAAGCGAAACTGATTCATATTAAAAAAGGGCAATGAACATGATGTTTGCCAGCTTCTTGAAAGCTGAATACAGTCTGCGATAAAGTGGGTAATTCAGTGATCATATGCGGAAAAGCCTAGCTGTGTTTTCTGGCAAGAGTTCATTCTTGCTTGCACATGGCTGAGGAGAATTCCAGGATTGCTCTATTGGGCGAATCCAGAAGGCAAGTTTTACAGGAAAAGGCCTTCTTTGGGCAGCATTTACATTCCACGACTTTCTCAATGTGCCTGTCTTACATATTTCCATGCCATGAAGATTACCTCAGAGAGCTTTTGGGCCAACAGTGTGACTCTTTGAAGAGAAAGTGGTATGTGCCGCCATCAAGCGAAACTGATTCATATTAAAAAAGGGCAATGAACATGATGTTTGCCAGCTTCTTGAAAGCTGAATACAGTCTGCGATAAAGTGGGTAATTCAGTGATCATATGCGGAAAAGCCTAGTGGTTTTCTGGCAAGAGTTCATTCTTGCTTATACATGGCTGATGTGAAGTCCACGATGGCTCAATAGGGCGAATCCAGAAGGCAAGTTTTACTGGAAAAGGCCTACTTTGGGCAGCATTTACATTCCAAGACTTTCTCAATGCACCTTTTCTTACATATTCCACGCCATGAAGATAGCCTCGGAGGGGGCATTTTGACCTAAAGTACGACTATCTGAAAACAAAGTGGTATGTATTGCCATCAAGCGAAATAGATTCACATTCAAAAAGGGCAACGAAAATAAATTCTTCCATGCTTCATGAAAGCTGGATACAGTCAGAGTTAAAGAAGCAAATTCAGTGAGCATACGCTGAAAATCTTCGTTGAGTTTTCTGGAAAGAGCTCATCCTTGCTTACACATGGATGAGGTGAAGTCCAAGATGGCTCTATGAGGTGAATTCAGAAGGCAAGTTTTATAGGAGAAGCCCTTCTTTGTGCACCATTTATACTCCAAAACTTTCTCAATGTGCCTTGTCTTACATATTCCATGGTCTGAAGGATGCCTTGGAAGTGGTTTTTCAGGCCTAGAGTGCGACGCTCTGAAGGGAAAGTGGTATATAACGACGTCAAGTGACATACATTCACATCAAAAAGGCCAATAAACATGATGTTTTCCCAGCTTCTTGAGAGCTGGATGCAATCTGAGATAAAGCAGCGAATTCAGGGATCATACACAGAGAATCTAAGTTGATCTTGCTGGCAAGAGCTCTTGTTTGCTTACACATGTCTTAGGTGAAGTCGGCGATAACTATATGGGGTGAATCCAGAAGGCAAGTTTTATAGGAAAAGCCCTTCTTTGGGCACCATTGACACTCCAAAACTTTCTCAATGTGCCTTGTCTTACATATTCCATGGTCTGAAGGATGCCTTGGAAGTGGTTTTTCAGGCCTAGAGTGCGACGCTCTGAAGGGAAAGTGGTATATAACGACGTCAAGTGACATACATTCACATCAAAAAGGACAATGATCATGATGTTTTCCCAGCTTCTTGAAAGCTGGATACAATCTGAGATAAAGCAGCGAATTCAGGGATCATACACTGAGAAGCTTAGTTGAGCTTTCTGGCAAGAGATCATGCTTGCTTACACATGGCTGAGGTGAAGTCCACGATGGTTCTCTGGGGAGAATCCAGAAAGCAAGTTTTACAGGAAAAGCCATTCTTTGGGCATCATTTACACTCCAAAACTCTCTCGGTGTACCTTGTCGCACATATTCCATTGCCTGAAGATTGCTTCGGAAGAGAATTTTCGGGCCTACAGTGCAACTCTCTGAAGAAAAAGTGGTGAATCACCATCTAGCGAAATAGATTCAAATTCAAAAAGGATAATCAACATGAAGCTCACAGCTTCTTTAAAGCTGAATACAGTCTGAGATAAAGCAGCTAATTCAGTCATCATACGTTGAAAAGCTTGCTTAAGTTTTCTTGCAAGAGTTAATTGCTTACACATGTCAGAGGTGAAGTCCAAGATTGCTCTATGAGGCGAATCCAAAGGTCAATTTTTACAGGAAAGGCCCTTCTTTGGGCACCATTTACACTGCAACACTTTCTCAATATGCCTGTCTTACATATTCCATGCCGTGAAGAATGCCTTGTCAGACGCTTTCGGGCCTACGGTGCGATTCTCTGAAGACAAAGTGTTATGTATCACCATCAAGGAAATAGATTCGCATTTAAAAAGGCTATGAACATGATGTTTTGGCAGCTTCTTGGAAGCTGGATACAGTCTGAGTTAAAGCATCTAATTCAGTGATTATACGTTGAAAAACTTTGTTGGGTTTTCAGGCAAGAGTTCATTCTTGCATACACATGGCTGAGGTGAAGTACAGGATGGCTCTGTTGCACGAATCCAGAAAACAAGTTTTACAAGAAAAGCACTTCTTTGTGCAGCATTTACACTCCACAACTTTCTCAATGTGCTTTGTCTTACATATTCCACGCCATGAAGATGGCCTCTGAGGTGGCATTTCAGGCCTACAGTACAACTCTCTGAAAACAAAGTGGTATGTATCGCCATCAAGTGAAATTGATTCACATTCAAAAAGGGAAATGAACATGAATTCCTCCATGCTTCTTGAAAGTTGGATACAGTCTGAGAGAACGCAGCAAATTCACTGAACATATGCTGAAAAGCTTAGTTTAGTTTTCCTGCAAGAGTTCATTCTTGCTTGCACAAGGCTGAGGTGAATTCCAGGATTGCTATATGGCAGAATCCAGAAACAAGTTTTACAGGGAAAAACACTTCTTTGGGCAGCAAGTACATTCCGAGACTTTCTCAATGTGCTTTGTCTTACATATTCCATGCCCTGAAGATGCCTCTGAGGTGGCATTTCAGGCCTACATTACAACTCTCTGAAAACAAATTGGTATGTATCGTCATCAAGCGGAATAGATTCACATTCAAAGTGACTAATGAACCTGATGATTTTCCAACTTCTTGAAAGCTGGATACAGTCTGAGATAAAGCAGCAAATTCAGTGAACATATGCTGAAAAGCTTAGTTTGGTTTTCCTGCAAGAGTTCATTCTTGCTTGCACATGGCTGTGGTGAATTCCAGGATTGCTCTATTGGGTGAATCCAGAAGGCAAGTTTTACAGGAAAAGCCCTTCTTTGGGCGCATTTATACTCCAAAACTTTCTCAGTGTGCCTTGTCTTACATATTTAATGCCCTGAAGATGACTCGGAAGCGGTTTTACAGGCCTACAGTGCGACTATCAGAAGACAAAGTGGTAAATATCGCAAACAAGCGACATAGATTCACATTCAAAAAGGGCAATGAACATGATGATTTGCCAGCTTCTTAAGGCTGGATAGAGTCAGAGATAAAGCAGCGAATATAGTGAACGTACCCTAAAAAGCATAGTTGAGCTTTCTGACAAGAGCTCATTCTTGCTTACAGATGGCCGTGATGAAGTCCAAGATGGCTCTATGGGCGAATCCAGAAGGCAAGCTTTACTGGAAAAACACTCCAAAACTTTTTCAATGTGCCTTGCCTTACTTATTCCATGCCCTGAAGAATGCCTCCGAAGAAGCTTTTCTGGCCTACACTGTGACTCTCTGAAGACAATGTGGTATGTATCGCCATCAAGCAATATAAATTCACTTTCAACATGGGCAATGAACACAATGCTTGCACACCTTCTTGAATGCTGGATACAGTCTGAGATAAAGCAACTAAAGGTCTATGGCTGAAAAGCAAGAGTTTCGGAAAAGCCTTCTTGGGCATTACACTCCAAACTTTCAAGTGCCTTGGCTTCAATCCAGCCCGAAGAATCAGGAAAGCCCTTTTTTGGGCTACATTTACCACTAAACAATGTCTTCCTACACATGCCCTGATAATCAAAAGGGCAATTTTGGCCTACTGCGACTCTTGAAGACGTGGATATATCGCATCAACAATAGATTCATTCAAAAAGGCAATGTGATTTGCTTGCAACAGCTTCTTAATGCTGATAAGTCTGAGATAAAGCAAATTCATGATAATCCAAAAGCTTAGTTATTTTCTGGCAAGAGCTCATTTTGCTTACACTCGAAGTTCCAAGATTGGCTTCATGGTTCGAATCCAGAAGGCAAGTTTTACAGGAAAAGCCCTTCTTTGGGCCATTTACTCAAAACTTTCTCTATGCCTTGTCTTACATATTCATGCCCTGAAGAATGCTCGAAGAGGTTTTCAGGCCTACATGCGCTTAGAAGAAAAGTGAGATAAAGCACAATCAAGATTCACATTCAAAAGGGCAATGAACATGATGTTTCCAGCTTCTTGAAGCTGGATACAGTCTGAGATAAAGCAGCTATCAGTGAATCAAGCAAAATTCAGTTGAGCTTTTCTGGCAAGAGCTCATTCTTGCTTACAATGGCTGGTGAAGTCAAGATGGCTCTATGGGAGAATCTAGAAGGCAAGCTTTACGGAAAACCTACTTGGGCACCTTTAACCAAAACTTTCTCAAGTGCCTTGCTTACATATTCCATTCCCTGAAGAATGCCCAGAAAGAGCTTTCCGGCCTACACTGGACTCTCTGAAGAAAAGTGGTATTATGCCATCAAGGAAAATAATTCACTTCAAAAGGCAATGAACATATGCTTCACAGCTTCTTGAAGCTGGATACAGTCTGAGATAAAGCACTAATTCAGTGATCATAGCGAAAAGCTTATTGAGTTTTCTGCAAGAGTCATTCTTACTTAGACATGGCTGAGTTGAGTTCAAATGGCTCTATGGAGAATCCAGAAGGCAAGTTTTACAGGAAAAGCCCTTCTTTGGGACTATTTCACTCAAAACTTCTCATATTGCCTTGCTACATATTCCATGCCCTGAGGAATGCCTCGTCAGAGGGTTTCCGGGCCTACAGTGCGAGACTCTGAAGAAAGAGTGGTATGTATCGCCATCAAGCAAAATAGATTCTCATTCAAAAAGAGCAATGTACATGATGCTTTCCCAGCTTCTTGAATGCTAGATACAGTCTGAGAGAAAGCGGCTAATAAAGCGATCTTAAGCTGAAAAGTTTGTTTGAGTTTTCTGGCAAGAGTTCATTCTTGCTTACACATGGCTGAGGTGAAGTCCAAGATGGCTCTATGGGGCAAATCCAGAAGGCAAGTTTTACAGGAAAAGCCCTTCTTTGGGCACCATTTACACTCCAAAACTTTCTCAATGTGCCTTGTCTTACATATTCCATGCCCTGAAGAATGCCTCGGAAGAGGCTTTTCGGGCCTACAGTGCGACTCTCTGAAGAGAAGTGGTATATATCACCATCAAGCGAAATAGATTCACATTCAAAAAGGGCAATGAACATGATGCTTTGCCAGTTTCTTGAAAGCTGGATACAGTCTGAGATAAAGCAGCTAATTCAGCGATCATACGCTGAAAATCCTAGTTGAGTTTTCTGGCAAGAGTTCATTCTTGCTTATACATGACGGAGCTGAGGTCCAAGTTGACTCTCTGGCGGGAATCCAGAAGGCAAATTTTACAAGAAAAGCCCTTCTTTGGGCACCAAACACTACAAAACTTTCTCAATATGCTGTGCCTTGCATATTCCATGCCCTGAAGAATGCCTCGTAAGAGGCTTTTCGGGCCTGCAGTGCAACTCTCTGAAGAGGAAGTGATATATATAGTTCTCAAGGAAATATAATCACATTCAATAAGGTCAATGAACATGATGCTGTCCCAGCTTCTTGAAAGCTGGATACAGCCTCAGATAAAGCAGCTAATTCAGTGATCATACGCTGAAAAGCTTAGTTGAGTTTTCTAGCAAGAGCTCATTCTTAATTACACATGGCTGAGGTGAAGTCCAAGATGGCTCTATGAAGGGAATCCAGAAGGCAAGTTTTACAGGAAAAGCCCTTCTTTGGGCACGGTTTACACTCCAAAACTTTCTCAATGTGCCTTGTCTTACATATTCCATGCCCTGAAGAATGCCTCGGAAGAGGCTTTTCGGGCTCAAAGTGCGACTCTCTGAAGAGAGAGCGTTATGTATTGCCATCAAGCGAAATAGATTCACATTCAAAAAGGGCAATGAACATGATGCTTTCCCAGCTTCTTTAAAGGGGAATACAGTCTGAGATAAAGCAGCTAATTCAGTGAACATACACTGAAACGCTTATTTAAGTTTTCCTGCAAGAGTTCATTCTTGCTTACACATGGCTGAGGTGAAGTCCACGATGGCTCTATGGGGCGAATCCAGAAGGCAAGTTTTACAGGAAAAGCCCTTCTTTGGGCACCATTTACACTCCAAAACTTTCTCAATGTGCCTTGTCTTACATATTCCATGCCCTGAAGAATGCCTCAAAAGAGGCTTTTCGGGCCTACAGTGCGACTCTCTGAAGACAAAGTGGTATGTATCGCCATCAAGCGAAATAGATTCACATTCAAAAAGGGCAATGAACATGATGCTTTCCCAGTTTCTTGAATGCTGGATAGAGTCTGAGATAAAGCAGCTAATTCAGCGATCACACCCTGAAAATCTTATATGAGTTTTTTGGAAAGAGCTCATTCTTGCTTGCACCTGGCTGAGCTGAGGTGCAAGATGGCTCTATGGGTTGAATCAGAAGGCAAGTTTTATAGGAAAAGCCCGTCTTTAGGAACCATTTACATTCCAAATCTTCCTCAATGTGCCTTGTCTTACATATTCCATGCCCTGAAGGATGCCTCAATAGAGGCTTTTCGGGCCTAAGGTACGACTCTCTCTAAAGAGATAGTGGTATGTATCACGATCAGGCGAAATAGATTCACATTCAAAGAGGGCAATGTGCTTGATGATTTCCAGCGTCTTGAAAGTGGATCAGTTGAAAAGCTCAGTGCTGTAAAAATTAGTGACAAGAGTTTTGCTTACCATGGCTGAGTGAAGTCCAAGATGCTTATGGGCGAATTTCCCCAGGAAAACAATGTGCCTTTTACATATTCCATGCCTGAAGAATGCCTGAAGAGTTTTGGGCCTACATTGCATCCCTGAAAAAATTGTTATGTATCATCAGGCGAAATAGATTCACATTCAAAGAGGGCAATGTGCTTGATGATTTCCAGCGTCTTGAAAGTGGGATGCAGTTGACACAAAGCAGCGAATTCAGTGAACATACAGTTAAAAATCTTAGTGAGTTTTCCTGCAAGAGTTTATTCTTGCTTACTCATGGCTGAAGTGAAGTCCAAGATGGCTTCATAGGGGGAATCCAGAAGGTTAGTTTTACAGGAAAAACCCTACTTAGGGCACCATTTACACTCCAAACCTTTCTCAATGTGCCTTTTTTTACATATTCCATGACCTGAAGAATGCCTCGGAAGAGGATTTATGGGCCTACATTGCGAGTCCCTGAAACAAATTGTTATGTATTGCAATCATGCGAAATAGATTCACCTTCCAAAAGGGCAATGAACATGATGCTTTCCCAGCTTCTTGAAAACTGGATACAGTCTGAGATAAAGCAGCTAATTCAGACATCATACGCTGAAAAACTGCTTGAGATTTCCGCCAATATTTCATTCTTGCTTACACATGGCTGAACTGAGGTCCAAGATGACTTTATGGGGCGAATTCAGAAGGCATGTTTCACCGGAAAGGCCCTTACTTTGGCACCATTGAAACCCCAAACCTTCTCAATGTGCCTTGTCTTACATATTCCATGCCCTGAAGAATGCTTCGCAAGAGGCTTTTCGGGCCTACAGTCCGACTCTCTGAAGACAAAGTGGTATGTATCACCATCAAGCGAAATAGATGAACTTTCAAAAAGGGCAATGAACATGATGCTTTGCCAGCTTCTTGAAAGCTGGATACAGTCTGAGATTAAGCATCTAACTGAGTGATCATGCGCTGAAAAGCTTCGTAGAGTTTACTGACAAGAGCTCATTTGTGCTTACATATGCCTGAGTTGAAGTCCAAGATGACTCTATGGGGGCGAATCTAGAAGACAAGTTTTACAGGAAGAGCCCTTTTTTGGGCACCATTTACACACCAAAGCGTTCTCAATGTGCCTTACGTATCCATGCCCTGATGAGTGACTTGAAAGAGGCTTTTCGGAACTTCAGTGCTATTCTCTGAAGAGAAAGTGTAATATATCAACATCAAGCGAAATAGATTCATATTCATAAAAGGCAAAGAACATGATAATTTGCCAGCTTCTTGAAAGCTGGAGACAGTCTGAGATAAAGCAGTGAATTCAGTGAACATATGCTGAAAAGCTTAGTTGAGTTTTCTAGCAAGATTTCATACTTGCTTACACATGGCTGAGCTGAAGTCCAAGATGGCTCTTGGGGCGAATCCAGAAATCAAGTTTTAAAGGAAAAGCTCTTCTTTGAGAACCGGTTATCCTCCAAAACTTTCTCAATATGCCTTGGCTTTCATCTTCTATGCGCTGAAGAATGCCTTGGAAGAGGCTTTTCGGGCCTACAGTGCGACTCTCTGAAGACAAAGTGGTATGTATCACAATCAAGCGAAATAGATTCACATTCAAAAAGAGCATTGGACATGATGATTTCCCAGGTTCTTGAAGGCTGCATACAGTCTGAGGTAAAGTAGCGAATTCAGTGAACATACGCTGAAAATCGTAGTTGAGTTTTCCTGCAAGAGTTCATTCTTGCTTACACGTTGCTGAGGTAATGTCCACGGTGGCTCTATGGGGCGAATCCAAAAGGCAAGTTTTACAGGTAAAGTCCTACTTTGGGGACCATTTACACCCCAAAGATATCTCAATGTGCCTTGTGCTACATATTCTATTCCCTGAAGAATGCATCAGAAGAGACTTTTTGGGACTGCAGTGCGACTCTCTGAAGACAAAGTGGTATGAATCACCACCAAGTGAAATAGATTCACTTTCAAAAAGAGCATTGAACATGATGATTTCCCAGCTTCTTGAAAGCTGCATACAGTCTGAGAAAAAGCAGCGAAAACAATGAACATATTCTGAAAAAATTATTTGAGTTTTCTGCAAGAGTTCTTTTTTTTTTACACATGGCTGAGGTGAAGTCCACGATGGCTGTATGGGGTAAATCCAGAAGGCAAGTTTTAGAGGAAAAGTCCCTCTTTGGACACCACTTACATTCCAAATCTTCCTCAATGTGCCTTGTCTTCCAAATTCCATGCCCTGAAGGATGCCTCGGAAGAGACTTTTCGGGCCTATGGTTCGATTCTCTGAAGAGAAAGTGGTATGTATCGCCATCAAGCGAAATAGATTCACATTCAAAGAGGGCAATGAACATGATGCTTTCCAGCTTGTTGAAAGAAGGATGCAGTTGACACAAAGCAGCGAATTCAGTGAGCATATGCTTAAAAATCTTAGTTGAGTTTTCCTGTAAGAGTTTATTCTTACTTAAACATGTCTGAAGTGAAGTCCAAGATTGCTCCATGGGGTGAATCCAGAAGGCTAGTTTTACAGGAAAAGCCCTTCTTAGGCACCGTTTACACTCCAAACCTTTCTCAATGTGCCTTTTCTTACACATTCCATGCCCTGAAGAATACCTCTGAAGAGGATTTACGGGCCTACCTTGTGACACTCTGGAAACAAATTCTTATGTATCGCAATCAAGCGAAATACATTCACATTCAAAAAGGGCAATGAACATGATGCTTTATCAGTTTCTTGAAAGCTGGATACAGTCTGAGTTAAGCAGCTAATTCTGTGAGCGTATGATGAAAATCGTCGTTGAGTTTTCTGGCAAGAGCTCACTCTTGCTTACACATGGCTGAGATGAAATCCAAGATGGCTCTATGGGGAAAATCCAGTATGCAAGTTTTACTGGAAAAGCCCTTCTTTGGGCACCATTTACATTCCAAAGCTTTCTCAATGTGTCTTTTCTTACATATTCCAAGCCCTGAAGATTGCCTGAAGGGTTTTGGCCTAATTTACCCCTGAAGAAAATTTTAAAAAAAGCCCCAAAAGGGGAAAATGATGCTTTCCCCGCTTCTTGAAAGTGGATACAGTCTGAGTTAAACAGCGAATTCAGTGATCATACACTGAAAAGTTTAGTTGAGTTTTCCTGCCAGAGTTCATTCTTGCTTACACATGGCTGAAGTGAACTCCAAGATGGCTCTACGGGGTGAATCCAGAAGGCAAGTTTTACAGGAAAAGCCCTTCTTTAAGCATGGTTTAAACTCCAAATCTTTCTCAATGTCCCTTGTCTTACATATTCCATGCCCTGGACATGCCTCGGAAGAGGATTTTCGGGCCAACAGTGGACTTCTCTGAAGAGAAGGTGGTATGAATAGCCATCAAGCGAAATAGATTCCCATTCAAAAGGAGCAATGAACATGATGCTTTCCCAGCTTCGTGGAAGCTGAATACAGTCTGAGAGTATGCAGCTAATTAGTTATCATATGCTGAAAAGCTTAGTTGAGTTTTTTGAAAGAGCTCATTCTTGCTTACACATGGCTGAGGTGAAGTCCAAGATGGCTCTATATGGCGAATCCAGAAGGCAAGTTTTACAGGAAAAGCCCTTCTTTGGGCACCATTTACACCCGTGAAACTTTCTCAATGTGCCTTGTCTTACATATTCCATGCCCTGAAGGATGCCTAGGAAGAGACTTTTCAGGCCTACAGAAGGACTCTCTGAAGACAAAGTGGTATGTAACACCATCAAGCGAAATAGATTCACATTCTAAAAGGGCAGTGAACATGATGCTTTCCCAGCTTCTTGAATGCTACATACAGTCTGAAATAAAGCATCTAATTCAGTGATCATATGCTGAAAAACATAGTGAGTTTTCCTGAAAGAGTTCATTCTTGCTTACACATGACTGAGGTGAATTCCAAGATGGCGCTCTGGGGCGAATCCAGAAGGGAAGTTTTCAGGGAAAGCCCTTCTTTGGGCACCATTTACACTCCAAAATTTTCTGGATGTGCCTTGTCTTTCATATTCCATGCCTTAAGACTGTCTCAGAAGTGGCTTTTTGGACCTACGGTGCGAATCTCTGAAGACAGAGTGTTATGTATTGCCATCAAGCGAAATAGATTCACATTCTAAAAGGGCAGTGAACATGATGCTTTCCCATCTTCTTGAATGCTGGATACAGTCTGAGATAAAGCAGCTAATTCAGCAATCATATGCTTAAAAGCTTAGATGAGTTTTTGGAAAGAGCTCATACTTGCTTGCACATGGCTGAGTTGAGATCCAAGATGACTCTATGGGGCGAATCCAGAAGGCAAGTTTTACAGGAAAAGCCCTTCTTTAGGTACATTAACACTCCAAAACTTTCTCAATATCCATTGTCTTGCATATTCCGTGCCCTGACGAAAGCCTCGGAAGAGGCATTTCGGGCCTCCATTGCGAATCTCTGAAGAAAAAGTGGTATGTATCCACATCAACTGGAATAGATTCACATTCAAAAAGGGCAATGAACATGACGCTTTGCCAGATTCTTGAAAGCTGGATACAGTCTGAGATAAAGCATATTCTACAATGCAAAAATTTGGTTCTCAAGAGTCATTCTTGCTTACACATGGCTGAGGAAGTCCAGATGGCTCTATGGGCGAATCCAGAACAATTTTACAGGAAAAGCCCTTCTTTGGGCACATTTACACTCCAAAACTTTCTCAATGTGCCTGGTCATACATATTCCATGCCCTGAAGATTGCCTCAAGAGGCTTTCCCACAGTGCTCTCTGAAGACAAGTGGTATGTATCCATCAAGGAAATAGATTCACATTCAAAAGGGAACGATCATGATCCTTTCCCAGATTCTTGAAAGCTGAATACACTCTTAGATAAAGCAGCTAATTCAGGACATAGCTGAAAAGCTTAGTTGAGTTTTGCAAGAGTCATTCT